>VXAX01001185.1:63031-88329 GCA_013399835.1 Leptocoma aspasia | reverse complement strand
TCGCGTTTCACTTATAACACTTGGAACATTTTTCCCATCTGATAGCCCCTTGGGCATCCTGGGGACCAGCAGGGGTGATATATCGGGCATAAATACTCACCCCCTCCATGGTGCCCTTGGCAGGGCCTGGCTGCTGACTGCATCCACATACTGCTGAAACTCTAGATCCATCATCACAGTGGTGGTGTGGCACAGACAGCCCCAGGGTACCATGCCCTGCTCTTTTGGCCTACTCAAAGTCCTTCTGAGCTCTGGTGCTTAGCTTATAGTCAAAGTGACCTGATCGTGCCACAGCTTGGCAGTATCAGCACAGATAAAACAAATACACCTGCCTAAAATATTTACTTGCTCCTGGAACTTTGTTCTGAGACTAGCCAGTGTGACTGACAACTTCTTTAATTGAAAAAACGGGGTCATTTTACCCTTAGTTTTTAGCCTTGGGAAAGGGGAGCCTTAAGACACCAGTTAGTTTATTTTACTTTAGTATTTTTCTAAAAGCAGTTTCCTTATATTGAAATTTCTTGTACGTACCCAGGGAGGAGGAAAAAAAAAAAGGCTGTTATTGAGCTGCTGAGTCACTGAAGGGAGTGGTTTGCAGTGGTGCGAGGATGCCTTGCCGGGACAGTGTGGGCTGGGGTTGTCACTGTGGCAGGTAGGGCTGGGACTCCCACAGCCCTGCCAGCCAGCCTGGCACTGCTGCGGTGACACAGGTGGCCAGAACTGGCCTCTTGAGAGCCACGACAATTGGGACTCCTGCTCACATGGGGATGGCAGTGTCAGGGCTCAACCCGCAGCAGGGAGACCCTGGTGGGCTGTCCTGGACACCCTTTCTCTACAGCTGAGTTTTGTGAACCACTTTCAGATGTGCCAGAGGGAAACTGAGGCACAGTGAAGGCTGTGGTTAGCCACTGGTTATACTAAGCTGAATCAAAGCCTAAACTCCTAAGCTGGTTGTTTCTACATTTGTGGGCTGATAATGGCTCTTTCCTTGAAGTAGGAAAGAAAAAAGCTATAAACTATGCTCATGGTTGTAAATCCTGCACACACAAAAGGTTTTGAAACACAAAAAGCATTTATCTGATCTCTGAACACAAGGCTTTGCTTCTCTACACACAGCTTTCAGATGACTGAGGTGGGAGAGTGAGGGGCAGGAATTTTCAGATGCAGCTCTCACCTAGAACAGAGCTGAGCTGCAAGCAGGTGTGTTTGAACAACAGACTTCTTAAGAACACAGTGACCAGGCTTGCAAAAACAGAGATTTCAAACAGTATTCTTTGCCTAAACTCCACCCAACTAAATTGTGTTTAGTTAAAAACAAGCTAAACCTAAGTTAGCAACTTAACTGATGTTAGTAAAATATTCCCTAAAAAGAAGCCTATTTAGCAGAAAAAGAAGTGGAAGTTACCCTGACTGCTTAGGACTTGCAGTCCATAGAGGCACTGCTGTTTTTAGCTTTTCTAAAAACTGTTCCAAATTTGCAGCCCAAACCAGCATGCTACTTACACTGCAGGCTGTGCATATATTAACATACTTTCTTCAGTACTAATAAGGTCTGCAAAGATATGTTCTCAGCATAACCTTTTACCAGAGTTAAAAAACAACACACACACACATACACAGAGATCAGGTTTTCAAATTATGTGAACTGCTTTAAGAAAATCAGACATGCTTACTTCAGACTGTTAAAATGCTATCACAAGTGGGGATGAAATGAAAGAGAAAAGGCTAGTCAAAGCTTGTGCAGGAGTTAAGTCACAGAGTAAGGGTAAGGCAGCAGAAGTCTATGGGTATTCCTGCCTATAGGTGCTTTTCTTGTTTGGCATTGGTGTGATACAATTGCCTCCTGAGCAGAAGTGCCTGTCATTGAAGAATTTTAATAGCCTGAGGACCAGGTGTGGTGCTAGGTGGATTTTAGCCTCCAGAGAAGCATACTGGAGTCCACAGATCTTTTGAGGCAGTATTTGCTGAAAGGTAAATATAGAAATGACAACTCTAGGCTTCATCTGGCTTTTCCCACCAACAGGACATGGTGGAGCTGTATCTTGAGTAGTGCCTGTTCAGGCCCCAGAGAAGGGGCTGCTGCTCCTCCCCGGCCCTCCCTGATACTACTCTGGAGCTTAGGGAAAGCAGGTATGCCACAGTGACACTTGAAGAAGCAAGGAGAGCTGGGTCGAGAACATGGCATTGCTGTTTTTCCCGGCCAGGGGCAGTTTAGAACTCAGATGTTGCACTCCTCTTATTGAAAGATGGCATTAGCGAGCACTTTGGGTATTCCTATATGTTGTACCTCTGCTCCTGGTAGCGTAACTCACCCACCCTCTCTGAGATCTGTGACATTGTTCTTTAAAATGTGGCTGTTCAACTTGGGTCACTTGACCAAAACCAAATCAGGAAGCAATTGCACAAGTTAGGGTAAAACTAATGCTGTAAGACAGTCAAACAGCTGGTGGCAGTAGCCCGGTAATATGGCACCACTGGAGCTAGAGCTGCAGGACTGTGTCCTCACTGACCCCTTTCACACTTTGTCCTCCCCTCTGTGCACTGGGGACAGCAACCCTTACCCACCAGCACGAGGGGCTCCGGCAAACAGCGGCAGAGTCAGTAAAAGTCGTGATGTTACTGTTCACTGATACAACCCTTGGCCTCCAGCAGCTACTTGCAGGGTGTGTCACATGCCTCTATTTACTGAAGGCTGGCCAACACTGAGAAATGAGACTGTGCTGAACTGTGATTCAGCCTCAGCAGATGACGAACACAATCACCCCTGCTTAGGTGAAATGAGGAGTAAATTTACTTGAATCTCAAGGCCATTTCCTAACATAGTACAATTTCCAAACTCTAGCTCAGAAAACGTTGCTGAAAAGCCAGTGAATCGCTACGCCCGGCAGACCTTTACCTATTGGCAGGTCCAGACACGTAATTACTAATTAGTTTCAGCAAAAGGATCCCCTTAAATGTAAAGCTATTTCCGCAACCTGCAGGTTTACTGGCTCACAGTCAGCTAGCAAACCTTAAAGTCACAATGGCAAATGCTAATCTTTTGCATCACTGCTATGCTTGAATCTACCAGCCAAACTGTTCCAGCATGGAGACTGAAACTGCAATTCCTCAGCAGTGTGTACAAATCTGTGTAGTGGTCTCCCCTCTCCTGCCTACCTGTGCATCATCCTCACACTAGATGAACTAGATGAACACTAGAAGTAAACTTCTAGTTCTAGTTCTCACTAGAAGTGAACACACTCAGTGAACTCCCGAGTTGCTGTGGTGACTGAATTGACAACAAAACATCCAAGACTTCACACAAGGTCAGTCAGGAATTCTAACAGAAATACACATATCAGTGTATAACCAGCAATCATATGAATCCAGCAATCCAAGGAGCCAGCTCAGTCTCACTCTGAAAACTGAAACCAGACTGAGAGAGATCAAGATTTTTCCAGAGTCATGAATCTACTTTCCCCTCATAAATCCCATGCTACTTAAAATACAACTAAGGAATATCTACTCTAGCCTAATCCTGTTTAAACCCAATCTGACCTGGACTCCCAGAAGCATTATTAAAGTCAAATAGTCCTGTACACAAACTGTTTCACAGGCTTTCTTCGGAACTCAGGGTACAGTCATCATGCACACAGCTTCTCACTGATCCACTAAAGCAAATCCAGTCAAATCTAAAAATGTTTTCCACTCAAGGAAAACCCTAATCAAAAAATGACACAGGCTGGGTGGGTTTTAAACAATACATATATGCACTATGGTAAAGAGTAGATGAACAAGAATGAGGGACAGTGAATTAAATTGATATCCTTTTCCTCGTATCTGTGCTACAATCTCACTGATACTGAGTTGTTAAACACTGAGGTTCACGGACAGAAACTCTCTAACTAATCAAAGTTAGACAGAGGTATGTATTTATTGGCACTGGTGAATGGCATGGGAGTAGTCTCCCAAAGGCATGACCGTGCCGTACAGGTTCTTTGCCTTCTATTTATTTCCCCAAGTAATACATGTGCATAACCCCAACACCTCCCATCCCTGCTTTGTATTAAAATGAGGTTATTAGTCCTTCACGCATGCACAATTCTTCTCTTGAATTGGGTCAGTGGTCCAGGGATGAAGTCAGGAAGGTCTTCATCAGGTCTCTGTGACCCTCTGGCATGATCAAAGGCCCCCTGCTTCTTGATGGATTAACCCAGAGTCCAGGTGCTGGGCATTGTTCTACTGGGTTCAGTATGTTCTTATGATGGTTCACATGCTCCACTTCCCTCTACAAATAAGCTCATAATATAACAATTAGCTTTAGCTTAAGTATCTAATAATCATTAACCTACTGCTGGTGTATCTAACTTGAATATAAATTGGTTCTAATCCTCAGCCAAAATCTTAACCCTTGAAAATCATGATTCAATACTACCAAGTGAAGATTCACAGTGGGACTTCATTCTCTTTTGTTATATTTGAAAATATATCAAACAGGCAAAAATATTAGACACTGGTATTGTAGGTCTCCAAAAGCGAAAGGCCAGAGCTGTAGGTAGCATTTCTTCACCTCCACGCTTGTCATGCAATAACTCAGCAAATGCTTTCTGCTTCTAACGCCTCTCACAAGATTATGCCAACAAACGTAACAAACATCACCACCGAAAAGCTCTCAGATAACAAAATACATTAACTACCAGTCAAGACTGCTATCAGTGAAATCTGAAAGCAAACCAATAAAGAGAAGTCTAAATAAACGTCTCTAAATAGGCCCAGTTAACATTTAGAGACCTTTCAGACACTGGATAAAGGGACTGAAAGAGATGACTCCAGTGGAAACATCAAGCTGACAGAAAAGTTCTGCAGTGAGCAGGGCCCCATACTGAATCATGGCTTCAGTTTGTCTTTTTTTTTTATTTAATTATTGTAGCATCTAGGAGCAATAGGAAGAACCTAGAAACACATGGACCAGGAAAATGCTAAAAGTAACTTCACTAATCAATAGTACTCACTGCCCTATCAAAATAAACTCCTGGTAAAATCCCCAAACAAAGCATTTTAAAAGCATCAATTTTTCTCTGCTCAAACCAAACCACGGCGAAGATGGCTGGATATGGAGGAGGGTAAAATCAGTTCAGACACAGCCACATTGTACAGCAGCTTAGCTAGTGATTCAGTGGGCAGCTAAGGTGTCTTGAGTCCAATTAGGCAAGTACATGTGGCTACTATGCAGTCAGTGACCAACTCCTCCTTGGATTTCAACATTTTTCAAGAAACACACCAGTTTTGGAGGTTAATTTAGCAAATATGACTCTGATCTATCAATAGAGAAGATTGCCACACTGGTAAGTGGCACACACAAGCCCCTCAACATTTTTTTTTAAATCCCAAACACACGTAACCATTAAAAAAGCAAACAAAACAAAGAACTTGATCCACAGTCACAGTAAGATTATTGAGAAATGTCACCTGTGCATGGATCAAAAATTGCATCACAGAGCAACGGTAGTAATTTAGCATTTACAGGCATCCCAATGGGAACTTGAAAGGAGGAGGGTTCTGTAAGTGCCTTCTCTTGACACAGGTCATGACTAACCTGTAAAATGCCTACACAGAGGGAGGCACTTCACCCTGCAACCCTCTCAGATGCCTAGAGTCAGTTAAGTGAAACCTCACCTGCCTCGGACCAGGATTCATCACACAATAATTAGAGAATCACAGAATGTTCTGAGTTGGAAAGGACTCACAAGGATTATCAAAGTCCAACTCCTAGTCTACCCTGCATTGCTTGTACCTAAGTGCAAGAGTAGATATAATTATCCCATTTATTTTTGTTTTCTCTCCATAATGAATAAATCTCAGATTGTGATAAGTGGGCTTACTGCTGCTTGGAAATAAATGCTGATGAACATGAATGGTTCATGCATGGAAATGCTGGTTGTAGATAGAGAGAAAATAAAGAGCACCACAAGGGAGTTTAATGAAGACACAGATATCTCACTTAGGTGGTGTGAGTCAAAGTAACACTCACATGAGCAGCTCATCTTCCAACACTGCTACAATTCTGGCCATGAGCTTACAACAGAAACACACACTGAAATGAAACAGGCATTAAAAAAAGAACTTGTCATCTGCATCTTACCATCTAGTACAAAAGACATGTACTAGACAGCTTCTTCAGGAAGCTATGACAGTAGTAATTTCAATTATCAACTTTCTTTTTAATTAGTAGATTTTACCTATGCAAATAAAGCAGTCAAGCCAGTGGTTTTGGTTACTGTCGTAGGTGTTGATTCTTGCATTTATTTCAGTACTCCCATCTTTACCCCTATTTTCATTTAATTTACATCAAATCAGAGACTGCTGATATTCTACTAGCTTGCATCCTACAGAACTCAATTCTTCATACCATGAGCAATTCAGTCTTTGGTTCTGCTTTATTAGGCTGATGCATCCTTTAAAGAAGAAATGGCCTCTGTATTTCCGTCGGTGAAAAAAACCCCGAACTCCAACTTTGCTTCTTTGACCATCACTAAATTATGTCTAAAACAGGCAACTTAAAGGCTGAAGCACTTTCCACTAAGTGTTACAGTAGATTAAGTGACAACTTAGATTTGCAAAATGGCATTTAAAACTCTCTGTGGTGATAACTCACTGCACTCACAGACAGAACTTTGTTCCTGCACTGTATTTCAACATATTGTCACTCATTATTTTTCCAGCTAAAGTTTTTTAACTATTCAGGTTTGTCATGTCAATTCCAATGCCATCCAGGTATTTTCAGGTGTACTGCTAAATGTGTACTAAATCAGAAAGCAGTCCATCAAACATCCGGGGTGTTTAATTACAGAAAAAGATCAAGGGAGCCAGTAATATGTTATTTGTGAGAAAACACGTTCTTATTTCTGGCTGATGGAGAAACTAATTAAAAGCAGCAGAAAAATCACACATCTATATAGAGAGCAAAGTTCCATTTGTGACTTAGTCATAGCTACTTAACACACCTGGATACTTGAAACAAACCAACTCCTTATTTGCTGTACATTTCGTCCTTCAAGCAGATGCATCAGATACTACAGAGCAGCTTAGGAACATGGGAAAAATGACATGCTGTTGGCATTTTGACTCATCAGGGACACCAGACCTGAGTCAAATCCTTAAGTATCCTTTCAGTGACTAGAAGCCACAACAAATACAAGCATCTAAGACATTCCGTTACACTTATGAACAATGACCTTCCAAAGGACAGTGACCAGTGATCACTCACTGATCACAGCATGGTTTCAAAGAACTAAGTACGTGAAGATAGTCAGGGTTCTTGACCCCATGGCATCCTTAGCAGCTCATTGGCATTGGAACCACCGCGGGAAGGCCATCCTTACATTCCACATTTCAGGTTTAACAGTAACAGCTGTCAGTAAGTTTGCCCAGAATCCTGTGGAACATCGTAATGCACAGCCATAACACTAGGGGCTAGGCAAGCATTTCACAGATTGAAGACCATGAAATCATGATCTAGGCGTCTTCATTCACTCATGTGTTTATATGTCCTTGTTATGTCCTTTTTGTTTCCTACCCAAAAACATCACCATCATCTAGTAACATTGTTTAAAACAGAGTGAGACTCTTCCCAAGACTTATGTTTACCCATGAGTTAGAAAGATCTCAGTCTAACAGGCAAGTGTTAAATGAGGATCAGTGATATGTGAAGCAATTATGTTGCTTTCTTGGAAAAGGTACCAATGTTTGCACTTAAGTCTAAATAGTGTCCTCATCCACACACTTTGTCAATACCTGCTCTTCTCAAACAACCTTCCCCTCCTTTGTTTACTGAGCCTCAACAGAATCAGAGCTCATGAGTGATTATACACACTACATACGCTATTAAAAGAACAAAGCACTGGCCAACTTGCAGACTTGGGGACAGGCTCATACCCCACTTAAGTGTAATTTACATGATACAGCTCACAATTTTACAGGGAAAAGAGGGATTTTTCCTTCCATACTTTCCTGTACAGATGTGCCAAGATCAAATATTTCAACAAGTGTTCACAAGTACAACCTTTGTACAGAAAAAAATCAGACTGAATTTGAGACCACCATAATCATTAACTAACAATATCAGTACTAGTATCAGTCCTAAACCACTCTAGCCAAGAAAGTATCAAAACCAGACACTTCCTCCAACACCCAGGTACAGGGCATTCTGAGGTTAAAAAAAAAAAAAAAAAGAAAAAAGCCAACACCTATATGCTGTAGTGGAGTTGCCAATGTTGCTTTAATACAAAAGGTAGAAATACTGTAATTATGGTGCCTTAAAGCAGTTCCATGATGAAGTCCCAGAGCATGCCAGTATCCCCTTTCTGGAGGTACACAGTGGCTGGAGTGTTAACTTATCATGTTGGCTATCAGCTGACTGGTGGGATACACATTATTCACTTCTGATATAAGCAATTTTTATGGATCATCCAGTACTGAAGATGTCTTTCTGCATTCCAGCATGTGCTGTGTCCTGTATCCTTTTCTTCCCATTGGAAAGGATAAACCAGGTATATTTACCACCTGTATGTGGCTGCTGACACTGACAGTAACTCTGCTGGTGTTCTGCTGGTGAAGATGTGGACAGAATAGTTTAGTCAGTGTACTGGCTCTATCACGACAGATCCACTGGAAGTTAGATGTTCATTGCTAATGCTTTCCTTTTCTCCCTTTAAAGCACACAGTTGTTTGCTGGCATTTTTGTCATGTCATCAAGTAGTTACCCTTACCCCAGTTGCTCATGCAATTTGTCTCAAAAAAACCTAGTATATCCAAATAGGGACATAGGCAAGCTTACGCATAAGACAACATCTGTAAGAACTTACATTAAACTTTTCACTTGATCCTCTACAAGGTCACATTCTCATTACAGCAAGAACTAAACCCAATGAACTACCATAAAAGGAAGTATCTCCTTCTGTACATTATTTTTTATTATTTACATAATACAATATAGCATAGATGCTGGGTAGCTTATGTGCAATACATAAATATGAACTATCTGTACAAGTCTGAATATCTAATAACTCAGAAGAACAAAGTTAGAAGCGAAAACCTGACGCTTTTAATAGTGAAGTAAAAACCAAGACCAAACACTGGCAACAAAAATCAGCTCAGGAGTAGTGCCTTGTGTACGTATGTAACTATTTACATATGAGAACAGGCATTACCACAACACTACTCTAAACCATATTTGTTTATATAAAAAACACAAGTTTCATACATCACAAAAACCCCTTCCATTATAACACAGAAGTGATATATATTACCAGACAAGCATCAGTGAAGAATACTGCCTTTTCTAGAGTTGTTATTGTACAATGCTGTAGATAACGCAGCCCATGCAATACACCCAAGAACACTACAGTCCTATACCCAAGTACAATTAAAAATGATAAAGCAGCCCTCCAAGAGTGGTTCCAGCTACCATTTAAGTCTACAGCAGCCATGTTAAGTATGGTTTTCCATGCAGAACGGTGCAACTGTTACATTTAAAACTAGAAAAATTAATTCCTAATATTCTTTCGAACTTGGAACACACAGAACATAAGTAGTACATGAATAATAAACTGCTCTAGTATTTCAGCAACTTATTTAGACCTGTGTTGCTTGATAGAGATGCTGTGATATGTCTAGAAACAGTTGCAACTGTTTTTTGAAAACCAATCTTACAATATTGTCCTACACAACATTTTTAGCTACGCAAGGAAAAGCAGACAACTCTGTTGGCAGGCCAGTTCTTAAGCTCCTAATGAGACATTTCCTTTGGGAACTTTTTTTCGAGATTCTAAAGTTAATGTAATCTTTTACAAAACAATTTTCTTCTCATGTGTATATGATTTTTTCCATGGTTCTCAGTGCAGTTGTTGTTAAGTGACTTAAATATGGAAAAGACACTCACTGTGATGGTAGACTCCTCTACACAGCTCGCATTCTGCTGGAAAACTAAAATGGAGTGTGGCAACTAAAAGTAGAATGAGATTTTAAATGATAGAAGTAGACTGCCAACTGTTTTGATGTATCCTTCTCTAAAACAGGCATATAACATTAGCTGAACATTAAATACCTCATGCACATCCCAAAAGGCAGAGCTGCTGCACACATGCAGATTGCATACATCTGTTTGGCACATGTGAACTAGAGTCTGTCCTCTGTGCATGTGTATTCTGTGCAGGTTTCTCATCATCCATCTATTCTGGGGAGGGCATATAGGTTTTCAAGGGCTGTATCTATCCAATTCTGCCTGTAACAAACACCCAAACATTTGAAGTATCATTTAGACAGACAGGACTAGAAGTAAAACTTTTAAAAACAAAGGAAAATGACCATGCACTTGCTCTTTTCATGTTTTTTAGGATGTATTGAAAAAAAAGCCCCACAAAAAGTCAGTCAGTCTTTTCACAAGCACATTAATTTATATTCTCTGAATTTTTTCAGCCACCACAACTGGATTCTCTTTTCTGATTTTTGCTGCAGCTTCTGCTTTGTAATCATATGGGCAGTTATGCTTGTCAGAGTAACGGTGAAGTCCACAAAATAGGTTTCCACATCGGCAGTCAAATCCTGTACACAGAAAAAGAAGCAACATTACTAGGAATTAGTTTTTAATTAAGGTGCTAATTAAGGGTGCAGTCACTACAAAGGCGATGTTTGTCTACTATGACATATAGAGTAAAAAAATAAATGGATTTACTAAGTTGTGTGAATTGTGAAGAAGCTGATAAACTTAACAGAACACAAATTTTGTCAAGTCTAATCTAGCACGAGGTAAGTAATCATGCAAATTTGTTTAAAATTGGCAGTATTCTCATACCTGTAAGGCCAACCTTCTTCCTGCACATGAAACATCTGTTCTTCTTTGGTTTCGGCAGTTCAGCAGCTCTCTCTTCACTCTCTGAAGTACCAGGCTGAGAAACTGATGGGCTTGGCTGAGTAACAACTGTTAAAGCACACAAAGGAAATAAGGGTTAATTTGCTTTTCTTGACTTCACGAGGTACACAGTAGTATGCATACATTAAGGATTAATTCAACCACTAAGATCCTGACATCTGTTGTCTACAGTACTACATCGAGTAGTCTAGAGATGTGAATCAGAAATAAGGATTTCTAGGTATTTTATTCATCCCTTCTGACTCTACTTGAGACACTCAGATTTTTCCCCATATTTCAACCAGCTAGAAAATATATGGCACTTACTCTGTATAAAAATACGGGCTCGAAAAGCATGACAGAAATTCCATGTACACATTTTATATTTAAATAAATCATATGTATGATCAAATAATCTCAAACAGTAATACTGTCACAGCTAAAGTTGCTGAACACAGATACCTCTGTAGGAAATATAGCTAACAGGAATATATTTTAGAAAAAAATTGAAATTTTTTTTAAGTAATGTGTTCTTGCTATAGTACTGGGTTGTTTCGCCACTTCTGCAGTGAAGTCAGGTATCTAAAGCAGTAAACCAAGACAGCAGCTAGGAAGCTGTTAATTCTGTGACAGATCCAGAACACAGCTACAAAATACAGAGTTCAAAAGAGCCCTCATTTAAATAACAAAGAACAGATTTGCATTGCATATCTGTATTTTTTGCTACTTAACCCATTTCAGAGTTCAAGCAGGTATAGTCAAAATTAATACTTTCTCAATTGCCTCTTTAGATGTCTCTAGAAATGGCTGTTTTATTGAAAAAAGTGTTTTTTCCCAAAAATGTAATTTTTAAAATTGATATCGTCTTCATATCCAAAACTGGAACTAAGGAAAGCTGAGGGATGCACTTGTACACAACAGTAATACCTGCTCTTGGTACAAGTTTGCTGAACACTCCCAGAATATGATAACATCTATCATAACGTCTGTTAACTAGAAAATACATTTCATAATAAATGGAGTACATAAGCCTCAAGGATGTATTTGCAATCAACTTCATACAAATATGGTTTGTTAGATGAGATTCTTTTGAATAGTACTTGTTTTTTAAAATTGTGTTTGCATTGTAATAGTAAACTTCACAATTCACTGTACAAGAAAGATTATGAAGTCTTGCCTGGGGCCTAAGTAAGACTTATAAGCAACAAACTCTCAGAAGTAGCAGGGAACCTCCAGTGCTCATCACCAAAAAAATTCATGCAGTAAAACAAATGACTGCTAGTATGTTCTTATACTTCTACATCATAGCAACAGTCCTAATGAACAGCCAAGGTCATTTACAACCTGTTTTTTTTGGTCACATTGCAGATATTTTATAACTTGTTTTTTGCGAAAACAATTTGTTTTGATTAAGATTTTCTAGATGAACAAATATGACACTCTGAACTTGTCTTTAAATACTAAGAAAATCAGTGTTCGGTACCAATTTGTCTACTAGAGAGCCTGTGACCAAAAACCAGCTTAACAGCTAGCAGTATCACAAACTGAGTATACCTGTTGGATGTTATGCACCTTGGCTAAGAGCCATCAGCCATGGCGTTAAAAAAATAAAAAGGCTGAACACCTCTCCAAAAGCACAGTCAAATCCCTTTTTTAAAGATTTGTCATATTGCTAGTTTGTTTCAAAATGAAATGCTAATTGTAAGCCAAGACAGATGAATAAGAGGAACCAGAAACACGCACATTGCAATTTGGTGTGTAGTTAAGGGAAAGCTTCATTTATGTCAGAAATAATTTAAAAATTTGAGCCCTGGGAGCATGCATGCTGTTTCAATCACATGCTAAAGAAAATGTAGAGGGGGGCAAAGCAACAGTGACACAAAACATCATTCAAAACATACACTAAGAGAAAATGAAAATGAGAAGAGAACCATTTATATCACTGCCTAACACATGACAACAAGGAAGCAAAAATGAATACGGCAACTTCCCAGGAATTACAAAGGGAAAAAGACAGCTTAGTAGATCACTCTACCACAAAACAAAGCCTCTGAGAACAAATTCATCTAGGAAAGATGTTACCAATTATTACAGGTATACTTCATCTTTGCATCAAGAAACTGCAACAATGGCTGCCCACAACGTGTAAAGTGATGAATGTGATTCTAGGAAACTGCAGCAGCACATTTCCTGAAAGGCCTGCTGAACAGGATCCTTCCCCCACAACTAGAACATCTTCCAAGGAGGAAAGGCAGTACACAATATGCAGTAATGGTCACAAAAAGGTACCAAGACAAAAGGGGACATAGCTCCCTAAATCCAAACTAAAATGTTCTATTTATTACTCTCCAATAATAAAGGATTCTGCTATTATTTTATGCCAGCAGACTTTAGTCTGATTGGCTTTTATGATGTTAAATGTTCATAAATGTGCTTCTGAATAATGGCTAGGACAGACGAAAAAGCTGCCTACCCTGTCCCCTAAAGCTCAGAACAAAACTCTTTTTTCATCAACCTGTAAATGAAAAATATTGAAAACTGTAGTTGTTCTGCCACAACATCAGGAGCCTATCTAAATCAAAATACTGTTCTTACAGTTGCTTGTCACAAAAGACTTCCTTTAACACTAAAGACAAATCCAGCTGGGCAAGTACAATTTTCCAGTCCTCAAGATCTCAAATTAAATTCATGCCAGAAATCAGTGTTAAAGTGCTCTAAATGATTTATGTATCACCACAGAACAGACAGCTGAAAAAATGCCAAAAGCTGTAAAACTGTGGTTACTGGTACCTGTCAGCCTGCTTCCTCGATAACAACGTTCAGATGAAGCAAACTCCTCACCACTAACACTTCTCACCACTGTAAAAGAGCTCTTACTGGCATGCATGCACTTTCTCATCCTGATCTCCAAACTGGAGAAACATGGATTTGAAGGATGGACTGTGTGGTGGATAAGGAATTGACTGGATGGATACAGCCAGAGAGGTGTGGTCAATGGCTCTATGTCCTGGTGGAGACTGATGAGTGGCGTCCCTCAGGCTCTGTCTTGGGACCCCTGCTCTTGAATGCCTCAATCAATTACACAGAGAGTGGGATTAAATGCACCCTCAGCATGAAGGAGGGCATGCCACACAGGGAAATCTGGACAAACTTGAGAAATGGGCTCAACACCTGTCCATCTACTCTGGTACTGTAGATCACACCTGGCATGCTGAATCCAGCTCTGGATCACCACAGGAAAGATGTGAATCTGCTGGGTTAACACCAGAGGAGGGCCACAAAGATCATCGGGGGCTGAAGCGCCTCTTCTATGATGCCAAGCTGAGACAGATGGGGTTGTTCAGCACGGAGATGACAAGGCTCTACTGAAACCTTTCCAGGCTTAGAGGGCTTATAAAATAGAGGGGTAGATTTATATTTGGGCAGATAGTGACAGGACCAGGGTTTTTTGAATTAAAAGAGAGAACTGTATTAGATGTTAGGCAGAAATTCTTTACTCCAAGAGCAGTGATGCACAGGAACAGAGGGGTTGGAACTAGATGATCTATAAAGCCCTTTCCAACCCAAATGGTTCTATGGTTCTGTGTAGCTCTCTCCATCACCTTGGTCATGCCCCTTCCTGTCGCTGGCTCAAGACCTGCAGAGATTTACTTCACTCAAATTTTATCCAATCAGTTCTCCTACTACAACACCAAAACCTTTAGGGACAACTGATATTCAGAACTGGGTAGGCTTTTATTAACTACTGTTTTGGTCTTAAATTATTGCCTGTAGGCACTATAAAGATGCATTACCATCATGCCCAACGACAACTATTATCCTAGCAAGTTAATGATAAAGACTAACATAATCCTATACTGGAGGTGGGTGCCTGAAAAAGTCTACACAAACACAGGCATTTCATCACGAATTTTGGGAAGTTTCCTTCAAATAAGATACACCTTTACAAGAAGAGCAGCAAGGCCACCAATGGAACCAGTCAGCCACAGGACAAAGTACAACAGCAACTCAATCTACATGCAAAAAGGTAACACAAACTGAATAATGAAGTTTTTCTTAGACTCATGGGAGTGCCATTCAAAATTAAAAACCACTCAAAGAAAAGAATGTTCAAAGCTGCTAGTAGTTTTCTTATATAAAACAGTATGGCTACTTCACAAAAAGCATGTATCTTATCAGTATTACAGAGATTTCACACTGTAAAGGAATGTATGCAATGTTTCAGTTAAAGAACACATGTTGAAAATAAATCAGTACTATTTTCTAACATTCCCCATATCAAAAGAGACCAGAAAGGGATACAAAAGTAACAGAATAAAGTTTTTAGAAGCTTCCCTGACTAAAGAAAAAATCACCAAAATAAGATGTAAACACCTTGAACTTCAAGGATAACAGGCACAAATTCTTGAAAGGACAGGGAAAAAGACTGATTTAAGGACCGTGACTTGATGAAGCTAACTGCCAACTCCCACCATTGAAGCAACAGAAAAAACAAAATGAGAGAGAGAAAAGGTAAAGTCAGAAGTTATCCAAATGACATTAGATGCATTTCTGTAGTTCTGGAGCGGAAACAATAGTAGTAGTAGTAGAAATAGTAGAAACAATACAATCCTTACACTGCATATTAGCATGAGTGTCCTGGTTTCAGCTGGGGGTATAGAGTTATTTTATTCTCAGTAGCTGGTACAGTGCTGTATTTTGGATTCAGTATGAGAATAATGCTGATAATATTAATAAAACTAGTGTTTTAACTGTTGCTAAATAGTGCTTTTATTTTAAAACAAAGACTTCTCAGTTTCATGTGCTCTTTTGGTGCACAAAAAGCCAGGAGGGAGCATCACTGGGACAGCTGACCTGAATTAACTAGCCAAATGAATATTCCACACGACAGAACACCCTTCCCAATATATAAATGGGAGGGTGTTGACTGGGAGCTGCCAATCACTGCTGGGGGATGAGCTGGGCATTCGTCAACAGATGGTGACCAAATGTAGTATTCATCACTTGTGAAGTTTCTGGAGTTTCTTCCTCTTTCTCCTCTTTTCATTCCAATTATATTGTTATTATCATCAGTATTGCTTATTTTACTTTGTTTTAATTATGAACCTGTTTTTATCTTAACCCATGGGGTTTAGTTTTTTCCTCCACAATTGTCCTCATCACTGGGGAGCAAGAACTGAGCGAGTGGCTACACAGCACTTAGCTGCCAGCTGGGGTTAATCTAAGACAACAAAATGCTTGTAACATACAATTTTAGTCCGGAAAGATGGGTAGTACCTATTATGCTTTACCAAGCTTTTGCTCAGGAACTACAACTTCTATGCCAACCTAGGTGCCTGTAATGAAAGGCTGCAGAACAAACCTCTATCATGCTCACTTTCATGTAGAAGAGTGGGAACAGAAATGTTCTGCTGCACGCCACTCACTTCCTGCATTTGGATTTCTAACGCGTGTATTTGTGTATTTAATAACTTAATATGCCAAATTAATACAACATAGAGATTCCCCAGTTTCAGTATCACACAGAAACAGTTTAATTTGGTTATCATGAAGACTTGACATGTGTGGTGTATCACTATTAAAATAATAATAATGTGCTATCAGCAACATGCACAGCACCAGCAGTTAGGTCCTCAGCGCTTCTGTATGCAGTGGACAGCTTCAGCGCTTACAAGAGGTTTCATTTCTCAAATTTTTCAGTCAGGAGTGTTTACCAAAGCTACAGCACACACGGGAAACAATGAAGACAAGCTAATTATTTTCAACACAATACAGAATTATCATACTGGATAATGTTAGTATTTACAGAGAGCAACATGGTGAAACTACTACAGACATGTGAAAACAAACCAGAACTAACAAGGCACTCATTACAACCAGATTTAAGGAACATCATGTACTTACGTCTTGATCTTACCAGATCTCATAAGCTACCTTATTTACTCACAATATTACCTCACTGGCTCTACCTGTAACATAGCAAGGGTAACCCATTGTCGGGTCTCTCTACCTAAATGCTGAATAGCTGTAAAATAGCTCTAAGCCTAACAGCTTAATAGGAAGCAAAGAGACGTGCCAACCACCATTGCCAGCTGTCTTCTAACACTGCTGCTGCTGAATGAAAGGATAGGTTACACCATGGATCGAAGTCAACAATATTTGGGTATTTTTAAAATATGTAATTTACACAATACCATTATCAGTTCAATTTCTGGTTTACTTTTTTATAAGCAATACTAACTTGCATATAACACTACTCCCTAAATCAGAGCACTACTGCATTAAAAAAAAACAACCCAACCCAACCAAAAAATCCCTAAATAACAACAACAAAGCAGCCACAAGAAATATTAGACCCTTGAGCGAGTGCTGATACTGTGTCTGGAAACACTGACCTGACTAGAGGCTGATCATTTAGCAAAGTAATCACCTACAAAAGTCTAAGAAAATGCTAAAAATATGCTGTGCATTAAAACAATATGATTGTTTAAATAAACTTGTTTTCAAAACGATTTAGTTTTAGTGGTGTATTGGTTTTGCATGGCCTGATTTTGGTAGTGGGAGGCTACAGAGGTGGCTTCTGTCAGAAGATGGCAGAAGCTTCTCCCACGTCTGGCAGTG
This sequence comes from Leptocoma aspasia, assembly GCA_013399835.1. Classification (NCBI taxonomy): domain Eukaryota; kingdom Metazoa; phylum Chordata; class Aves; order Passeriformes; family Nectariniidae; genus Leptocoma; species Leptocoma aspasia. The sequence goes on along the minus strand of VXAX01001185.1, from coordinate 70,820 downwards.
CCAATCCCTGGTAGCTCCAAAGTGGGATGTGCCACTTTGTGGCCAACCAGAAATGGTGCTAACACCTCTGTGGTAACACAGTTAAGTAGAAAGAAAGACAGAAGTTGTTGCACAGCTGTAATTTCAGCCAGCGAAGAATCGAGTGAGAACAGATGAGAAGAACAACTCTGCAGACACCAAGGTCAGTGGGGAAGGAGGGGCAGGAGGTGCTCCAGGCATTGGAGCTGAGATTCCCCTGCAGTCCGTGGTGCAGACCATGGTGGAGCAGCTGTGCCCCTGCAGCCATGGAGGTCCATGGGCATGCAGAGATCCACCTGCAGCCCAGGGAAGGGGACAAGCCCCACACCAGAGCACAGAGATGCCTGAAGGGAGGCTGTGACCCCATGGGAGACCTGTGGAGAGAGGGGCCTTGCTCCTATGCTGGAGCAGCCCGTCCTTGAAAGACTGCACCCCACAGAAGAGTGACCCACCCTGCAGCAGTTTGAGGGATGCCATTGCCCATGGGATGGACTCATGTTGCAGCAGTTCTCAGGGAGCTGCTGCTTGCGACAGACTCATGCTGGAGAAGTTCATGGAGAACTCTCTTCAGTGGGAAGGACCCCACTGTGCAGCAAGAGAAGGACTTCTCTCCCTGATCAGGAGCCTCCGTTGATGAACTGACCATAACCCCCATTTGTTCCCTCGCTCCTGGCACCACTGGGATAGGAGGCACAGAGGAGTGTGTGAAGAGGGGGTGGGGGGAAGATGTTTTTAAGGTCTGTTTTTACTTCTCATTATCCTGCTCTGATCTTGTTAATGATAAACTCCATATCTCTAATTCAAGTGTCTGTTTTGCCCATGAAGGTATTTGATAAGTGATCTGTCCCCATCCTCACCTCAACCCATTAACCCCTCATTTTATTTTCTCTCCCCTGTCCAGCTGTAGGGAATGAGAGAGGTTTTGATGGGTGCCTCTGCACACTTCAAGTTACAAGAAAACAACCATGTGAGTTACAACTGAGTTACATCCACCATGCCCTTCTTCAGACGTTGTGGTAAAATTATTTGTCTTAGCACCAGCTTTGATCTGAAGGCAAATCTAGGTTGCAACCTCAGCCCGAGCAAAGAAAAAATCCAAAATCCCAACAAAATCAAGAGAAACAAGCTTATCAAACTTCATAGTTTAATCTTTTCTCAACTTCTTCACCTTCTAGTCAGTTGCTTCAATTCCAAAAGCAAAAAAAGTATAATTTTAGGCTACAAGACTACAAAAAAAATTAGTTTACCACATGTAATCTTTTAAACTTTCTGATTTGTAAGTGAAGCATACAAAGTTTCTTTTGCTAGTGAACAGCTGGCAGAAAAGAATGTGACTTCATGCTGTTGAAGATACAGCTCATGATATAATACCATCTGGTTATGAAATTGTCCCTAGTGTCAGCCTATGCTTACAGCTACACTGTGTTTCATTAACAACTCCATGACTGCATTATTTTAGAGAATCACACCTCAAACAAAGTTTTAACGTTTTTTGCTATTAGGTGATGCGAATTATTTACCACTGTTGCAGTTTGTCATTGAGAAACCAATACATAATGGATGCTACCAGAAAAAAGCAAGATAAAAAATCTGCCTAATCCAGACACAGCAGGAATTTTTTTATAAAAGGTCTAGGCCAGTTTCTCTTGCCTGCAAGACAAAGAGTAATGCATCACTAAATATAGCCAACACTGTTAATTTAAGATGTCCAACAAACCCTAAGGATAGTATATAAGGACATTATCTTATGCTGCCTAGGATCTGTGCCAAACAGTAATACTTAAAAGTGAACTTGGGCATTACAGCAGCTGAGGCTGCCTCATGAATTTACAGGTATGTTCTCCCAGGAGGTGGTTTAGTTCTTCAAGTTTTTTCCAGAGGCATTTAAGTTCTCTGGTAGAATTTCCAACCATCTCTACACAAGCCTGTGACAGCTTTTACTGGTTTCAACGTGTGAGATAATTTACTACAATTCCTAATTATCTGCTGCTTTGGATTTTTCCCCCATCCTAATCAATAGTGAGCTGTGCGACCTATCATACAGCTGACCCACAGTACCTGAAAAACAGGTTCTATATCAACAGTAACTAAAGACTGACTTTGCAGCTGGCAAAATGACAACTGTTCTATGAAAAGCAACATCACCTATTACTTCTGCATTACTACCATTTTATGTATTCCTATTTCCTTCTTGACACGTTGCAGTAGGATTTCATAAAACAGCACAATGGGTTAATGGATACTATTGCAAAGTTGAAATTACTTTTCAGTCACATGATGAAGACTCTTCAGATGACATCAGCTACAGAAATTTAATAATTGGAAAAATTCCCTCCTAATCCATACATAATGAAAAACACAATATATTGTATAACTGTACTTTAGTTCATGTCACAGAACCTTGATTTAGCATGACTTATGAAAATGGTAAAACCCTCTGTACAAATAATGAGCAATTAAACAACAAATGTCAGACCACTCTTTGTTGGCAAAGATATACCTAGAAAAAATCACTTTGATACATACAGTGCTTAGTGGCATCTGATGCCATTTTCAGCTCAACGACTTCAAAACTAAAAAAACTGATTTTATCTTCAGCTTGAGTAAACAGACTTCCTACCACACATCAGCATTTAGTTTGTAAAACTGTTTCAGAGCTGGTAAACTAAATTTAAAAAAAGTCTGGATTTGTTAAGAACAAAACAAGTGTGTTAAGATATCCATTTGAACAAACTGGTACGAATTCAGTTGTCCAGTAGTTAGGTTAAGCAAGCTGCCCTCCCTCTCTGCCTCATTCCAAGAAATAGTTTATACACTGAAGTTTTACTACTCCAGCTACAACTATCCAACATGAGAATAAAACTGTTAAATGGACAACTCACACACAGCAATTAAAGCTGCAACAACCCTACATCCCTGAGACAATGCATTGATTATATCTACAGATTACTCTGTAATTACTCAGTTAGTTCAAGAACGCTAAACAACTCCTGTTAATGTTTTTAAACCACATTCTCCCTGCCCCCACAGCCTTACTTCTCTGTAGAATGGAATTTATTAAGCACCCTTCTCTAAATACAACAAGCAATTTTGACTGCCATGAGTCAGCTGGATTTGTTCTGCTAGATAATATACCAAATCTCAACAACTTGACCTCAAAACCGAACACCTTGCCCTAATACGATTTTAAAGTGCCTCACTTTTAAAAACAAATGTTAAGGATCTAAAAACACCCTCATAAGTGTCAATTCTTTTACTAACAATTAACATATATTTTAAAGCTGTTCTGGAAATAGTCCTTTTTCTTGATTCTGAGGAGACAGTGCACAAAAGCATTTTAAACACATTTCTTAAGACCACCAGCATAACAGGAGATGTCTAGTCAGAAAGTAAACAAACCCTGCACTTGTTAAGTCACTGGTTGTGCCCAGTGTCACTCTGAGAACATACCTGGTTCAGTCTCTATTTTCGGTGTTAATTCTTCCTCTCTTGAAATGCTCATTTCTGTCATTTGCTGTGTTACAGGCAAAGCGGCAACAGGCACGTTTCTGTTACAAGCACAGTGAAACACATAATTTACATCAGTTTTACATTCATAATAAAAGCTTGAACTGTCCAGACTCATTAACGGTTCAGTCACTACTGATACATTTTCCTGACTATGCTTTTATTATCTTCAAAATACACTTCTTTATTCTATTGTAGTTTCCCTCCAAGAAAACAGGCAAGCCTGTAACAAATTAGTTCTGTAGATAAACAAAAAACGTTCCTTTTACTACAGCACTACAACACCAAATGTTTGAATGAATTTTCCATTTACATGGATTCATAGAGCCCTGTCAGGTTCCTTTTCCCCTGCAGACACTCACTGCAACAGGGCAGGATTGCTGCAGGCCTTCTGGCACACTCACAGCTCATTCAACCACCACAGTACAACCTTAACTTTACCTTGATTTTTCAGATGTGCTGCCAGCAGCACCTTCACAGTTGTTTAAGCTAGTGTCTGCTCTCTGTACAGATGCAGAGTCTGAGGTAGGACTGTTTGAACCACTGGTTGTTCCTATGTAACAAGAATTTGACAAGTTATAAACAAATTGCAGAAAGCCCATTAATCAAATAGTCTCCTATACAGCTATGAACTGCTTCCATACAATTTTCAATGCTACTGCTTATTACTTTTTACTTAAAGATGCTTTTTACTTAATAACCAAAATACAGATTGCATAAGAAAACGCTAACAGAATTAAGTGGGAAAGCAAGTTATGGTTGAATGCCAAGCAAACCAGAACACATTACACAGAAATTATTTTTATCTTTACTGTGCTTTAAAGTTGTATTTTCCTTGAATATGCTTTCAGTTCAGCTTTCAGAAGTTCTCCTAAAAGATATTCTAGTATTCCTTGTAATCCTCTGTATATTTTATTTCAAAAGAAATAAAGAAACCCCCAACAACTCCCTACACCCTTACTCTGTACATTTTATTTCAAAAGAAATAAAGAAACCCCCAACAACTCCCTACACCCTTACCCATTGGGCTGATTCTACCGCTATTCTGCTGTCGCTGAAGATGTTCTTTGTAGCAAACTGAACACATCCCATTTGTCCTAGGATTTCCATAAAATCCACATCCTGTACTACACAGCATAGGCCCTGGGGTCTGGTTTGTCTCCTGAGTCATCTCGATGCTGTAAATAAAATCAAAAACTGCATTAGGAGCTGGCATGTCACCAAAATCAATTACAGGGTTAAAAGTATAAAGAATTAAAAGAATTTAAAGTATGTCTGCTCACCCTGCCCCACCAAGTGATATCACCATTCTTAAAGAGGGCTACAATATGAACATTAATGTATCATTCAAGACCACAATTTATTGCTAAGTAACATCATTACGAACGTTTAAGACAAGAAAAAGTGTCATCATACTAATACTGAGAAATAATATACGTGCTGAGCACTGAACTGCATGTGTAGGTTAATTTAATTTGACAGCCAAAAAAACCCCCTTAAGTACCAGCTTCTGAGCCCTAACAGGAATAAGCAGAATAAATAAGGCTAAGTTTATACCCACAAACAGTTCTGGCAAATCGCATAGCTTATTTTTGCTGGACTCCAGCAGAGCCAAGAGACTCCAGCAGAGCAGCCCTGCTTTTCCAGTGCTGATCTCACATAATTTTGAGGCTAACTCCACAATTAGCAGTACTTACTCTCACAACAGTCTTCCAAGGGAGATAACATTAACAACTCCAAACTGTTGAGTATGTTATATTACATAGCTTACACATTTACAAAAGAAAAAAGCCCTTCTTTAATCAAGGTTGTGTCAAGACTTCTAAGCCCCCCAGAGGCAGTCAGCGCTAAGCATATTAGAAATAATGTTTTCACCTTCACTGCCTGTTAACCTCTGAAAAGCAAGGTTAGTAGAAAACTGCATAGCAGCCAAATCCTTGATTCCCAAGGGCAATAAAACTGGAACGCAGTAATCTTGCATTTGCTACAAAATGAAGACATATAATAATACTGCACTAAAATTTAAATTTAGTAGCAGCTGTGCATATGGCATCTGAAGACATTTTAGTATAAACTTTGGATTGCTGTTTTCCTATTCAGAAACTGTCACAGCAAGAGGTATTTGACAGCTAAGACTTGCTAGAAGTCAAAAAATGCCAAAAGTGAATTTGTTACAGTGTAAAGAAAAATGCTTCTAATTAAGAGAGCTCACACAGCAAGTAGTAAACTTATGCTTCCCTAGTACAACTGCAACTGACAGGTGCTTCTAGCTAAGCTAAACTTCTGGGATGACAGTAAAACAAAACCAGGAGAAAGTAAACAAGCAAAATTCATCTTGTCTCCTGGTGGTCACAGGACCTAATTTTCCAGGTATAAATAGCCGTCCTATTTATAGCTTTATCACACCTTCCAGGTATAAATAGCGTTCTTTCTGGCTACAACATGGCTTCACACTTATTCTGATACAATTTTACAGCCAAACACACCAGTCAAGGGAGCTAGAAAAAAGCCTGACCCTTCTACAAGAAACCTAAAAAAATCTTGTCATCTTTGACAAGATATAGACCTATGTCTACATGACACAAAAATAAAGACTACTTCTGCCCTGTTATTACCGACCAGGTAAGATCAACATGCTATCAAACTCACTGCCAACATCAACTGACCTGCTTGATTTCCAAGTTAGTGTGCTAAAACAAATTTCACCACTGACTAAATGTTGCTTTAGGTGCCCACTCTAATATTCTACTACAAACTAGAAACTCAGCAGCTCCTTTGGTCTGCGGAGTCTTCCACTACTTGAAATGCATGCCCCTAACGGAACGACCAAGTCGTTGCTACCCAACGCTAAACAAGTCGTGCTTTTCCAGGCTCCGGGAGGCAGCCGCAGTTTCACCCGCCTTCATTTTCAAGGCGCCTCCCGGCAGTGAACTGCGCTACGGCTCACGCACCCCGTACGGCCGACCCCTGACGGCAGCTCCGGGCCGGGGCGCTGCCGCTGCCGCCGCGGCGGGCCGGTCACATGGGCGGCCGAGCGCCTGCGCTTCCGCCTGTCAGGCGGCGGCGTNGAAGTCAGTCCCTATTTATATCTCCCGCAGGCCGCCGGCTCCAGCGGGAGGAGGCGCCGGCGAAATCCGACTGCCCTTCCCTTCCAGGGGAGAGCGGGTGCCGACCTGCAGCCCAGAAAATGCGGCATCACCAGCCCGCCGCCTCCCGCGATCGGCGCCCCAGGGCAACCATTGCTCCGCAAATGCACCCAACCGCTCCTCTTCGAGAAGAGGGAAAAAGATAATTGAAAAAGGTCTCCTTCCATCAGCACTTCCGCCGTCACCAGCCCAACTCGGAGGAAGGGAGGATAAATCCCGTTAGCAACCCCGGCCGCGCACCTCAGTCACCCCTTGGGCGCCGGGGCCATGGCCGGGCTGCCGCTGTCCCGCCGGGCGATCCCACACTGGCGGCGTAACGACAAAAACGAGGGCCCCAACGCGCGCCGAAACCAGCCCTAAAACCCGGGCACTGCGTTAGCAACGGGCTCACTGACCTAAATACCGAATCGCCTCGACATCCTCCTTCCGAAGAGGGACCACGAGAAACACAGAACAAAACAAAAGGAGGATGCACAAAGGCTGCGCGGGTCACTCGCCGCTCACGGCCGCGCTAGGGCGAGGCACAGCCCGGTGTCGGTACGGGGGAACCGAACCGGCACAGGGCGCTCCCCAGGCGGGTGCAGTCCGGCGGCTGACTCAGACAAAGCGGGGTGGCCCTGCCAAGCGCCCGCAGTGCCGCGCGTCTTAACTGCGTCTCCCACCCCCTCCGCCTCCTCCGACACCCGGACACAAAGACCCGCGAGACTGCCCAGCTGAGGAGCGGTGGCAGCTGACACCGGGGGTGTCCGGCCGGGCCGCTTCTCGCAACCGCCTGAGTCACGGTCGGCCCCGCCGCCGACAGGCCCCACGCCGCCGCCAGACACAGGAACCTCATTGTCTCGCCGCCTGCGCTGCCCCGCACCGGCCCCGCCGAAGGCCGAACGCAACGCGGCCGCCCAGGGGGAGGCCGTGGCACACCCTGCCGCGGTGAAGGCCCCGCGGAGCCGAGCCCAGCCTGCCACCCCTCACCCACCTGTTCCCGGCGGGGGCCACAACCCCCGCGGCGGGTGCCGGAGAAGGCGCCGCGGATAGCTCCGGGCGGCTGCGGGGTGAGCGGGGGTTGCGGGGGGCGCCGGGCTGGCGGCCGCGCCGCCGCCGCTTCGCTCCTTTGTTCCCGC
>VXAX01001185.1:0-58560 GCA_013399835.1 Leptocoma aspasia | reverse complement strand
AAAAAAGAGAGAGAGAGAGAATTAATTTATAAAAGAATAAGGGTAGTGTTTACCTAGAATATAGGATAATGGTGGTACAGAAGGGAATGCAGATGGCAGCAGGAAGAACTGTCTATACAGGTGCACTTGCCAGAGTGTCTTGCCATTTTGGGTAATGCTGCATGCTCCCTTGCATTTTAACCTGAATTAAAATGCAAAAGAATCCAGTGATTGCAACATTGATCTATAATATTGATACATAAAAAATGTAGCATTTTTCATGTTGATGATCTCATTACATTTGCTGCTTCTTTTACAAAGCCCCCACTCCTTAGCAGAAGATGCATTTCTCTCCTGGGATAAAGAGGGCCTGCTGTACTGGGATCTAAGTGGGAATTACACTGAACCTTTCTAGAAATCAGGTCAATACCTAAGTGTGGATCTATGTACTAACTTTTGAACATTTGTCTAATAGACTGGGACAAGAGTGGATGTGATTACAGTGAGAGAATCAAAGGATCCTTGGTGCCCTGTCGTTTGTTTAATCCTTTGGAGACTACATCAATGCTCACAGTACTCCTCCTTGTTAAATATTAGCCCAGCCTGCTCTGCTAGTTCAGACTCAGTTAAACCTGTTTCTATACATACAGCCTGAGAAGCAAATTTACTGATATGAACGTCTCCCCATGGCATCAGATTACTTTTTCTGCTGTGCTAGTAGGTGGGATTGGCCATTTTAATTTGTTTTCTTCATAATCTGGAGGCTGAAGGCTGCAGAGGCAGGGAGAATCTCCACTGAGAGCTGGGACTCAATGTGAAAGTACTAAGGGAGCTTTCCAGGCTTATCATGAGCAACACCAGGGATACCTCCCTAGACACTTTGGCTTCATTTATTGAGGCTAACCAGTGGTGAGTTTCAAACTCAGTCACCACAGGCCTGAAAATCCCTATAATAGTCCTTTAACAAAATATGCATTCAAAAAATACAATACAATACAATACAACACAATGCAACACAATACAATACAATAATGTTATAAACATTTCTTAATCTGGGAAAATACATATATAAATTATCAGAATTCTAAGGAAATATTCATTCTTCGGATATTCCTTGTTTTTTCTTGCTTCTTTTTCCAGTATGTCTAAGCATGCTATAAATCTTATATATCTTTTCATCCTGTTAGATTTTCAGTCCCTGGGCTTAATTTTTTTGTTTTAAACACTTTTTAATTTTTAGCATTATCCTTTCTGATGGGTTTCCATTGATAACCTTTCTATTATCCTCTGGTTTCAACATCACATTTTTTTCTTAAATCTCACAGTTTATGACTAAGGCAGAATTTAAAGCCAGGTAGCCATGGGGAAGTTTACTGACAGTGTTCATATTAGATTGAATTATTGGAGCTTTGGATTCTCAGTTCAGTAGAATTTGAAGTCCTTTCTTGTCCATCCAATTCTGTGTCCTCATGGTCACAGTAATGGTATTTCCACAACGTTTACAGTGCTTTTTCAAAAGATATTTTCTGTATCATCAGAATCCCATCAGAAAGAAGCTATGCAAGGTCGTTTTGTACCTGTTGAAGAAAGCCTTGTTTACAGTGTGTTCCAACAATTCACACATAAGAGAATCTAACTTTTTTTTTCCTGAAAAGAAATGCAGTGGCCAGCAGATACCTTTCTTAAGTGGTCAGTTTTTAAGATGTAATTGAATGTCATGTCGTTAGCCTGGTCTCCTCCCTTCTTTCCTAAAAGTCAAACTATTTGTTGAAGGAGGGATGTGTTTTGGTTTAAGACAACTTAAGGGGGTGCACAATCTAAAGTGAGTTACCTTCACTGTAGGTTAACCAATCCCTTTCCACCAGTAAGGAGAAGCAAATATGAGTAGATGTAAGTGAAAAAATAACAGTTTACAAAAAAACCCTCAGCACAGCAACAGCTGAAAAACATCAGTAACCATCACTAGTTACTAAGGTGCTGAAAACTCACTGACCCTGGGCACGGAGCGGCACTCCGGCTGGGCACAGGGTGACACTCCGGCTGGGCACAGAGTGGCACTCGAGCTGGCAGAGCGACCCCCGGTATGGCGGCCCCGTTGCCGACCTCTGTGGGGAGACAAAGGGAAGTGGCAGCAGCGCTGCCCTCCCTCCATCTCTCTGGCGGCAGCAGCCCTGTCTGCGGATGCGGCTGGCAGCCCTGGCGGCTGGTACTTGCTCAGGGGCTGGTAATTTGTCAGGGGCTGGCACTCCCGGAGGGATGATGTTCTACTGTCGGCGGCAGAGAGCAAGCAGCCAGCTTGGGCAAGTCAGAGTCTGCTGTCTCGCTGCCTCCTCCCGCACTCCATAGCTGCCAATTCTGCTGTTCCCGTGGGTGTGTTGCAGGGGCAAAAACAGTGTCCCCAGGCACTGAAAATGGTACCCTCTGGCCATTACTGCTGCAAAATTCACTCTGAAACAGTCTTTAATTCTGAAATGCAGCTTCTTGGGTTGCTACTGTTGCCAGTAGAGCCAAGAGGCAAGAGGCAACAGACAAGAGAGAGCCTAGAGTCAAGCCTAGAGTCAACAAACAGCAGAACCCAGCTTGGGTGACTGACTTCTAAAGGGACCAACACCTCCTTCCGCAGCCCTGCAGTTTCATTTCTGGCTGCAGGGTCTTGAAGAAACTAACAATTTTGAGTGCAGAGAGATAAAGAATACAATAACATTTTCAGTTACCCATTTTGGGTAACCCAAATAGGGGTTTATCTCACCCCTATTTTTCCACTTCACTTGATTTATCACTTCAATTTGAAAAGCACAACAGAGCATAATTAGACCTAACAGTGTAGTTTAATATTGAAAACATTTATTTCCTTTGTTCAAAGGAACTAGCTTTTGCAAGACAGAAGCAATATACCTATGAGCAGTGTTTGACAAAAATTATTACTACAGCTCATAGAACATGAAACTAAGATATAGAGTATGGGAGAGCTTAATGAAATCCGATTTCACTGGAAAAAAAAGGGTGAATGTGGAGTATAATTAATAATCTGAATTTATATTTGTGTAATCTTTGGGGTTTTTTTTGTTTTTGTGGGTTTTTTTGCTTTTGTGTGGGTTTTTTTTTTTTGTTGTTGTTTGCTTGTTTGGGTTTGTTTATTTTTTTTAAACTGGTAGCTTTATATTTAGGAAATTTTCATTCTTCCAGTCTGCAGAAAGTTGTACACACAGCTGGTGGGTATTTAAGTAGACAATCTGTCAATAATGTTCTGCAGGTACAACTGCTAATTTTGAGACCCTATTTCTTGGCTGCCCCTTAGCCAAATTAGGAATTAGATAACTGTGGTGCAAGTTTATGCAACAGCTACATCTTGATGATGTTATCTCTGATTGATTTTGTGCTACAGACTCTTCTGGTACATGTACCTTTTAATGTCAAAACTATGTTTTTGTACCTGTGGCTTTGCTCATCTGTAGGAGAAACAGGAAAGGAGATTTATTTTACTAATACCAGAGATACTTTGGTGGAACAGGAGTGATTTTTCAGTACAATATAGCAGACTTGCTGTATTATACTTTATTTCCTGGCAAAGACAGAGATATCTGTTTGCAGACTTAACTATTGCACTGGCATCTTGTAATCTGTTTTGACTCACTTAGCAATCTCAAACTTCTTCCTGTGTCCTCTGAAAATTAAACCATTTGAGATAAAAAATGCTTTTCTAATGTCAGTGGAAAAATGCAATCTTTGAAAAAAAAGAGTCAAGAATGGATGTGTAGGATGGGGTCACCAGAGAGAAGGGACATCATACAGGGAACATGGGCACCTGTGTGCTACTGAGGCAGTGCGATGCATGCAGGCAGATTGGGAGTCTATCAGCAAATGCACTAATTAAACACCTCTACTTGCCTGAATCCCAGCTAATGGGTCATGCCTTCCACTTTCTGTCCCTTCCACAGGACTGCTTGTCAAGTACAAACTGGGAAAATGCTGAGATCTGGGATTCAGCTTGGCATTCCACATCACTTGAGGTATACAGTGCATAGCCCAATTAGTTGACCTGCATACTCAGCAATATTGGAGCCATATTGAGTAAAGTGGAATTTAAGCCAATTCTTGATAGGATCAAAGCCAGGGGTGAGGAAGTTGGTGCGCTTAGGAAATTGGCTGAGTCACTCAAGGAGGCAAAAGAACCATAACTGTGATTGTTATCAGTCTCAAAATGATGACCTCAAACTAGTTAAAATGATGTAGCTGAGAATAAGGAATAGTTATAAAAGGTGACAACCAACAGAAGAGCCCAATTAGCCCTAATATTTTATAACATATGTTACTCGGGTCCTTTTGTATTTGATTGTGAAACTCCAACTGTCTGTAATGAAGCAAAATGTAAACAATATAAGCATTGCATACTTGCAATTAGGACAACAGAATGAGGCCAAAACCAGAAAACTGTAGCAGTTGCTAAGCCTAACCAGAACCTTATAGAAATACCTGTGGATGATACCAAATACCAGTTGTTCTCTTTTGGGGAAGCTGATTTTATGGCAAACAGATAATCAAGATGAATATTTCTTCCAAAGGAAGGTACCAATGATGCACAGGTGACAGAGCATAGAAAATGACATTAACAGTCTCACGGCATCAGGACAACTGAACCATGAAGAGATTATAGTTTGCATTTTTCAATTCTCTGTTTCTCTTTGCTATACTTTGGGAAAAAATACCAGTGTTCTGTTAATATAGAAAACAGTGTGTTTACCCTCTAGACTTGAGGCTGTCTATCCCAGAATATTTTAAAGGTAGTCTAAGTGTCATTACTGATAAAATTCCAAAATGATTTAAAGTAATGAAACAGGTAATGAGAGAAAAATACAAAAAATCTGTGAGAATTCTGCTGACCGATTTTCTTGTATCTCTTGCTTGTAGTTTCAGCCTCTCACAGAAAGTCACCTGGAAAACACTGATGACTTTTTGGTCATGATACCTCACCATGTCCTGCAAACAGACACTTAGAAAGTTATGTGTCTGAGGATTTGGTATTAATCCCTTCTCTCTACATAGCAAAATTAACCTCAGTGTTATGTGCAATTTTGTTGGTTTCTTCAACTACTAATTCAGGTTCTTTGAATTTTCTTCAGCTACTAATTCAGTACTTTGCCCTGTAGCAGAAAGACAGGAGAAGGTGTCCAGACCTTTCATGGGGTACAGACAGGTAAGCCCTGATGTCAGCCAGGGCACAAGCAGGGGGGTGCCCATGGGTGGTTAAGCTATGAGTTAAACAGTTCAGAGCAGCCTTTTGGTGACTCCCTGCTGGAGATCTGATTTACACTGCCAGCAAGACAATATTATAGGAGCAGCAGAGAAGGTCCTGAACTGTTCCTCCTCTGTGTTTGCTCAACAGCACAATGGGAAAATCCTAACTGTGTTTGCTTACCCACAGCCTAACCAGCTTAGCTGGCTTTGTTTCAGTTTAGACATTTAGTACCTTTCAAAGGTACTAAACTGTACTTACTGAGTTACACTAAGTGGAAAATAATCTTGTTTTAGGTTTCTAGCCTGGGCCTAGATTTTATAAGTCTAGTGCATAGGCAGTAGCAATGGGATAAGTTAGGAGAAGTTTTAAAGATTATACCAGTGATATATCTGTGGAGATCCTGAGAATGGCGCAAGTGACTTGTGACCTCTCTGTTTGGGAGTGTACCAGAAGCTTTTCATTGATGTTTTATCATGGGATTTTTTAAGATGTCTTTCCCATAAACTTTACTGAAAACAGGATCGTAGAAAGGCAGCAGTGAGGTACAAGATGGCTCTGTTGTCTGCTTTCACACAATGGCTGGAGCCTGCCTAGGATTCTTGTCCACTTGCATGTGGTGAGCAGAGCATTGCTTTCACATTTTCTTCTTTTCTCATCCTCCGACAAAGGATGCAGTCCTCTACAGTAGAGGGTCATGATGATTCTGTCCTTGTACCGCTCCTGTGATACAGAAATCACAACAACCCTGCCATTTAACCTACACATTTCATTCATGTTAGTAGGGAGGCCCTCTGTTTGGGCTTTAGAGCAGCCCTGCAGCCCTGCAGCCTTGCAGCCATCAGAAAAAATATTGGAAAAATTTTCAAAAAGCCCCACCAAAAAAAGATGTCATAGCTTATGGCCTTGAAACTCAGCCTGCTTAATTGATTTATTTCACCATTCTCTCTATAAAGAGAGAACCAGCACACATTCAAGCCCACCTCTGATTTTTGTTTTTTCTCCAATTGCCTTGATGCTGCCTTTAAATATCCAGGAATCAGTGAACATTTCTAGCTTGACTTCTGGCTGAGCAGATGAATGTGAGTGTGCTGATTTTCGCTTTCCAGCTTGCAGCTGTTTTGTAGCAGGCCTAGTGTGCTCTAGGAAAAAAAGCAGACAAAGAATTGGCTTGTCTGCATGCCACTGTCTTTTCTCGTGTCCAGATTTGGGCAGGAGGGTGGTGGAAGGCTTTCTATGCTCTTGGCTCTCATCTCCTCTTTGTGCAAGGACTCTGCTCATTTCGACTGTAAAATTTGTCATACTTGTAAGTGCTTATGCCAAGCCGATACGTTAGTGACTTTGGGGAGGTTATAGTCATGAACCCTGGCTTTTATTAAAGGATTTGAATGGATTGCTGGCTGCTTACAGGCTGAAAACTTCAGAGAATAGGTATGCAGAGCCGCTGGTCTGTATCTGTATACTTTTGTGTGGCATCTTACCTGGTGCCAGTGTCTGGAGATTCTGCATTCTCCTATACCTCTCAAAATTTCAAATCAAAATTTCAAATTATTTCTTATTGTGTAGGCAGTGGATTTTATATTTTTGGATTAATTCTCCTCCCCATGTTTTAACAGTGGTTAGTACTCATTCCTGTCAGGTCTAAAATACCTTTTGGGAAGGCTTTCTGTGATCCCTTCCTTTTCTGTTCTTCAGCTGTGGATGTCAAGCCTCATCCGCATCCCACTGTAGTACAACTAATGATTTCTTCTTTTAACTGTGGCACATAAAAATTCCTCTCTCTTTTCCTTCCTGTGGTCAGAGTAGTGTGAAATTATGTCACATTAACAGGGTATCAAAGTGCATAGGTGGGGCGCAAGGGAAGCCAGCCTGTTGTGAGGTAGTTAAGGGCTGACGAAAGGTCCAAGTCGGGCTGGGGTCACACCCTATCAATCGAAGGAGTTACCTGGCAACTCACAGGATCTAGTGGTAGAAATAATCTTGTAGACCATTTTTCTAGAAAACACAGCATTATAAAAATGTGCATTTAACTGAGTCCCCAAAAGGTGAAATGATAAGAACAAAACAGCTGCAAAAGTTTATATTAATCTTTGATGTACTGTCTTATTGCAACATGTGGAATGTGTAAAAATTTTCTTAAGAAAGGATGTTCTTTGATGTTTGATCTTTGTATACTTTCAAGCCTAGTCAACAAGAAGGGAGATTTAATCTGTGAAACAGATAGCAGCTAACAAGCAAACTCTAAATGATGCCCATGTATCAGAAAAATAAATCCTTTTTTAAGTTTAGGGCTTGACATGCTTCAGTGATCTCAGATCTAGGGGGAGGTTTAACAAGGCTTGGGAAGAAAGAATGTTCACTGATATTGGACACAAAGAATGCAGAATTTATGTGACATCTGGTAGAACTCCCAAGATAAGGGAGAAACTAATAACGCCAACTCAGCAACTGTGCAGAAATCGGCTCTGACTGGGTGAAAGGTAATTCCTGCAGGGGAATCTGTGACCACCAGCTCACAGACCACAAACCCAAGAAGCCCACTGACTCAAAAGAAGAGAAAGACTGAGCATTCAGACTAATTAGCATGGGAAGCGAGAGAATCATTAACCAGTAGAAGATAGGACACTAAATAATAAGAACTATGTAACAAATATGTAATATTGTGGCAAATGAACATTAATTTCTTTGTTTGCTAAAATGTATAAATAGTAAAATGCTTTAACAGTTGGGATGCTTGATTTGTGGAATTCCACCAGGCATCCAGGCTTGTGCAACCTTGAAATAAACAATCAATGCCTCTCTGGAGTGTGTGATTATTGGCTTGTTGCACACCAGGTAATGAATCCATTTTTTGCAGACAACAATCTATTAGTAAATGGTCTGTCATCACTGAGTCACTGTACATGACTGCGTCTCCAACAATGACTTTTTCTTCCTCCTTTTTTAAAAAAAAGTTTGTATTAATGATTTTCAGGATATGGTGCCACTTACATTACTGAAATAAAAAATTTAGGTAAAGTCTTACAGCATGTTGTAACTTTAGAGATCACAAGACCATTAATCCACACATAATTTCATGTCTAATATAAAATGAATTCTTACTGATTAGGGGAATGAACAAAAACTGTCTTTTCATATTTATCACCCACTGAAGAATCTTAGCATCTGCTAAGAGCAATTTTGATTTTTCTGAAAATTACCTGTACAGGATCTTCATTAGTGTCCCTTTGATCAGGAGCTCCAGTGTTACACAGATTTTTTTCATCTGCTTTTTCTAAGGTTACATGATCACATCCTAGTTTTCACGCTTTTTCAGTTCTGGTTGATGGTGAAGCAAGAGCTGGAGATATGCCCATGAGTACATGTTTAGATGGTGTGTCACAAAGAATCACCCATCTTTAGGTTAGCAGATCCCTTTTGTTGAGACTTGTTCATACTCACCTTTTCAGAAAGGAGAAAAGCATTGTGAGGAGCTTCTGGTGTTGAGTGGTAGTGGCTTCATTCATCAGCTCAGCAGAACTTTGCAAGATGAAGCAAGAGGTCACAGGAGACTTTCCTGTACTGAAAATGCTGTGGTTTCCAAGTAGCAATGATTAGCAGTGGTTAAGTTTTCAAGGTAAGGACAGGGAGTTAAGATGTAGTTTTCTGGTAAGAAGGTTTTGTGGTTATTTTATTACTTTCAAAAGTGAGAGCTAATTAGTGTACCTTTCCATGGTCACTGTAACAATAGCACTTTGCTCATCTTTAGGAACAGGGAGATTTCATTGAACTTTAAACTTTGCAGAGTCATGTCAGTTTTTGCTTTCTTTTATTTTTTTCTTTTCCCCTACAAAAATCAGTTAGAATATTTTAAAAATCCGTATTTTTCAAGATTGTCTTTGAAGCCCAGGTTTTATAAAAATTATGCTTTCCATACAGCCAGAAACAAGGCTTTCCATAAAGCCTTAAGTAGCTACTTTGTAGCCCAGAAGCTTCAGAGAAAGAAACATCAACATTGTGAAAGGTAATGTTTGAAAGTCAAAGTTGCCAGGGTAGCCTTAGTTCAGGCCCTTTGAGGTTAGGCATTATGCTACCAGATTTAATTACATTGTTGCATACATTTTTTGCTACTTAAAATTTCACCTGTAGTACTGTCATGCTACTGTTAATAAACCTTCCAGTGTTTGATCTTAATAGTCCTTTAGCCTCCAACTCTGGCTGGACTACATCCCAGGAATTCTCTTTAGGCCTCCACCTTGGTTGACGGGCCACTAAGCTCCCTCTGAGCTTATCAGAGACAGTGTTCCATGGAAATTCTGCTGCCTAACCAGCTGCTGTTGTCCAGTGCCTTGGAATGTTATTTACATCTACCATTTGCCTGGATGAAACAATATTATATTTACTGGACTTCTGAGGAAAGTTCCAACCCAGGTTATGGCCAGGAGGAACACTGACAGACAGCTACATCTGACCCTGAGCAGCAGTCCTGGATGAGGCTCTTTGAGCTCTTTCGGGCCACAGTAGCTGCCCCAGCACCTCCCTCCCATTGCAGCACCTCTTGGAATTCAGGAATTTTGTGGTTTACAGCGTTCAGGCCACCAAAACCTGGCATTAGGTTCTGGGCTGATACTCCCTTCATTGAAGCTCAACCCTCACCTGTTGAGAGGTGCAAAGGCATCCGATATGAATATTTCACTGAACTTGAGGTGAATTTTTAACAGATATATACCTCTGTACATACTTCTTTGTGCTTGATTTTCCTTTGTAGGTTTCAGTCATGTGATAGGTAATAGAGTGAACCTTACATTGAACTTTGTTAAGTTATGCTTTTGGAAATTTATATAAAACTTTTTTTTTTTTTTTTTAAAGAACTTTGATGGTGGTTCTTTAAGCAACATAAATCACTCATTCATGACAGATGTGAAGAAAGCTGGCAAAGTGGGGACATAATTCCTGGGGATTTTTAAAAAGGAAGCAACCCCTTAAACTAAATAATTGTCTTCTTGAGGTCTCCTGACCACCTTTCACATAGGTCTTTAAAAGCGATAAGGATTCCTAACACTTTTCTCATTATTTGAATTAAAGAAGTGACTGGTGGTGGTAGAAGCCCAATTGACTTAAGTTTCCTAAAACACTGAACAACAAAACCACAGATGTGTAATGCAGCTCAGGCTACTGACCTCTTCCTCAATGACACACAGCACTCTGCTTTTCCTCTCCTTTTCCAGTCTGAGAGGCTGAGTATTAAATGTGAAGGTGCTCAGAGAAGAATCAAAATCCCAGGCCTATAGTACTATATTATTTTTCGTTCATTCTGCCAACGAACACAAGGCTTTGTTCTTGCAGCAGTTATTCATCTGTTTTTAAGATGGATGTGAATTGCAATCAGCCTTTTCCTAGTTCCCCCTCAGTGCTCTTTGAGGGATGCTGTCTTGGACCTCCCTTATGAGAAACTAAGCACTCACACTTTTCAGGAGCTGCTCAACTTCTCAGAGGACACAGACCATGTAGCAAATGACAAAGTATTTTTCTAATGAAAAGAATATGTTAAAGGAGAAAATAAATTGCTACTTAAACAAGGCCTTTGAGATTGTTGTTAGAGAAACACAGACATTGGAAAAGAGGAACAATAAGAACATACTTTAAAAATCAAAATCTCATGGAAAAAGATCTTTGTGGTTGAGGGGATGGAATACAGACTCCAGTTTCACCAGCTGTAATTAAAACCATAAACTTCTGTTGTGATCTGATTAAAAAAAATCCAAGAATCCTTATGGAAGTCATTATTCAACCTCCTGGTGCACCACTGAAAGAGAGAAGAAAGTTCCAGTGTCACAAGTTACTTCACATGGGCAAACTCCTTTACCTTCCATAAGTTCCACTAATTTTACTAATTAGTAGGGTAATGTTGTTGTCCCAGATGTGAGCTCGTTCCCTGATGCACAGGACTAATTCACACACTAAGGTGAGGTATTTCTATCTTCTATTCTCAATTTTATTCTAAATGGGGAGCTTGGTGGTAACCCATGAAATGCTCGTTCATGGATCATTAAACTTTACACTATTCATACATTTAAACAATGTATAAATCAGCATTCATTGGTTACAATTACATAACTTTTTTCATTTTTAATACTCAAACCCGTATTTATTAGTTATATATATAATTTCCTATGCTTCTTAGTCTGCAGGTGCAGTTGTTCCCTTCATTTGAGTCTGGGATCTGTTTGGAACAGGTGGACACTGACTCAGTGGCTATGATGGCTTGCTGCTGGCATTACCTTTTGCCCAGTTACTGCTCAGTTCTGCTGACTTTACCCTGGTGGCTCTCATCCAGACACCCCATTCACCTTGGGACTGCCATTAATTCCCCTTAAAACAAAAGATTAGCCATGCATACAATATTCACAGTGCAATTGCTTAATCATAACTGTCTAGCTATAGCTACTGATTAACAAATAAAAGTTTGATTCAAATTTTGAAGTGCTTAAATCTTGCCAGGTTTGATATTGAGCTCTTAAAGGGACATAACTGGCAGCTTTGGGGAGCATCAGTGCCTGGCTTGGTCTCTGCTTTTTAGTTTTATCTACATAGGTACATTGGCAGGATGATGGCAACATCACTAGAATGGGTTGATGAGTTAAGCAGACGGAGGAGCTTTGCCTGGCCCAGTGCCTGCAATGTGCTGCTGTAGTGATCTGCTCCGTGCATCACTCCAACCCTGTGCAACATGGCTTTGCCACGCATTCAGGGAGGTGAGGGGTGCTGGCTCTGTTCCCCCAAACTGTGCTTCAGCACAGCAGGGTCCTGGGTCTGCATCAGCCCATCTGCCATCCCCATCCGAGGTGGACCTGCCCATCCCACTGCAGTGACTTGCAGCATGAAGGCCTCAAATATACAGACAGACAATGTCAAACCATGACTACTTGCAGAGATTTCCCAGCATTTATAAAAGGATGCCTGCATATAATCAATAAGGATCTAGCCCTTTGAACTTTGTAACTGTGTAGGTAAGAGGTGTGCTATGAAAAGGGTACCCTTTTGGACTATTATAACTTTAATAATCTCTCCTTTAGCCTTCTCTTTTTTGAAAATACGTAGGCAGACTTTGTCTCAGGAAAGAGAGAGACCAAGAGCAAAAGATGTCCAGTGAAAGGGGTTTTATTTTCTTGACTTTCTGTCCATGAAAGAGTTCATTGTTCCACCTCCACAGTTCATTGCTGCTTCTAAAGAAAGGGGCAAATTACTGAGTGCCAGCAGAGGAAAAGAATGGTATTGAACTGGGGTGAACAGGGGTTTTCGTCATGACCAGAAAAAGACAGATAAGAAATTAGTTGATTTGTGTTTGATGGCTGATGTTATATTTTAATATTCCAGTAGTGGCTGTGCTGCTTCTGATGCCTTTTGGAACTGTTTGTACTTTGATTTAATTAAGAATTAAAGCTTTAAAACAGATTCAGTAAGCCCCTGGGGAGAAGAGCTACTTGTCAGCTGTGATTACATTTAACTAGTGCAAGAGTGAACTTTTGAAGTGCCATTTTGCCCCTTAATCTTAGCGCACTGAGCCCTGTTGAGTCACTTTGGAGTTCTATATTCCCTTTTGGTTCTCTGAGTTTTGAGTTAAACTATACTACCATGTTCCTGATGTGAAGCTTTATGACACAGAAAAAGATATAAACCCAGTGAATATAAAAAAATCATGCTGTGTGACCAGATTATAGCAGAATAGGCAATATAATAAGGAAAAACTTAGTGGATGAGTATTAATTGTACCTTGGACTTTGTGCATGTGGAATTTACTTAGTAGTAACCAAAGTTGCATTGATATAGAGATCTTCATCTGGCAATGTATTCCTCTAGTTTAACTCAATTGCCAACAGCTATTTTGCTGGGGTCTTTTGTGTTTGGCTTTGCTGTCAAAAAGTCTGAATTATGAGGATCAGAAAATTTACATTCAAAGTGCCCCAGGGATTTTCTGGAACACTGCTGCTGAACATTACACAATATCTGCAAACATGTTTGATAACCTATGTGAGTACGATGAAATGGGGGAAGAGGCTTGTCTTTGGAGGAGTTACACATGGAGGACAACCAGCAAAGTAGCAGGCCAAGAAGACAAAACCTGGGAATTGCTGAAGAAGGGAAGTTGGTATATTCAGGGAGCTGGAAAGGTAATGCAGAAGCAGATCTTACGGGTAAATGAACTAACGAAGCATGCTTTCATGCTGCTCTTCCACCTCTTCCAGTTTGTGTGGAAGAAGTGTGCATTAACCTGACTGCATGTACATTAACCTGAAGTCACATCAGCAGCAGGCCCTGAAAACCCTGTGCATGAGGAACTGCTGCCCATAAGAATCTGTGGCTCAGAAACTCCAATTACGCTGCCTCAAAGGGAAGGAAAATTCAGGGCTGTATACAGACTGTCTTGATGGAGCTGGGCACTGGGAAGTGTCCAGCAAATTTAGGGGCTGGAGAGGAATTTCCTGCTACTCTGCAAAGGATCTGTACGAGGGCTGATGCTGCTGGGCAGAGAATTTTCTCTTGACATGCATGAATTATTCTGCCTCCTCCCAGAGGCATGCCTTGAAGTGTCATAACCCTTCAGCTAGTGATTCCTTTTGTAGTGGAAACAGTGACCCATGGCAACTGAGTTGCTTTGATTGCTCTGGAGGTGAAGGTGCTGGTTATTCACTTCTTCAGTCTCTGGAGCTCCCAAGGGGGTTCCAAGAGGTAAGAAGCCTTTAATCCAAAGATTAAGATTTCCAAACCAAAATCTTTCTGATACTACAGAGCCTGCACTATTTCCACAGCATGTAAGCAGCTACAATTTAAGAGAGAGCTATTGTTTGTGCAAATATAATGTAATTTTCTCGTTTTGCCCACTAAACCAAATGCTACTGCCCAGAAACAGCTGGAAAATACCATTTTACAAAGCATGAGGAGAAATTCCACGGACAGTAGTCTCTCTTTCTTTGAGCCAATAGGCCAAAAATGTTTAAATAGTTGGCATATGACTTCAATAAGACACACTGAAGGTGAAACAAAAGTGTGCTCTTAGGAGACCTTTGGCTGGTGATTCACACCACATGAACTAGGACACCTGACCCAATATGCTGGTCAAGGTCTCTTTTGCCAAATGGATGTCTTCATGTCTGTGTGAGATGTCCCTGATACCATATCCCCAGCAATTCTACTTTAGAAAGTGGCACCTTCTAGTGCACCAAGACTTGCCTGGAAAATTGATGTCTTCTTCTGCAGTGCATCCTGTACTGCTTCAGACAACACTGGAGCCAATGCTTCGGAATTGGATTCTGGGGTTGATAGTACACATCGAGGATCACTTTTTCCCAAAAATATGCTCTGTGGTTCCCCTGCATCTGTTTTGATGGCTGTTAGTTCCTGGTGTAATCAAGTCTTAATCAGCTGTTGTAGATGGAAGAAGAGGAAGATTCAGAAGACAGGAAAATACACAGTATCATCCATAAAGCTGGTTAGTAGCTGTCTTGAGGACTGCTGGGGGGAAAAGAGTGGCAATAACTATAATTCAAGAGATGTGCTCACCTTTGTCATAAGAGTTCTGCTTGTCAGGCTATTAGCATTGTACTAATTAGCACCTGCAGGCACCAGTTGAACATAATGAACTTCCAGGTGCTCTATGCGCTTGCAGGAGCTCTCCTATGTGTGTGTCCCTGTTGCTGAAACTCACAGATCTTTGTCTTCTGCAGCCATGCGTTGCTCTCTTCTCTCTGATGAGATGTCTCTTTACTGCTCCCAGAACCATAACATGCTAAATGAAGCTGTTCTGTGTTGTCCTTGCTGAACCAGGCTTCTCTTTCCCTGGTCTCATGGTTGTTGCCTTTCTTGTGAATCTGCAGAGGACACAGAGGGACCTGTGACTTTCCCATGCATCCCCAATCTGCTCACCAGTATGGCACGATGAAAATCACAAAGCTCTGTGTAAGCTCTGCTCAACGAGAACAAAAGCATCTCTCTATTACCAACCCTGTGTTCAACAAAAATCCAAAACAGCCCCATGCCAGCCAGTGTGAAGAAAATTAGCTCTACCCCAGCCAAAACCAGCACAGGCCCCTAAAGCTGCTGTCACAGCTGCTGACTAGCACAATGCCTGGCTTGCAGCCTGCAGTGACCCATGTACACGCACCATGAGTGTCATGCATCTGCCCGACTATCAGACAAGTGTGGGTTGCCTTTCTGATGGTTGTGGCTGTCCACTGGCACTGGCTGTTTGAAGGAGTCAGATATGAGATGGCAGGAGAACATCCCAGGATTTTTCTTGTGGAATCCTAAGGTGGACCATAGCATTTCTTAGTTGCTCCATGGCCTGCATCCAAATACTAGGAAAATGCCACTGGGAATGGAGGTCAGCACTATTACAAGCAAGTGAAACCATCAGAGGAAACCTTCTTTGTCTGAAAGCACCAACTCACTCTAAAGTAAAAGCTGTTGGAGTGCTGCCACTGTGTGCCTGCTCAGATGGTATGTTTACCATGAAGTACATAGTCTTGATGTAACTCAAAGAAAACAGAAAAGTTGTAATTTACTGTGTTCAGTTGGCTTGTATTGGTGTCACTGAAATAAATGGACTTGCATGAGTGAGATGTACATATTCATTGCAACTGCTCTAGACTACTTTTTAGAGGATTTGTTTTCTTATTTGATATGATCCCCAAATATTCCCCCAGAATAATAGTGACCATGACACTAGAATTTAGCTTCTCTTTAGAAAGTAATGTTATATAGGCATTCAGCAGTCTGGGTGTAGTCCTGTCTTTTTGCACTGAAGCTCTACTTATAAGTTAGTGGTGAAGTCTTTAACATTGCAAAAATATCTCAGAAAAAAAATTGGTTACCAATCCTACACTAATTATAAGTTGTGTTGGTATCTCTGTTCTTCCAAGTTACACCCTAACTACAAAATGGCAAGATTTGTATATTCTCATAAGATGCCACAGACCAGAGTTAGAGCCATGACAGGGTATTGAGCGGCCAGGCTGGCTGAACACCACTGCTGTACTCAGAGATGCTGCTAGGTCAGCAGACTGCAGCTCTACCGAATATTAATTCAGAAAGTCTGTAAGCAATTGGCTGGAAAATGCAGGATATTTATCTCACTGTTTCATTATTGCTTCACAAGTGTCACAATTCTTTTTCTTCATCAGTGGTGGTGGGCTGACCCTGGCTGGATGCCAGGCACCCACCAAAGAAGCTCTCTCACTCCCCTCTGCAGGTGGACAGGGGAGAGATAATACAACAAAGAATTCATGAATTGAGATAAGGACTTGGACAGATCAGTCACCAAATACCATCACAGGCAAAACAGGCTAGATTTAGAGATATTAACTGGATTTATTACTAACAAAATCAGAGCAGGATAATGAGAAGTAAAACAGACCTTAAAAACACCTTCCCCTCATGCCTCCCTCCTTACCAGCTCTACCTCTCCCCCAGCAGCACAGTGAGACAGGGAATGGGGGTTATGCTCAGTTCATCACATGCTGTTTCTCTCGCTGCTCAGGGCAAGGAGTACTTCCCCTGCTCACCATGGCATCCCTCTCACAGGAGACAGTTCTCCATGAACTTCTCTGATGTGAGTCTATCCCATAGGCAACAGTACCCCTCAAACTGCTATAGAGTGGGTCACTCTTCCATGGGATGCAGTCCTTCAAGGACAGGCTGCTCCAGTGTGGGCTCCTCTCTCCACAGGTCTCCCATGGGGTCACAGCCTCCCTTCAGGCTCCAGTGTGGGCTTCTCTCTCCATGGGCATCCTCTCAGGCATCCCCCCCGCTCTGGTGTGGGGCTCATTTGGTGCCTGGAGCATCCCTTCCGCCTCCTTCCCCACTGACCCTGGTGTCTGCAGGGATGTTCCCATCACATGTTCTCACCCCACTCTTCTCTGGCCATGTTTACAACTGTGCAATGACTTTTTTTGTCATTTGTAATTTCTAATCGGCCCAGCCTTGGCCAGTAGCATGTTGCCCTTTGGAGCCACTTGGCATTGGCTCTGCTGGACGTGGAGGAAGCTCCTGGAAGCTTCTTGCAGAAGCCATGTCAGCAGGCCCCTGCTACAAAAGCTTGGCCATGCAAACCCAACACAAGTAGTTAAGTGAGGGAAATATTAATTTAAGGGCATGAAAATAAAACCAGACTGCCACTCTGGGCACTGATAGAGACAATGCTGAGGTTATAGTAACAATGGGGAGCAAACTCCTTTCTTCTCTTCACAATTTTCCCATCTTCATTTCATTGTCCAGCTTTCTTTGTAATGAAACCCAAAATTTAATGAAGACCAGCTATATTTACTGCGTTGGACTATGTGAGATCAAATTACTTTTTGTCTTACAGTTAGCTGCTGCTTACTTATTTTCTGTACATTATGTAAGGACGCAATTTCAATACTCTCCCCAGCTGCATGAAAGAAGACTGTGTGTGTGCATGTGTGGGTTCAAACCCTTTTCTCTGTGTGTGGTGAGTGGATGCCAAGTACATGGTCCTCATTACCAAAATACAATTGAATATAAATAATGCAGTACATAACAATCTGTTTTTCATGTGCATGAGGTGTGCAGGCAGACCTGTTTGGTGCAACTTAGCAGCCCAAGCTTTAAAGATTTGCTCTACAGTGTCTTGCCACAAAGCTTTCTGTGAACTAGATTGCAGGCTGATGCCTTGTTGTTTATTGGTGCAAAATATAAAGACACCATGTATCTTTCTCGTGTAACTCCCTGAGTAAGAGGAAGCAGGTGTAACTGCTATGATCTTGCAGTAATGAATATCTCCATTGTAGGAATGGAGAGAAATACAGCAATTAGAAACTTGCAGTATCTTGCAAAGGTTAATAATCAACCTTTGCCCCGTATCTGGAAATTATTGTTCATTTTTAAAAATCAGAACGCATTTTCAAAGTTCAGGGCTCTTTACTGTCCTTCCTTGAACTGACAACATGAGAAAATAAAACCCTGGGCAATTTTTGTCCTCCAAGGCTACTCTCTCTGTTTTCTCAGGAACATACAACTTGCTTGGACTCTTAAAAAAAGTGTCATAAGTATAAACGATTAAAAGTGAAGCCTAACCTATCATATCAGCATGGTTTAACTCATGCTAATGGCTTAACATTTTTATAACTATCAGGGCAGTTCTTTTGTGACCCTTACCAGTACTCACTGTCCCTTAGGGAACTGTATTTTAAAACAAAAGCAGTACTTAACACTTGGAAAAGTGACAAGTCTCTGTAGAACCATAAAATTACAGTTTTGCACAAGTGTCTATTGAAAGGCAGCAGAGCATCCCTCCTTCTTCCATGCAAAATTGGTTAAAAACTTTCTGCCCATACCTCTTCCCTGATTTTAAACTAGAACACAATGTGGTTTTGTCTTTCCTGAGTAAAATTTATGTTAAGAAGGTGTGCACATCAAGTTTGTGTGTCTGATGATTTGGAAAATATTTATACTTACATTCAGAACATGTTGGAGTCCACTGAGGGGCATACATTGTGCATACCTTAGTATACATGAAAGGAACAAAATAGAAATGTATTTAGCATATGTCTAAGTGTAATTTACTGTGGTTGAGCAAAGTAAACATAAAAGGTGCCAGACTACATTTCTGACAAGCATTATTTTAGAAAATGCGCAGTGAAAGTGTGTTAATATCAAAGTTCAGAAGAAATCAGGCCTATTTTGCAGGCTGGCATTCCTCATAAACAAATGGAAAAGAAAATGTTTGAATCTCATGAAGATTTCCCTATCAATATTTAAGTGGAACAGTTACAGTGTGTAATAAATACCTTTCTCTCTCTTAAGTATGTATACAATATGTTTTATATTATGTATAATTCAACATAGCAGTTGAAAAATTGACAGTAATACAGTAGTATTTTAACATATTTTGAGCATTACAACACTTTATCCCTAGGTCCTTGAATTTCCTTTCTGAAGAATTTTGAAATTTTGGGTTGTTTGCCATTCAAAAGAATAAAAAAGTGAAAATTCTTCATAAAACTGCCACTACTCAATACTAGGGATGACTGCTTTAGTGACAGAGCTTTGGTGGCAATAATAGATATAATATAACACTTCAGAGAAAGTGGAAGAAACTGATTTGAGACAGCTACAAACTAGAAAATACATCTTAGTCGGTTAGAGCGTGGTGCTAATAATGCCAGTGTTGTGGGTTTGATCCCTGTACAGGCCATTCACTGAAGCATTGGATGTGATAATCCTTGTGGGTCCCTTCCAACTCAGAATATTCTGTGATTCTGTAATGTAGTGTCCTTGAGATTCACTCATTTTTTCCCAGATAAAAATACTGTCTTGCTTTCATATGTACAGTGAACTTGTTGGTGGAGGATAGCTTAAGACTGGACAAAGAAAAGTGGCTTTCCTATATTTTATTTTTCTAATTCTGTGCAATGTTACCATGTGCTCTTAAGCTATTAGAATAAGCTAAGAGCTTTGAGTGCTCACCTTCAATTTCCAGCTGTACATTCAGTAGTAGCAAAATGTGGGGCATTACTCAGACTCAGAATGCTGCCTGGCACTAGTGGGTGTACTGTGACCTGACACAGTCAGAAAATGAGCAGTCCTGATTCTGAGCTTTCCCCCAAGGTCACCATGTAATTTAGAAGGTACTATGGAGTAGTAAGATTTTTCTACCTTCCTGCTTGTCAGGTAAAGCAACGTTTTTCATGAAGAAAGAGGATGGAGGCAACTGAAGATTTCAGTTAAATCAAATGCTGAATCACCTCAAGGGCAAATGTTAAACCACACATGTGCAGCAGCTTTCTATGGCATTGTCACCTTTGCAGTTGCAGGAAAGAGGTTCAGGTAGGAAGGGTATCTAGAGTCGGGTTCTTTACACTGGGCATACTGAGCAACTGGCATGGTCTAAGTGGGATATTTGTTTCAGGGCATGCAATTTCATTTTGGACAGTAAGTATAGATTGCAACAGAAAACACATTATACAGGAAGCTACCTGTGTACTTGAAACCAACATATGCAATTACCCATGGATGAAACGGACGTTTTAAGAATGCAGAAGACTCGTCCAGTTACAGAAATCTTTCCATTTTCATTGTACAAAGGCTTAAACAGCAAGAGAAAACCTCAAATTTTGACTTACTGAATTTGTATTGTATTTGAGGATCTTTTTCAATACATTCTTCTTAACTTTCATAAACAGACTGCATGAGATGTAGCAACATTCAGGAAAGCCCACTGTTCATCAGTAATGGTTTGGTCATGCCTCCACTAACAGAAGTCTGTTGCTGCACTTTTGTATAATTCTGCATTTTCTTTTCACAGCTGCTCACCAGAAGCCATTTGGTTGTATACAGAGGTGCTCTGAAAAATTTTGAGGATGCTAAAAATGCCACCTTTGCAAATCTGCTCCTTTGCTGTGGCATTTGACAGGAATGCTGTGGCAAAAGTGGAAATAAAAGGAAAGAGACTAAAAGTATACCAAGGGCAGGCCAAGGAGACAATGACATGAAAATAAGCAAAACCTGCACTTTAAAAAAGTTCTAACTGGGGAAGGGTCAGGCTTGTGCATTGGTAAAGAATTTGTGGAAGTCTATGCACCTTTCATAAAAGGACTTGAAGGTAGTGCTGAATATGTGTCAGAGAATAAGGCTGGCCTGGTAGCAGAAGGATGGATGGGCTAATAGATCCTTTCTGTCTTTAATTCCTGTCATTCACACTCTATCAGTCAGCACATGGTGTATAGAGAGAAAATGTGGTGCAGCCAAATTGGTTTTACAGATGAGATTGTTTTCAGCAGTTTCACACCTGCCAAGAGCCACTTGAGTGAAGTCCTTAACCCATCAAACATGGGCACATTTCAGCCTGCAGGGCCTCATTGACACTAAGGGAAAAAGAAATCCACATTTTAAGAGCTTACTGTTTTCCTTCCTGAGGGATGGTGCTGCCCTTTGTAGGCAAAACGGTTGTGCCAGCCCTGTAGTGTTGACTTCTTGCATTTAAAAATCAAAAGATCTCTAAGTAACAGCACAACTGTAATATACTTTGGCTTCCTGGAATGTTTGTTCTAGCTTTAAACTCTTCATGTTTACACTATTATTGTTTTTCTTCTTCAGGAACAGAAAGCTAATCTCTCAGAAAATCGGGGATCCCTGTAATAAGTGCATACACAAGGAACTAAATATCCATCATTATATCAGATGTTTCTGGGTGCAGAGTTCACTGCATAAACAGAAATTTTACTTATGAGTAAAACAAAACCCCTGGCATAGACTTCTACATGATTTAGGAATGCAGAATAGAATTGTAGTTTTGAACATGGACCATTTCAGTTCACATTATTTTAACCTGTGCTGATGGCAAGGAACACCTTTATTCTGGGTTTCCAGAGCCCACCAGGGGATTGAGAAGAAAGAATTAGGTCACAGGATGGGATGAGGGTCTGGAGGAGTGTGCAGAGTTAGTTGGCACTTGTACATCTGCACCTTCACTTCGAAACAGAGAAGCCATTGCTACCCCATACTAATCTGCATGACGTCTCATGGGATCAGGAGTCTAATGACTGAAATACTTGTGAGGGTCAGCTGGGCATGCAGTCCCATTGGAGGGGACACTGTGCAACATAGCTTGGGTCCTATCTGCCTGGGTGGCTAAGTTGCAGGTCAGCCCACTATCAACAGCTTTCTTGTTGGCCTACTGCCACGAGATGCTACCAGACAGGTAGTGTTGTACCTTTTGGGGCAGAAGACAACAGAGATAAGTGTGCTATAATAATTTATTTTCTCCTGTGCAATGTCATTCAGTTATGCCCAGAAGTTCTGGTCTGTTAATATTCAGAAAATGTGCGTGTTTGAGCAGTGTTTTCGTTCTCAGCAGATCCAAGGTTCCTCCATTGCAAAATAGCCTGTCATTGACAGGGTGTTTAGATGGACAAATATCAGGCAAGAAAGTAAGAAAAGCAATCAGTGTCACTAAGGAGGTGATGATTTATGTTCCACCCTCCCATCAAGCTGCCACCTTTTCAGATTTTGAAATAAATTTTACTCTTAGTCTACTGTAAGCCCCAATGTTCATATGTTATCTCTTCTGTTAATGTTGAAGCAAATACATGTGCAAAAATATTCCAGTTGTCCAGGCTGAACTGATCTGGATGTCAGGAATTTAAAATTATGATCTTGACATTAAATTGATTTGGATAAAGGTGAAAATAATTGCATGAGGAAACTTTACATGAGAAGAAGCACAAAACTTCTAATTAAATTACTACCTAAGATCTGTGTTATTTCCTTTGCTACAAGAAAGAGAGTTTTTTCCACCCTCTTCTATCGTTCTTCTGTAGAAGGCTGTCCTTCTGCATTTTGCAGTCCTGGATATGGGTTATCCATAAGTGAAGTGAAAGGCTAAGTCTTTAAACACAGCTCTGCTTGACAAATACAGAAGGCATATTGAGGCTGATAATTCATTAATAATTTATTTCTTCCTCAACAGATATTTTTAACACAAACTGTGGAAACACTGGAGAATATAGATCAACCTAGAAAATGGGCTGTCCCATTAAGGTTAGTGGGATGATTTGCATGGATAAAGTATACTCGTGATACTACAGGCTGTACTCTATGGCACTGCAGCTGTGCAGTCTGAAGTCCTGCTCAGAACAGGTACTGGTTAGAGTGAAGAGAAAAACAATATCTCCCCATACTACTACAGCTCTATCCTTTTGGTTTGAAAATTGAACAGAGGATTTTTGTATTTCTTGTTTAAATTTTATTTTTCCTGACCTTGACTGGACCTTATGCTTTTGAAATAGCAAAACATTAGGCCAGAAAGCATTTTCTTCAGCATTTTTTCTACAGCGAAAATAATTTTAAGATTTGAAACATAACCTATTCAGTAATTTCTTTCCACTTTTAAATTTGGAGTACTTCTTTTGGAATACACCCACAACAAAAATTTGAGTTTTCAGAGGTCATTTTCAAGCAGTGTAAGTAGTCTGTGAGGTTCTAAATATTTTGGAAGCCTGTTTAAACCCAAAGCTTTTCTATTGAAAGTCAGACCAAGGTTAATTTTAAAACAAACTTATTAACAGTCAACAGAGCTCGCTGCTTGTTAAGAACTATTTGTCATCTTCTGCTAGTTATTAGACTAACAATTTTCCTATGTAAATAGATGAAGTAAAAGAGATTGAACAAGACTGTAGCCTGATCATGTGTGCAGGTGGTCTGAGAGCTGGGGACCCAAAGGCACAGGTCACCTGTTTCCTGGGATGTAACTTTGGAGCTGGAACACCTCTGCTTCTCACCATGATTTGCCTCAGCCAAGTGCAAGTCATCAGCAGAAGGAGGGAAAATTCTTTTACTGAAATCTGATTCTGGCAACTCTCAGAATTCAGGAGCTGTCTGCTCTGGGAATGGTATCTTTGATTCCTCAGTCTCTTGGTTTGCAGGTATAAATTTGAGGGTCTCAAAACTTTTAGACTGCTAATTCATCAGTAGATGCCAACATTTTAAAGAATATGACTCTCTTTCATACATAATGCTGTCAGGAGGAGAAATGTTGACTGTGAAGATTCTTGGGGCTGCTGCCTTCATTCAGTGCAGAATTCCTCTAAATAGAATGTTCCAGTTGTTTTGAAACAATATTGTAAGGTGTGTCTATTTCCCCTGCAACAGATAATACAAAACCATCATATTAACCAGTTTCTGTGGTTCCAGAAACTGTTAGTGGAAGCTAAGTGGAAAGTATTTTTAAAATTTTGAGTGTAATGATCTGTATCCAGTTGTAGTTCCTGACTGATAGTGGTGCCAGGAAAGGAATTGTATCTATCCTATCACCAGGGTGTGACTGGGGGGACCAGTGGCATGCTGCATGTAGGGCTTAGGTTTAACTGAGTAACTGCAAAAGAGGATGACACAGCTATATAGTGAACAAGTGTGAGTGCAACATGTGAATATGCTATTCCTTGACCTTTATGGGATAAACACCACAAAGTACAAGTGGAGGAGCAATTGCGGACTCAGAGAGCGGTGAAAGCCATTTATTCTGCAAAACTTGCACAGAAAGCACTGAGGAGAAACTCAGAATTCTTCTGATATAATGCTGGGCTAAAAATAGCTAAATTGTGGACATGATCTTTTTTTCTAGTTTCTTAGAATGTGAAGACACTGTAACACAAGGGAACAGGAAGTTTTTAAAAAACTCAACAAAATTCCTTCACCAAGCAGCAATATCTGAACCACCATTACCCTGAATGACCATATTCTCTACTTAATCCATAAAGGTACTGTGTCAGGGGAGGTTTAGGTTGGATATCAGGAAAAGGTTCTCCACCCAGAGGGTGGCTGGGCACTGGAACAGGCTCCCCAAGGAAGTGGTCCCAGCACCAAGCCTGTCTGAGTTCCAGAAGTGTTTGGACAATACTCTCAGGCACATGATGAATGTCCTGTGCAGAACCAGGAATGGGACTTCGATGATCCTGATGGGTGCCTTCCAGCACAGGTTATTCTGTGATTCTATGACTTAATTGGCACACACACTTGACAGCAAGTACTTTCAGTCTGTCTGCAAGCAAAGATGAGTAATTGGTATTGCAGATCTGACACATTCATAGCAGTGTAAGTTTCATCCAAGTCACACAACACACATGCACACAATGTTTTGTTGACCTAGTTGATAATTAGTCAGAACTTGTTTATGCCTTATCATATTCATCCTGAAGCAGCTAATCAAATTATCCTACACTAGAAATATTAACCTATTATTTCTCTTATTATTTCTCTATTGTTATTGAAATAACAATAGTTATTTCAACAATAAGTTGCAGTCTTGTCATGAATGTTAATTTGCAATTGATGTTGTTGAAGAACCAGTTTACTGTCTGAAATAATTTTTTTTTATAGTTGGGTTTATTGTTTTTGCTGTACTAAACTCCCACAAGTTGATATTTGGATATATTCTAATGAGATTACACATGAACAGCAGTTCAAACAGAACCATGTCAGTATGGCATTTCTTCTGGAAAAATTAGGTATTTTTATTTGGAGATAATGGCAATTAAACTTACATAGTTAATATGTGATGGTTACAGCAAGGAATTTGGATCAGCTCTAAAAATGGCAAAGTTATTGTTTTTCTCCTCCCCTTCCAGAGAGTAATGGGCATCAGGGAGCATTTTTTTCCTTCCAATAATGTACGTAACTATGACAGTAATGGAAAGGAGGCACTACCATAGTGATAGGTGTGTTTTTGTGAAAGTATTGTTTTGCAGTGACCTTTCTGTGAACTGCACTCACAAACTATTCTCACTTCAGCTGGCAATTATGTACACTCTTCATCCTCCACCTGTTAAAATTTTTGCCATGATTTTGACTATATGAATAGTCTTTTCACTCTAACAGTGAAACCGGGGTGTTTTGACATATTCTGGTCTCAGCAAGAAAAGATCTGCCCCAGGTTGCTGGAAACACATTAATTCAGCTTTTCATTTTAGATAGCTTATGAGTCCAGTTGTGAAATGGGGCAGACATCACCACACTGATTTTAAGTGACTTGAAATGCAGCAGGAGTAGGCCATGAGGTGGGCTTAGAGCACTACAGGAGTTTTAATTTGACTTGTTCATTACAGCTTGGCTTTAGTACTGGGAATTGAGGAGTTTATTAATGCATTGAAATAGTTTTCTCTTTGTTCTCACTTCTAGTACTTCCCTCCTTAAAATTTATAATGAAAACATGTTAGAATACAGATAATATCTGCAGATGAGTAAACCTCATTGATGAAATGTGTGAATATCCACTATCCGGAAGCTGACTGGAAAAAGAATCATAAAGTAATAAGATCCTATTGTTTTAGAGATTGTTTAAAGCTTTCCTTCTAGGAGGGTGCTTTCTGTTTTGGCTTGGGTTTTTTTCTACATTTATTCCAGTGGTTTCACTGGTGTGCACTGCTATTTTTTCTGCAGTTTTTGCCAAAATATGTATTTCCAACAAGAAAATGTCAAGGTCATGGAATGACATGGACAGAGAAGGAAATGTGGGACGGAGAAGAGATGCTGAGAAATTCCAAAGCAGTGTGTCCCACCTTCCTTTCCTTTATTAGAAATTATTATTTATACAGTCCTGGGCTGTACCAAACAGGTGGTGTGCAAAAAAGGTGTATGTGTATGCTGTTTTTCAGGACCATTCCTACTGTCACAAGGGAATGTATTTCCCAGGGGTTAAGGGTTTTTTTGTTTGATCATCCCCATTCCAGCCCTCAGTGGAGAGGTGTAGGAGAGCAGGTTGCTTTGTGTTAGTAACTAGGGAGTAACCTTCACCTCTTGCATCTGCCTCCAGCCCCAAGATATTTAACCAACAGAAATGTGTATTGGGTTCACAGGGTTCAAATAAACAAGTTTCAGCTCATGCACATTGTGTTAGTCAGCTGTCTTGAGGGAAGTTATTTACAGCTAGTTCTGCCTACCTTTTGACCTCACTAGCTTTCTGCCCCCCTTCCCCAAATTCTTGATTAATTTCCAAGGTATGACTAATGCATTTCTCTAAATGCTTTGGGCTGCACACCCCAGATCTTTTACTTCGATGATTTGTTTCATCATAATCCTGTTTACTAGTGTTTCAGTCAACAAGACTTGCTTGCTCCCTGAGGGGAACAGAGGAGTAACAACACCCAAAATTATTTCTAATCAAATTCCAACCACTACATGATGAGAAAGATGAGAGATTTATAATTGTTAGTATAATCTTGTGGGACATCAAATATTTTGGTAATGGACGTCAAGATAAGCACCCAGGTACTTAACAAAGAAGGAGATTAAAGAATGGTGATATTAAGGTTTAAAGTGTAAGACTGTACCCTTCTGTCAATGAGTGTAAATCAGTTGAGAGAACAGTTGCAAACATTTTTTGTTGTTTCATTTAGACTTGTCTAGGCTAGCCTTTATCCAGAGATTTACCAGTGTTACATCTTCATTAAAAGTTTTATAGTGTAGGAAAAATAAAGTTAGTTAATCAGTTCTAGCTCTGGTTGAAATACCATTGGTTTCTGTCTGGTCAGCTGGTGGCAGGCAGTGCAGGAAAGCAACCCCAAGGAGACACAGTAGAGAAGCTGTGAACACTGGAAAATGACCATCTGTGTGTCTCCCATCTGCGTCCAACAGAAAGGGAAGGCTGGGTTCTGGCAGGGATTAATAGCTGTCAGGAGGTCTTTGCGGAAGTGCAAAGAAGCCCTGGAACTCCATTTAATCCTTGGAGAGGTTCCTGTGGGTATGGGGTGATGGGTATGACTATGAGTGTGATCTAAGCAGGAATTCGACATCAGGGACTGGAGAGGTCACTGGGACTTTGTGTTCTTCTACATCTACTCTCTTGTACTTGGCTGAAGTGAGAATCTTTCTCCATCCAGCATGTGCATGAGTATTTATGTTCTTGCTGTCCTGTGTCACCCCAAAAGACAGTGAGATCCTGGTGACTTGTTCACAGAGACACGATCATTAGCAGGATTGTGTGAAGGTCCACAATGTTATGATCAAGATATTGTGCTCACAATATGTGGAGAAGTTAATTTACTTCAACACAAAAGAATAATGTGTTGAAGTTACCTATTCATCTGAAAAAGCAAGTGGGCACAGGAGACTAAGAGGACTTCTGTGTAGTTTATTTTTAATATCTCAATATAGGGAGATGTAATATTCCATGGAGAATCCTATGGATGGGAGAGAAAGTGACTTAGTCTAGAACCT
The DNA here is from genome assembly GCA_013399835.1 of Leptocoma aspasia. Classification (NCBI taxonomy): domain Eukaryota; kingdom Metazoa; phylum Chordata; class Aves; order Passeriformes; family Nectariniidae; genus Leptocoma; species Leptocoma aspasia. The sequence goes on along the minus strand of VXAX01001185.1, from coordinate 30,641 downwards.
CAGCAGGAAGATGGAGTAAGACTAATACAGTCTTGTGCAACTAGGCTGAGGATAACAACATGTAGTTGTCTGGGAAGGATCCTAAGCCTTTGCTGGAATTCCAGGCACATAAGCTGGTTTTGTAGTTCTCACAGTTTTCTAAATCTTAACCTTTTTTAAAGACTATGGTAATACAGGTAATTAGGAAAAGGCACATTTTTTCTCTTGCTGACATCCAAAAATCAAAAAGCTATTATACTGAAAGTGTTTATTATTCCACTACTGCAGCTGCTGCTTTATCACTTCATGTTCCAAAATATGAGCAGGTGAATTCCTTTCAATTTTTACTTTGCAGTTGACAAGAACTAATCAGCCAAACTTTTCAGTTCTTGCTTTGCAGATATAATAGAGCTGAGAAGTAAATACTGATAAAATCAAGTGAAGTTTCAGCTGCTTTCTCCAAAACATACTGAAACCCAGTGTTCACAAAACCGGAACTATAATGAAGTTTCAGCCACATCTAACCTAGTTTGAATCTTAGATGCTGATAGCAGTGTTATGTCACCTTTTGGGAAAAAAGGTATCTTGGTTAGTATTAATTAGGTGACATTCTATATTTGAAAGTTATGCCCCAGATATTTTAAAGTCTGTCTGATGTTTTTGATATTCCTCTGATTTAGATTGATATGAAAGTAGTTATTTTTGTAGCATTTTCCTTGTCAGGGGAAAGAATTTTGCTGCATCTTTGTGTGTTTTAATTGGCATTTAAAATATAATCTTTTTTTAATACTTAGTTCATTAAATTGCACATGTTTAATGCAAAGAAAGTACACACTCTGCCATGTAATGTGCTAAAATAACACTAGTAAATGCTGCTTTAGGCCTGTATGGTACTTGATAAAGAAGAAATTGTTCAGGGAGTTCTTTCTGTTCTATTCCCAAGNCCCGCCCCAAGCCAAACTCAAACCCAAAATAGAACCTCTCTCCTCCCCCGAACTCACAAAAAAACCCCAAAACAAACTTCTCTCCCCAAACCAAAACCTGAACAAAAGAAAAGTTAATCAGTTACAGTGACAAGGATAAGAGTACCCAGCCTGGACTCAATGTGCTCATCACTTACAATCCTCATCCAGCACAATCTTCCTCCAATTATCACATGTTTGTGCATGGAAATATGAAGTTTGCCTCATGCAAACAGTTTCCAAATTGCATCAAATTTGAGTACGGACGAGTTGGAGTTGAAAAGTGAGTAATCTTTTGCTAAACACTTGAGACAAGGCTTACCAGTATGCGTGTGAGGAGTGGGTGAACCCAGGTAGACAGGGACTTCCCTACTGGATTTCCACTCCAGCCCTTCAGTAGTTTCCAATTACAGTTGAACTGTGTGAGCAGCTCAGAAAAAAAAAAGGTTATAAATCACGTGATGAGAGGCATTGGGGGAGCACTGTAGTCTGCTCCAGAGCTGCTGGCTGCTAGGAGTCCAGCTTGACCTGCTGAGCATGTAGGGCCACTTCAGTCCAGCAGACACAAGCTGTTGGACTGGCAGGGGTAGGACACACAAGCAGGAAAAGGAGGGATGTTCTTGTCAGGAGCAGATTTCTAGGAAGTTGCTCAGCTGGTGAGGAGCACTTGCTGGATTTCTCATGGAGGCTGACAAGGCTTTAGAGGGGTGGTAGGGGCTCCAGTACCTAAAAGGAGGCTGCTGGGAGAAAGGTGGAGAGAGACTTTTTATAAGGGCATGTAGTGATAGGACAAGACTAATGGTTTTAAACTGAAAGAGAGCAGGTTTAGATTAGATGTTAGGGAGAAATTATTTTTTGTGAGGGTGTTGAGGCACTGGCACAGGTTGCCCGGAGAAGATGTAGATGCGCCATCCCCAGAAGTGTTCAGGGCCAGGCTGGATGAAGCTTTGAGAAACCTGGACAAGTAGAAGGTGTCCCTGCCCATGGCAGGAGAGTTGGAATTAGATGATCTTTAAAGTCCCTTCCAATTAAAGCCATTCTATGATGCTATTGACTCTGATTTACTCAGACACATAAAAAAGTTACTCTTCAATGAATTTTTTAAAAAGACAATTCCTGTAGAAGAATAATACCAAGTGAGGGAATGAGGAATTAGGATGTTACTGACTGTTATTAGCCTGCACTATTCATAGCAAGGATGATCCAAGTAATTGAATACAGCAAAGCTTTTTGTTCAAAATACATTCAGGGCTCACAACACCTTCCTAAACCAAAGCCAAAGATCTTCAGTTAAGTAACCTCTGACAGGCTGTTTCAACTAAAGAAGCACAGTTAGTATCTGTTTCTTGAATTTTATTTGTAAATAAATCAGTATAAAATTAAAAAGGAAAGATTAGGCTATGTCCCTACAGAACCTTTCTGTTTGGATACCATACACTTAAAAGTGAAGTATTAAAGGGTAGACTCTTGATATCAAGTGAAGATGGTTATGATACTAAGATATTTACTTGACTGACTGAACTTGCTACAAATGTAATTTGTCCTTTATGTATTTATCTGGATTTTAGTGGATTGACTGGTTAAGACTCAGGTGTGAGTAGAAATTTCAGGAAATAACATGGCATGATATTTCCTAAGCAGTAAATTAAGACCTTTTTCTTATAGCAGTGGCAACGATGTGCAGTGACAATGACGTGCTAGGTACTGTCCAAACACACAGAAGAGTCTGTAGTGCAATGGAATAACATCTAGCAGGAAGACAAAGTGAAAGAGAAGATGGAAGTAGAAGACAAAAACTAATTTCTATTGAAACAAACAAGATTCTCCACAGGTAAAAACAAGATTGACAAAAACCCCTAAAGACCTTGGTAGTTTATTTGGTGTTGGGAATTCAAAACAAAGTTAAAAGTGGAAATAATAATGATCTGTAGCTAAATACCTGTGTTCTGTCTGGAGAAGAGCTATTAACAAAGGTATATAAATGGCTTTGTGAGAAACTGCCAGTCACAGAGAAATTAATGATTGTTTAGCAGAGTGTCATGAGAGACTCTGAATGTAGAGAGACATACTTACAAAACTGTAAATAGGAAAAAAATGCAAACCCAAACAATCCTGTAATTTCAGGGAGAAACTGGGCAGAGAACAGCAAGACACATTGCAAAGGTAAGTAGCAAATAAAATATAGCATGTGGAGCCTACATGTTCATTTCTCCTGTGCCATGACACATTTTCATTTTGCAGTCCTATCCCACTAGTACAGTAAGAGTGAGAACACTAGTGCAAATAACGCACCACTAAAATTGCTGCCAAATTCCTCCCTGTTTTTAGAGGCAAATCACCTTCAGATATGGTACACAGACATGAGAAGGGGTGGGTGGTACCTTGGGAGGACCTGGAGAGGCATTACAATTAAAAAAGGCAGGAAATTGTGGAGCCAAATAAACAACTCATTGACCACATCACTGTTTCTATTCCAGATGAGTCATCTGTATCTTCCTCAGTTTTACAAGTGCTTCTGTGCAGACCTTGTCTATGGAGGAAAAATGTTCATGTCAAACAACCAGGGACAAGGATCTCCATTTGTTCCAAACGCTGTTAAAAATACTTCTTTAATGTCTCCAGCCTACTTTTTCCTCCTTCCATTTTGCATCCTTTCCTACTGCTCTTTGAAAAAGGTCTTGGTTATTTAGAATGAATTGGAGTCTGGATGTAGTAAGAGCCACGTCCATGTTCAGCTGCTTTGATCCTATTCCTTGTGGCTTATATAGCTGCAGGAGAAAGTTTATCCCTGTCTCATTAGTCCTGGCACTTTATTCTGTGTGCATTGTCGTGACTTCCATGGTAAGTGGGTACTGGTCAGTGTATGCAGCAGCAGCAGCAGCACCACCACCAGCACCCTTTGGAGCAGTCTGATCTAATTAGATAAGTGTTTTGTGCAGCCTGAAGGTGTTATCACAGAAGAGCTGTCAGAGCAGTAATCCTTTCTAAGTGAAAGGAAATGAAAAAATGTCACAAAAGCAAATTGAAAAGAGAACAGAAGGTGAGGGTACATCACACAGCAAAGCTCAAAGTTTCAAAAAATATAACAGCAAGGTTACATTTGTAACCAGGGAACCAATTTTTCGGTGATGAAGAAAGGTGTGGGTGTAGGAGAGGCTTTTGTTTTTCAGACATAACCAGAATAAAGGCAACAATATATCAGTCTGCCTTCCTCCTGTAGCTGAGGATACAGAAAAGTGTGTCTGAGTAAGACTAACCAGCATGGGGGAGCAGCAGAAGTGTGGAAGTGGAGATTATGTCACTGGGTGAGAAGTGCTGACTGAAAAATGCACTGGAAACCCTTTGGTGCCTCAGTGAGAGTCGGAGAGGAAGGTGGAGTAGGGCCCACAGGAATCATTGTAGGGACTTCACTGCATCTTGCCGTGGTGGGCTTACTTCTACTTATTTCAAAAGTGCTGCAGAAAGGGATTCCTGGGATAACTGACTGCATCTATAACTAGCCTAATTTTTTTTTAATCAAAGATTCTGCTAGAAGTATTAAGATATTACAAATATCTGCTGAAAGGAATACTTTCTCTTTTTTTTTTTTTTTTAAATAAAAACAATAAAGTTGTTGGGAGGAGAAGAGAAAATGAGGTGAGGAAAAATAGGCTGGTTATAACTAATTGCATGTTAGTAAGATTCTTAAACTTATGTGAAAATACTTAGTACACATTTTTGTGCACCCCATTATATTTCTAAGCTGTATATTCTGATGGCCAACTCTATTGCTTTCTGGACAAGAAAGGGTTGCCAAATCAGCCATTTATTTATTCTGGTAATTAGGGTACACATCTTTTAAGCTGTGTAAAGAACAAGAGTGTATCAGAATGGCTTTCAAGAATAAATGAAGTTAGTCTGCAGTCTCCTCAAGGCAGGGATTTTATGGCCTGTGCACTGCTTGCCCAAGAAGCCTTGGTAGAGCAGCATTTACTTGTGGTGCTATCAAAATCCTTATAATAATCGCTTTTTAGTTTATTGAACCTTTTTTCTCTGAAGAATTAGGTGTCTGAGGTACCTTAAAAATATACCCTGCCCTGGGAATGACTTTTTCTTTTCTGTAGTGAATTCAGTGTTCAGGGTTCATAGATTTAAGGATTGCAAATATTTTGTCTCCCACAAAATAAGGAAAACAAATAACTGATAACATTTTCCAGGTAATACAAAACAATAACTGCTAAACCTACCGCCTTGTATTTTTATATTGTTATATTCTATTGTAATGCTCTAACCACATTTCCTTGACAAATCTGTGACTCTCTGGTGGTGCCTGCTGTATAATGTCCTCTTAATTTCAAGATGCTCATTTAAGGACTTGCCTAGTCTATTAAGATCTGAAAGAATGTGGGTTTATATTATTGGGGAGGGTCTCTCCTTCTACCAGTGCTTTCTCTTGGCATTGGTGAGAAATAGTGTACTTTGGTCAGAAACTGCTGGTGTCCATTGGCCCCAAAAGCTCTGGATCATCCAGAAGGTGGTCTGTCCACTTCTGGACATTGCTCGCTTAGGTGAAGAGCCTGTTTTGCTGCCATCAGCCAGGAAAAGGTTGTTCTAGTTGAAGGAAGCTCATGAGCTGTGAATCACGCATATGAGGAAAAGTCAGGTAGATGAACTCAAATTGACTGGGTAGACCAATTTTGAAGGGACAGGAGAGTGCTTTTGTAATCCATTTTCCAGTGTTGTTTTTAGGTGGCGGAAGATGGTAACAACCAACTATCAACCAGAACACCCATTTGCCAGCTAAGCATCTGTCTAATCCTCTGAATAATTATCTTGGGTTTATTTTTGTTTTCCCTGAGCAATTTATGAGTCGGGAATACCAAACAAAAGTCTTCCGTAAATGAGCTAGCCCCACATGATGTGAGTTTTCTGCTGTGTCCTGACAGTTTATTCATATTTAATTGCATTTGCCATATTCAGTCAAGCTGAGAATGAAATCTAAGTTAAAATGCTCAAGTAAGTCACGATGGATTTGTTTGCCAAAACAACGCTTAGATAATTTAAATACAGGCTAATAATCTTGAAATTTTTTCCTTGAAATCTTAGAAGGATGATGGAAAGAGAAATATAAGAGCTGAATTCCACATGGAATCAAATATATTTTTAACAAGCAACCACTTATTGAAAGACTATCATTCTCAAGGCTGGGTTTTCTGAGTGTCTGTACAGGTCTAAAAACAGTAGAAGAAATAGGTGCTGTTTGCACACAGCAAGGCCCTTTATATTACCATTGCTCATCTTGTCAGTGCTAATAAGCAGATGCATTACCCAATAGTCCTGGTAATTAGTCTATCATCAGAAGGAGCTGGTGTTGCAAGTATGAGTAAAGATGAGGAATATAAAGATAACTCATTTAGAACAGGCAATGTGGTTGGTGACTGTCATCACTGCACTTCCACTCTACAGAGAGAAAAACGGGTACAAAACACAAAGACATTTTTGACTGCTGCAGAAGATTTTACTGGATACCTAAGAATAGAAAAAACAATTTATTTACATTGTTACATTTTATAGGTTACTAGCTATGAGGAGCACCCATTTTCTCTGCAATTGCACCTGTGATGTTAGATTTAATTTCTGATCAGTAGCCAGAGACAGTAATTGAGGTCAAACCCTCAAATTGTAGTGCTAATTTGTGTAGCTGTTTTTGTTTTTAAGAAGGTACTCATTGATTTATTGCTTTCCTACTGTGATCCTCACTGTTTTTTTCTTTAGCAGTTATCTTTTCTGCAGAGTAAATAAATAATTGATCACCTGGAGTTTATTTTTCCCTCCCTGTTCTATGTGTGGTATTTAGAAGAAGCTTAAACATCTCAACAGCTTTACACTGGTTTTTCAAATTAAAGAACCCCATTCAGTGGATTTTTTTTTCCCAGAGAGTCATAATGTTGAAGACCTTGAGGTTATTCAGCTTTGTCACTTGAGGAAACATGTAGAACATTTTTCAGCTTGTTGACTGGAGCTGATTATAACTCCTAGGGTTTTTTTGAAATATGTAATCACATTACATTTTAAGTTTTGTTCTGCCTTTTTTATACCACCTGTTACAGACTCCCAGACAACAACAGAAATATATTATGTAGTTCTTTAGCCAGTTGATCATGGCTACATTTGCATAGCATGAACTATTCATAACTGGTCTTTGAAAAAGGAGGAGGAAAAAAACATTTAATGAAAGGTACTTTTTGTAAAGAAACTTTGACTTAATAGGCATTTCTTTTAGCAGTGGTGCTGTTGTTAAAGACTGTTACCCCTTGCCTTTATTCTCAGCTTATACTTGAATAACTTTAACTCCACACTTCTTTGTCACAGGTGAAATGAGTTTCCAAGCCAAATTTGCCTTTATGGATGTGGTTAGCTCAATATACATACACTCTCAGTTACATACACTCTCAATTGTAAAGATACAAACTGGTTGTGAGATCATACAGTGTCTTAGATTACAGAGCTCATCTGTGACAAAAGCTGGAAGAAAGACAGAAAAAAATATTTCAGAAGCAATTTGTCTTCATGAGCTGTAACAACTGAAGAGCTGAAGCAAAGATGCTCTGGAGGCTGGGCCCAGGCTGGATATCATGTACCATAGCTATTCTCATTATGTTAATGAAGACTATTAAAGGTAAATCTTAAAGTTCTGTAAGTGAAGAATAGGGTCATATTAATTTTCACCACTTTTCTGAGCAGGGACTTCAGTAAGTGCTGTCCACCCTTTCTTTCAGACTGCAGATCAGACTATGGAATTTCTCTTAGTTAAGAAAAAGGCATGTGGTACACAACTGTTGAAACTCAGTATGCAAAGTTGTGAGGCAGATTTCAGCCTGAACTGAAGTGGTCCCTTCTGTCCCTAGTTTGACTGCATTTTGGGCAGGATCCAAAAAGGGGGGAAACTGGTGAAGGAGTGTTGAGAACCACCAGTATTTTTACGGACAAACATGAATGAACCTGCTTTGGAGGTTCAGGGGTAGCTAATTTTTGGTAGCTAATATCCAACTGATATTTAATATTCAGAAGGTGCAATTTTGTATCACTTGCTCTTGTCATTTTCTTTCTGTGATCTGTTTGGACAGTGTTTATCAAATAATTCTGTTTATTCTTTGAATGGATTTACTTGATCTCTCAACAGATGAATGTGTTTGATGAAAAGAAGATCAACAAGAAATAGGAAGTCTGGTGTTTCCAAACACAGAAATGAGATAATCTTTTGTAAGATGAAAACTTGTAAACATCCAAAAATACAAGGGGTACTAGCAGTTTGAATCACAGTCTGTCTCCTCATTCAGAAAAAACTGAAATGATTGTTACTCTCACGAAAATGTAGCAAATCTAAAACCAGTCCCGTAGTTGAAAACCAATTTGCCAAGTGAGGTGATCCTGTTCTTAAGAGAAAAACTTTCTAAAGGTACTTGTCTCAGAAGCTATATACACAAGAAGGCATTTCAGATGGCTCTTGACAATAGAAGATAGGGAATGTGTTGTGCTTCCTAATTCACAAGAGTACCTTGTGGTTTTATTTGTTCTTCTCTGCTGACTTAAAAGAATAGCTACGTGTTCCTGTATCCAGCATTGCCATTTTCTAAATAATGTTTGTAGTCTTTTTCTTTTTTCATTTTGACTAAGTTCAATTTTTTAAATGCAGGTCTGTTAAATGTGTGGTTTTAGGTCCCATTTGATGTGACCGCTTTGTCAATGATGGGGACTATGACAATGACTGTGATAGGGAAGAGAAGAGCTGCTTTGATATTAAATAAACATACTGTCAGGGTGTGAAAGGCTTCCTCCTTGTGATGTGCCTTTGTAAATTGGAATTATCATCCAGTATGGCTCAGGTGTGCTGTAGGGTCACCATGGAGCACCACCGCCCTTCCCTACTAGTGTCCTAGTGAGGTGCACCTTGTGTGGCTTTACAAAACAGATAAAGCCTTAATGATTGCTGTGATTTCCGTGAAATCCAATCTTGAGAAATTTGACAAGTTGTTTTTATAAACACTGTACACAATGGAGGTTTCCCTGAGATGTAGTTATATCAATTTTTCCAACAGATTTATAATTTGGGGTATAATTTCTCCTGCATTAACTCAGACTTGGTAAAAACAAGGAAATGAAGATATAACTTGGTTTGTAATACCTGAGTCAGTGAATGGAGCAATTTTACATATGGGTAGTATTTCAACAATATGACCCAAAAAAGACAATTAAAACCAAAATTACTAATAGAAGGAATGATTTCCTTTAGAAGCCTGGGTGAATGAAAGGAAAGCAGAACCATGGCTCTATTTACCAGTGGAATTTTTTGCTTATTCGAAGCTGCAAACAAGTATGGCTTGATAATTTCTGTATTTTCTTGCTTTTATTAAAAGGGAAGGAAGACAGTGTGAAGTGAAACTCTTAATGTATTCTTCCCAGGCTCAGAAATGTCAATTACTGTTGTAAATTTTGGGTCTTCCTACACAGCTGATGAGAGACAGTGGGAAAGGGTCTGAAGGATAAGATGGATTCCGAACTATACAGTTTTTTTTTTTTAATCTGTGTGCTCCTCATGCCTGTGCGTAGAGCACCACATGGCATTTTGCTGTCTTTTTCAATTTCCATCCTTCCCTTCAAAACAATATCTCAACAATATAACAAAGGTCTCAGCTTTACCCTCCTTGAATTTTTTCTTTATCTTATTTAATCTAGTGTGTAGGTGGGGATTTCTTACAGGTCACACTACAGCGTAAAATCTGAGTACTCAGTCTTCTGCCTAAGAAGTAAGGACTTTATCTCAGAGAAACCAGACAGTATTTTAAGAACATTATTAGAAGGCTTGCTTCAGGCATATTTTTAACAGAAGTTTTCTGTGTCATAACATTTGGCATGTTACAAACTACTATCCCTCATTTATCTTAGCAGAGAGTGTCTAAATCAGATAGCTGAAGATCTAGTGAATAAATTCAAATCCAAAAGCATGTGGGTTCTTCAGGCTTTCTAAAAATAATTTACTAAATGCTATCAATTCTGCAAATTAAATTTGCTAATGTAAGAGTCATACTGAACAGGACACAAGAAGAAAAAGGTGCATCATATGACCTCAAATGTATTAGCCATATTCAGCATGAATACTTTAAAAATAGGGAAATTGGGCTTTTCACAGAGTAGAATTTTCAAGCTCAGGTATATTGAGAACAAGAGCTACTGCCTGAAACCTGGTTGCCTGTGGTGTCCTGTCCTGCAGGACCAGGCTTAGTAGAATGGGTAAGAGATTACTGTGTGCACACAGTCTTCAGCTCCTGCAAAATGTATTAGTTTTGCTTAGTTCAGCTACACTAACTTTTCAACAAAACTAAAACACATCTGACCTCATCAGAGCCCTTTTTCTTGTCCCTATCATGTAGTAAAACATCTTAGCTTTTCCTCTTCTATTAGCTACTAACAAATAACTTGCTTTGGAGATAGCCTTGCATTAATAATTCAGCTTTACTTTATGCTCATCCCCAATACAAAGCAGGGACTGGTGCCTCTGCTTTATCCTATCCAATGCTTCCCGAGAGCTTGAAGCCAGACATGGCCTAGAGAGGGAGGGAAGAATGTCAAGTGACCATAATTGTCTCCAGGCTAACACTCCAGGCCCATATTTAGCAATTTAGAGCATGAGAAGATATATTTTGTTAGCAGAGACATAATAGATAATTACAGAGTGCATGGAAAGCATATATGTTCAGTATTCCCCCCACCAGGTTTATTTAATATGCAGACTAATTGAGAGCATCTTCTGATATCAGCTCCAGGGATATATATTTCCTTTGTTTGTATATAGGTCAGTAGGAAACCTGACACTTCCTCAGCTACCTGATTGGTTTGTTTGCAAGTCCAGAATATCATCTGGAAATGAGAAATAAAAAATTGTTATAGGGGCTAGAAGACCTTTTTGTGCTAAATTCATTCACTGCTCTTTTTTTTTTTTTTTTTTTTTTTTTTCCCAAGAGCAATAAAAATTCTCAGCCACAGTGTTATAAGCATCTGATTAATTTCTCATGTAGTTCAGAGCAGATAGGGGAAGTAGTTTCTTGGAGAGGATGGTTTCTTACTGGTGGGGAAGATCCTGCAAGATGTGTCTCTGATGGTAGCTTCACATGTGATGGAGCAGATGCTGCTATTGTGTCTGAGTTGAAAAAATCGTTGGACAGCAGCTCATGCTTCTCTTCCTGTTTTTGTTCACTTAATACAACTACACCAGTGAGAAGCCCTGTAATAACATGAATGAGTCATTTATTATGTTGCCTAATATTTGTTTTGAATTTCTGACACAGATTTGAGCACCTGACTTCTCCTTCTTCTATGATGACATGGTTTTAAAATCAGTTGTGGAATTGTTGAACACTTGATTTAAGGAGTAACAACAGGTGCCAGCTCTGATCACGCAGAGACATGCTTCTGTGCATTTGAGAGTGGAGTTAGTCTCTGGAATGCCTCAAGGATCTTTTGTGTATGGTGCAGTGATTCTCTGTCTGGAGTCTCAAAAATATTTTTGTTATCCTGGGGCATACATAGGGACAACATCTATGCATGCAAACAGGGGGAACTTGTTTTTGTACCCTGACACTAAGTCTCAGCCAGGGAGACCAACCAAGGTGGAGAGATGGGAACAGGAGAAAGAGAAAACTTCAGAGGCTCTGTCAAGCAGGATTTTTTCCAGTGTGCATGCTCTGGCTCAGGGTGTTAGAAAGGAGCTTTGAAAAATCCCATTCCTATTGCCTGCACATATGAATGTCACAGTTTGAATGAAACAGTTGTAGCCCTTTTTTTTTTTTTTTTTTGACATTTAAAAAGCCAAACTCCTCCTCACCTCTTCTAGAAGAAAAGAACATTGCTCATTAGTCTATGTAGGTGCTAGTTTTGTTTTTTTTTCCCCAGTTTCTAAACAGTCAATAAAGGCATGAGTAATGAATAAATAAACAAACAAAAGTAACAAACAAGAGCCGTCTAAATTCCAAGTGGCAATGTGTGACTTTTATATTGGGAATCCCACTTCTCTCTACAGAGAGATCCCAAGGCTCCAAAGAGCCCCTGCTCCACCTTTCAGCAGTCTCTCTCACTGTAACTTGTGGTGAATTATCCTACTGTGTCCCCACAGGATCTCACTGTTACTACCCCTGGAAAAACCATCTCAAGTTCCTCAATGGAAAACCTTCAGGTGGCATGTGTGCGGCATGCACAGCATGGTGAGTGGCAGGGCTCAGCAGAGGCTGGCCATGGCTGAGATATACGAGAAACCTGGTGAGGCTTTCCTCAGGGATCTATTAAATCATAAATGCAATGTACCAGGCAGGGATATCAGTTTGCTGTCTCTTCCAAAATGAATGTTGGGAGGAAACAACAAGCAGAGCCGCTGGTTCATCAGGCCGATAGGGGTCAGGGTGTGAAAGGGCACCTAAATCATGCATGGGTTGATGAACAAATTAATGAAAAAGAGTTATCTTGAGGACTGCCTAATGCACAGTGACTGTGTCAGGTTTGGGAGGTCTGTGAACTGGAAAAGGTGAGAGGCTGTGAGGAGGGCAAGAATCAGAGATGCCTATCTTCCACAGCTGGATGTGCTTAAGTAGCCATAGAGTTTATAGTCACAGGAGGGACCTTCGGTCCAGTCCAGGAGAGCTCTTCTTATCTATATTTATGCAAAAGTACAAAAACTATTTTGAAATAGCTAGCCATAAGAAGAGTGGAGTATTACTTTGAATAATGTCCTAGGAATATTTTTGAAGGTGGAAAAAATGACAGGGGATCTTGTTTTTCCCAATGCTTTTTAAAAATACTGTTCTCTGCTCACTCATCTAAAATGTTTCTAACATGTTCATGCATAGTCAGGGATACTGACGTTGCTGGGAGCAGTGGGGGTTGTCCATTGCAGATGGGTAACTTCCCCCTTTGTCATGGGGAAGCATTTAAACTCAGAATTCTTGTATGGGCTCTTAGCGTTAAGTCATACATTATTTTTTAAGAATTTTGTGAGGGAGAAGGAAATTACAAAATGTAGGTGGAATGGTTTCCAGAGGCAACCTCAGTCTTGCAAGAAGCCTTCCCTACACATGTTTTAATACTTGTGACTAACGTTGGAGTGTGATACTAATTGTTAGTGCCAATGTTTTCATGAGAGCCAACTAATTCAGTGTGGCTCCATGTTTGGGTCGTCAGACGATAATGTCATTGGAAACTTCCTCTAATTAAGTCCCACTAGCTTCAGTGGGTGTTAAGAGCCACTCTACATAAACATATGAGTCTCACTGGCTGTTCTGCATTTTAGTGAATATTTTCATTTGAGCTCTCTGTTCTGTTCTAAAGACAAACAAAGGTGTCTAAAGGATTTTGTTTGCCCTCACAGATGCCTCTGCTATGGAAACTCTCTGTAGAATGTCCCCATAGCCTTAGCTCACCAAAAATTGATTTAGGTGAGGCCTCTATCAGGGCATGGACAGTCCAGCACAATGTTTTCTTGGCTCACAAGGCAATGAGTAACTTAGATACACTTGGCACCCTCTACAAGAGTGGCACAGCTCTCACATGACAGATCAGTGTGGTTAAAAACAGGAAGGTCAGCTTCCATTTTTAAACGATGGGGTGCTGTATAAACACTAGGATATGTGAACTTGTTATATCTAGCAGTGATCAGTGCAGTTAAATGATGTAACTGGCATAATGTCAGGAGCTGGTAATTAATCTGAAACACATTTAACCATGGTTGTTCTCTTTACATTGACTCACAATAAACCAGCACATACAAAGAGAGCCATGATACAAAATGCATAAATTTTTTGTTGTGACAAAACAAAACGTAAATGCTGGGTTGTTTGCTGCCTAAATCATGAGAAACTAGAGACAGAGCGCAAACCATAACTCCTGGTTATGGTTTTGTTCTGGTGCTTTCTGCCAATTAGGAAGACAGCAGTTTCTTGAGCATACCCTCTTACATAAACAACTGAGGGTTTATCACTGGCAACCTTGCACTACCTGTGTGCCCTATACCAGTTTGATTGACCTGCTGACAGCAATGACTTAATTACTCTGACAGGCCCAGAATCCAGGTTGTAAATAGTGTGTGTATATGAATAAGTTATTTTTTAATGATCAATGTAAAACCAATGAGGAGAGAAACTATCACCAATAGTTGTACACGCCAATAAGGCTCCTGCTGAGGGAGGACCATCTCCATTCCCTACTGTACAGAAAGAATACAAAAAGATAAAGTGATGATGTTAGCTCAATATACTGAAAATTGAGAAATATATATACACACAGTATTTAACTATTATCAAAAAATGGAATTTTTTATTATTTTTTTCTCACTTGCATTATATAATTATGCTAATGAAATTTTGACTCTAGAAATTAACCCCCCAAAAGCAGCATATTAGTACAAAAATAGAATAATAAAATCTATTCTAATTTAATCTCATCAAAAGTCAATCTTTTGGTTGAAAATACGTGATGTGTGTGGTATCTTTTAAAACTAAATTATAAGAAAAGAAAAAGGAGTGAAAATTAGAAGGAGTAAATCTCTTATAACAGACTAAGCTGCAAATTAGTTAAGACAGAAATATATATTAGGTTCATCTTAAAGTCTGAGTAAAATGTTAAAATAAGGAAAAAATAATTGCCACAAAAGATCTGAGATTTTCTTGTTGCTGAATTTCATCACTTGTATGGGTTCAAGACTATATTTCAAGGGATTTAGATGTCCAAAACCAGAATAATGACATGGTGAATTGCAATAATGCCCTGTCATCTGTGTGGAGACTTCCACAAACCTCCAGTGTCTGATTGGAACACTGTTTGAAGCAAATGGTCAGCGTGCTCTCTAGTCACTGGCCTGGACATGGTCTCTTCTTGACAGGGGTTTTGCCTCTGGCTTAGCTGAGAAGCAAACACCTCATGCTTATGCCATTTGGTAAGAAGAAACATGATTAGTCACTTAAACATCTAATGGCCAATTTTCTTCATGGATGAGACTGCTGAAATGTATCAAATGAGCATGTACTTCGATGTTCACCTGAGTTAGGATCTCCACTAGTCATCTGGACAACCTCTGCAGCAGTCTGCTGGCTCTGGTCGACAGTGACTTTTTTTAGTCCTTGAGAAGCTTGATACACTTTCATTTTATGCTCACAGAATCTCAGAAAAAATATTACATTACTGTATGCTTCAGTTAATTCCTAAAAAACACTATGAAATGATAATAGAAGATGCAGAAATAGAAATAAAAAAGAAGCAAAAGAATTGCAATATTTTCTTACTCACCTGTACCAGTACAACCAGGCTGGAAACTTGCTGGATGAGGAATGCTGACTTCAGTTTGTATACAGAACCTAGCTTGTACAGATGTAGTGTCCTTTCACAATATATCAAGATATTGATTTGCACAATTTATTGGAGTATGTTCTTTAGAGTACATAAGATTGACATCAGGTCCCACACAACCCCAGTAATGACACCTCACTTCCTATTCTTTTATAAAATATACACACACATTTCTCTCTTAGTCGAGGGACAACCTCTGAAAGATGTGCATAAAATATCCACCAAATATCTGTTGAATTAAATTAGTTCATGACTTTGGGCTCTATCTGTTATGGAGGTTCCTCAGGACAGAAGAGGTGGTGTGTTGCATGGACTTACTGAGCACCAACATCACATCAGGTTGGGTCACTGCTACACTGCAACTGCTTCTTATAAGGCTTCTCCTCTACTGGTTTGCATAGTTTCTTTTAACATAAGTCCTGAACATGCAACTCAAATCATGGCTTACAATATTTTAAAGCTACACCCATTACATTCTCCACCCCTGGTCATTTTGGACCAGGTTATCTGGTTTAACCCTGCAACAAACCCCTCCCCTTGTTCTCAGCTTGGTTAACAATGGGTTCCTTCCAGAGTCCACCAGTAGCACAGTCCACATCCTAGTCCTCCATGGGCTTCAGGTGGATCTCTGCTCCATCATGATCTCATTCACATCACAGTCCCTTCAACTCTTCACACTGGAGCTCCATCCTGTCCAGTATCCCAGCACAGAAAGCAGCAGCACCCCGCTGGCCACTGGCCAGCACAGGAGCTTCACCATGGTCATAACCAAAGTGTTCCCAGGCAGAACAAAGGTAGGTGATGAGCAGTATAGCAGCAGCAAAAGCAAAAAATGGCCACTGAAAAGCACTAGATTCTAATATTCAGTCAGGAAATAGAGCCCGATGGCAAGCACAGGAGCCTGCTCATTTCCAGCTGAACACCACTAGCAATGTAAGTTCCATCTAGTACATCCCAATCAAATCTGCCATTGTCTCAAACCCCTCAAGCCACATATGGGGAATCAAAAATGTTCCTGGTTGGTTGACCTTGGCTGGATGCCACATGCCCACAAAGCTGCTCTACTGTTCCCCTCCTCAGCTAGACAAGGTAGAGAAAATAAGAAAATGAGTCATAGGTTGAGATAAGGCAGTTTACTGAAGCAAAGGGAAGGTTTGTGCACGCACAAGAAAGAGGAAAAAGAAAAAAGGTTTATTATCTACTTCCCATCAGCAAGCAATGTTCAGCCACTTGAGGCAGAACTTTGTTGGGTGCCTCAGTCTTCTTCATATCCCAGGCAATCAGGTCTCCAATTTCATTCTTGAAAGGGTCCACCATTTTCCCTACTCCTCCTTTTACCACCAGTGTACCTGTAAGAATTTTTCTTGTTGGTCTTGATGTCCCTGTCAAGGTTTAATTCTATCATGGCTGTAGATTTCCTAACTCGTATTTTCCCTGTTTCTATCCTCTGTAGAAAAAACTTTTTTGTGTTTGAGTTTTTCCAGGAGCTTTTTTTTCATATATGCAAGCCTCCTGGAATTTTTACCAGACTTCCATTTTGTAAGAATGCATCACTCCTAAAGTCCAGGGCAGTGAGCTTGCTTCTTGTCCTCCTCAGTGCTGCAAAGGACTTGAACTGCACCATTTCATGTTCACTTCAGACCAGGCTGCCCTTGAGCTTCACCTTTCTCATCAGAACCTCCTTGCTGGTAAGAACAAAGTTCAGCACAGCAGCTCTGCTTGTTGGCTCTTCTATCACTTGGAGGAGGCAGTTGTCATTAGTGTACGCTGGGAGCCTCCTGGATTTGCCCTTCTGTGCTGTCCCTACAGCAGATGTCAGGGTGTTTGGAGTCCCCCATGAGGACCAGGGCTTCTGAATGTGAGGCTGCTCCCATTTGTCTATAGAGGGCCTCATCCACTTGGTCTTGCTGGTCAGGCAGTTTGAAGCAGACCTGCACTATGTCACTTGTCCCCGCCCTCCCTTTAATCCTGACCCATAAGCTCTCAGTTGGTCCCTCATCCATCCCCAGACGGAGCTCCATGTACTCCATCAGGTCATTCACATGAAGAGAGACACCCCCTCCTCATCTCTACTGCCTGTCCTTCCTACACAGCCTGTGTCCATCTATTGCAACACTGGAATGAATCACAGGAGTCATCCCACTACATCACTGTGATTCTAGTAAGATCATAATCCTGCAGGCATGTGCAGGACTCTAATTCCCCTTGTTTATTCCCCATGTTGTGTACATTTATGTGGACACATTTAGATATGACTCCCTATAAAGCTGACTTACTAACTGCAGTGGTTGGAATTCTTTTGGACTGTCTCAGCTCTCCTGCTGACCTGTGATCCCTCTCTAGACTGTGAGCATCTGTTGCTGGTCCTGGCATGAGACTGGTAGGAATAGGATGGATTGAGGTTCCCCTCTTCTGGCAACTTTAGTTTAAAGCAACACCACTCCCCTCCACACCACTGCTTTGTTTCTCTGTCTTAAATTGATAACTTGTGTTTAAATGAAGGCAATAAAAAAATATTCTTTACAATTACAACAAGACAAAAATTTAAAGAGGATATAAGCCTTCAGCAGGAGCTCATGATTAAAATAAAAAATGAAAAGGACAAGACATGATATGTTGTGTTAAAGGGTTTGGGAGAAACACTATACTTGACAAAAAAACCTCATCCTCTCCCCAGTTTTTTTATTGATTCATTACACGGAGCACAAAATTCAAGAGATACTTGAATTTTATGAGTGTTTTAATGTCAGTTTCTTCATTAAAGGTATCAGAGCTCATTGGAAAGGTTTAGTGAAGCCTGGGGGTGCTCCACTTTTGGTTAGGTATGCGGCCAGGCAGAGCAGGCTGAATCTGAAGTGCACAGCTTCTGCCCATTTAACTACTTCAGTACAGCTCAGCCAATGTTGCTCCATAGGACAAAAAAATAATGGTCAGCTGTAATTTTGAACTCACTGATGTTGGGAAAAGAACACTCCTTAAGGAAAAACTGCAAAATATTGAATCCTGTCAGAAGACTAGAAGGGTCTGTGCATTCACAGCACAGATATCCTCTTGTCATTTTTCTGGAACACATTCCTCTGTTAAGTCCTTGCTGACTCTGCTTCACGTGAAGATCTTGATTAACTGATTTCTGTAGCTTGTCCAGCTGAAGTGAAGAAACATCTGTGGTTCAGTTTAGAGACCACAAGGTCCATGAGCACCTTGGGGACTGTGGAGACTTCCTGGAACACTTATGCTGACTGCTAGGGAGATGACTCTTTCATGCATGTGCATTTGCAATGTCACTAAGAGATTCAGATTTTCCTTTGTGAATGATAAGCAGCAGATAGCATCCTGTAGGCAAGTAAAACAGCAGGTGTTTTCCTTGTGACATTCTTGTGATATTTCCTTGTGACATTCCTTATCAGCCCCAAGAAGAGTGTTACGTATACTGGAGTGCCATCTACTGGCTCTTTTCCTCTGCAATAGGTAGATAAAAGCGCCAGCTTTGTGTATGTGTGTTACTTCATCCAGGACTCTAATGTAAGTTGTACCCCAAGGAGGATCCCTCACTTCTCCCTCTGCAACGAGGACCCAGCGACCTTCACCCAGCTCCTAGACCTTCAAAGTCTTCATGCTGGTGTTCAGACCAACACTCTACATACCTCAGCATCCTAGTTCTTCTCTTGTAGAGGTTCTTCCCACTCAGTACCATTTCTGCTGCCTTTGGGAGAGAAGCTCAAGTGCTTCCACTGAAACATTCAAACACTGTACACATAAGTAATAGCAAAACAGTTAATCATAGAATCAGGTAAACGTGGACTGTTCCAGATCAGAAGATAGCCATAAGCATCATTGAGTGCATCTCTTTGCTCCTCTCAGGACTGACCATACAACTAGAGCATTATCCATAATCTCCTTGACCTCTGAGCTGGTGCTGTGACCACTTCCCAGGTAAGCATGTTTCAGTGACTGACAATGCTTTCAGTGAAGAATCTTTTCCTGAAGACCGGTCTGAACTCCCTCTTAAGCAGCTTCATTCAGTGATTCTGTGCTTGATGTACTCCTGGGAATGGTTGGTCCTTTTGGCTGCCACAGGACACTGCTGACTCATGTTCAACTTGCCACCAATCCAAATCCCCAAGTCTTTTCTGGCTGGGCTGCTTCCCTGCTTCTTATTCCCCAGTTTGTACATATGCCCAGGATTTTTCCATTGCAGATGCAGAATCCAGCACTTGCTCTCTTTAAATTTCATATGGTTCATGATTGCCCACCCCTCTAGTCCATCCAGATCTCTCTCTAAACCTCTCTACCCTCAAAGGAGTTCACAGTTACTCCCAATTTAGTATGGTAGGCAAAACTATTAAGTGAATTTACATTTGATTCCTGTGTCCAGATAATTTATAAAAAACATTAAAGGGTACTGGCCCTAAATTCTAACCTTTTCTAACCCCAATTAATATAACCCTTTGAGCCCAACCCATCAGACAATTGCTCACCCAAAGTATCTTTGACTTGTCCAGCTGTGTGCTGGCCAATTTATCAGTAAGGATATTGTGAGAGACATTACCAAAGTCTTTGCTAAAATTAAAAACCTCACACATTTCCTGGCTTCCGTTAGTCAACTACCTGTGTGACCTTGTCATAAAAGGAAATTAACGTAGTTAAGCAGCACATTCCCTTTGTCAACCTGTGCTGGCTGTGACTAGTAATTTTGCTGCCTCTCAAATGTTTTTCAGTAGCTCCCAGATTAACCTTGTCCATAATTTCAGCAGGCACTGTGAGACTGGCAGGCCTGTAATTACCAGCCTTCCTTCTTTCCCTTCTTGAAAACTCGGGCAATGTTTGCTAGTTTCCAATCCACTGGGACGTCTCCGAAAATGTTGGAAAATAATGGAGAGAGATCATGCGATGCCATCAGCCAGCTCTTTCAGTACCCTGGAACAAGTCCCCTTGGAGTGATTTATGTGCATCCAGGTAAGGAAGCAAATTTTGAACAAGTTTGGAGTTGACAGAGAGCGTATCTTTCCCATAGTAATGGTCTTCCAACACTGGACTCTGGGGGCACCAGGAGTCCTTCACAGTGCTAAGCAGCCTGAACTCCAATTGAGCTTTGCATGCAGGAGAAACACGGTTTCTCCGTGCAGCAGGGAACAGCGTTGCTATAGTTGCCCTGTGTTGCCTGTCCCTGTTTCAGGTCTGTACACCTTCATTTTCTGCCTAAGCTCTGGAAGCAGATCCCTGCTTAGCCAAGCTGGTGCCCTGCTAGCTTGACTTCTGACACTTTGAAATTACCTGCTCCTATGAAATTGTCACTCATAAGAGTTGACAGAAAAGCAACGAGCATTCATAGACCCAAGTAAATTCAAAAGCAGATCCTCAGAGGACCTTACTAAATAGCTCCTTCTGCACCCTGAAGTCTGCTCTCCCCGTATCCTCTTTATTTTCTTTCCCCTTCATTCTTACACAAAGGGTGTCCACAGTGTCACCTCCAGCTGCAAGAGCCATACATTCCCGACCATCCATTACATAAAATGCTGCCCCTTCACCCTACCTGCCCTGTCTATGCCTCCTGAAGGGGGCTATAACCATCCAGCAAGGCACCCCAGTCACAGGATTCATCTCGCCATGCTTTTGCCAATGATGTGTTTTCTCTAGGACTAGGCCAAAACTTCTAGCTTCTCCTGCATTTTCCTTAGATATATTTATAGGCTTAAAGAGAAATCTTCAAATGTGATAGTAAGGATGGGACTAACAGTCATAGATTTGAAGGGAGGATACAGCCAGTTTTTCTCATGGATGGAAGAAGAGATGGAATAAAGCGTGTAGATCTCCATCTCCTTGCTTTCTTCTGTAGTTTTTCTTTGCTTTGTTGAGTGGTACAATTTGTGCATGTAAGCATCCATTTACTGTTAGAAACACCAGCCAAAAAGTAAGGTTTGCATGTCATAGCAAAAGTGGACTGTTTCCAGAGCCTTTTTTCCCTGTAGTTATCTGGTGTCTGGGTGTCACTTTGAAGTTATTTCCATAGCATGAAACAAAAGAGTGCATTGTTTATATCACTGACAGATTGACCAAGAATGGTATTTTATCTCTACCATCCAAACAGTTGATTAAACAGGTCATGGAAAGAATGGACATTACTGACACGATACAAGATTAATGCAGTTTAATTTCATGCTCTCTCTTTTGCTGCTTTTAAGCAAAACATCTGTTGAGTGGTCCGCTGCTTTCCTAAGTAATGAGACCATGATTTTCCTTTGAAGCTGGTTTTGCTGTGAGGGGAGCCCTTGCATTAAGGTGCAGTTGGTTCATGAGTTGCCACTGCCACTCACATGAGTTGCCATCTGTAGATAGCAGAAACTGGAGATCCACAGGAGTGGTCATAGAAAGACAGAATCACAGAATAAGCTGAGTTGGAAGAGCCCCATCCAGATAATTTAGTCCAACTCCTGGCCCTGCACAGGACATCATGTGGGCCTGACAGTATTACCCAAACACTCCTTGAACTCTGTCAGGCTTGGTGCTGTGGCCATTTCACTGGGGAGCCTGTTCCAGTGCTCAACAGCCCCCTGGGGGAAAAAATTTTTTGTGATATCCAACCTAAACATCCCCTGACACAGTTTCATGCTGTTTTCTTGAGTCCACTCGCTGGTCACAAGAGTGAAGAGATCAGTGCCTGCCTCTTCATTTCTTCTTGTAAGCATGTTGAAGACCACCATGAGATCTCCCCTCAATCTCCTCCAGGCTGAGGAGTCCAAGGCAGCTCAGCCACTCCTCACACAGCTTCCCCTCCAGACCCTTCACCACCCTCTTGGCTCTCTTTCAGATGCTCTCTAGCAGCTCCATGTCTGTTTTATATTGTGGTGACCAAGACTGCCCCCAGCACTGGAGGTGAGGCTGCCCCAGCCCAGAGCAGAGCAGGACAATCCCCTCCCTTGCCTGGCTGGTGATGCTGTTCCTGATGCTCCCCCAGGACAGGGTTGTCCCTCCTGGCTGCCAGGGCACTGCTGGCTCATGTTCAGCTTGCCACTGACCAGGACCCCAGGTCCCTTTCCACAGCACTGCTCTCCAGCCTCTCATTCCTCAGTCTGTCTGTACAGCCAGGGCCGCTGTCCCAGGTGCAGAATCCAGCACTTTTCCTTGTTAAACTTCATATGGTTGATGATTGCTCAGCTCTCTTATTTGTCAAGGTCTTTCTGCCCTCGAAGGAGTTGAGAGTTCTTCCAATTAAGTGTTATCTTCAGGTATTCCTTTGAGTCCTGCATCCAAGTTGTTAATGAAGATCTTGAAAAGCACAAGGCCGAGGATGGAGCCCTGCAGATCCCCACTAGTGTCCCCACCAATGTCTGATGTTACCCTGGTACTCTAGTGCCTGTTCACTGGAGTTTTTCCCAGCAAACTGTAATCCAAATTTCTGTCTATTGGACTCTCTGTCATATATATGTATGTATGTATGTATGTATGTACGTATGTACGTATGTATGGTCGAAGAGTAATGGAAATAATAAAATAATAATTTTCTCCACTTCTGCATAAATGAAGAGCATTAAGTCAATTAATATAATTTGAGAGACATGAACATGTGTGTGTGTAAAATTGCAATTAATGAGTGAGTATTGCATCACATAACGAAAACAAGTGTGTGCTAACAGAATTGTAAAATTTTTTCCCAGAATTTGGCTGAGAGGCCAGGACTGTGCAACATGGCATGTTAACCACAGAAAATGGATACTTAAACCTCTGAGATATTAAGAAACTTTAGGAAGAAAAGAAAGTTCTTTCCACGGCTCAAACTCAAACTGTCTCACCTCCTCTTGGGGGTAATTAGAAAGCTGAGCCAGAGCTTGGAGGACCAGGAACACCACAGATTTAAAATGCTGATTGAAGCATTTGGTCACTATAGTGATGGAGATCTTTGTGCTCAGGAACATGAGGCGGTGTTTTTCCCAAGGATCTTGCGTTGCTAAATGATGACACAATCCTGTTGTGTTAAGACACAAGGAGACAAGGGTATTCTAAAAAAGTCTTGCATAATTGCATTTGTCTTCCAGCAAATTACAAAGCTTATGTGAAGAAAATCTCACTAGCATGTCATAATGGTGTAGTTTTCTGTAAGATTTTTAGAATATTAGCTGATGATCTGAATTTTGTCCAAATCATAGTAACTTTAAGACAAGTTTTAGTGTCTATTACATTTAATGGTGTTTTTTTTTTTCAAAGGATCTTTTATGTTACAAATAATTCTTTCAAGAGTTTATGGCTTTGATTTTCAGGAGAATGTGATTTTATGGTTTCAAGCATGTATTTCAAGCCTCAGTTTGTGTGTCCAGGGTTTGAGCATGCTAGTATTTTTCCAGTCATGGAAATAAATCTGAAGTTCCTCCACTGGGTGCAGCCACAACTAAGCAGTAAATGCAATTATTTGAGCGGTGTGCCCATTTGTCAGCATAGCAGGTGCTACAAGCAGTCAAACTCTGCTGCCATTGTGTGCTGCTAGATATTAATAAAGAAAGGATGGCTATTAATGACCATTCATTCAGCCATTAATTATGTCTAGAAGAAAGACAAGAACATGATTCTAAGTAGAATTATTTAATTATAAGTAGTATTATCATTAGAGGAAATATATATATATATGCATATCTTCACATGAAATTCTGAAACACTTCCAGCTAAAAATTTTCAGAAGTGGTGCAAAGAACAGAACATATGGAACTGTAGAAACTCTGCTAAGTCTCTCCCTTTCTAATAAAAAAAAAATTAGAGAGTTTTAGTGAATATTTAGGATTTTTAAGTGGGTTTTGACATTCCCATTCTAGTCATTCCTATTATTATTAGAGCAGGATAGATTCATTGACGAAGACCTATTTGGATAAATTCCTCTAAATCATACCACCCAAATATCTTTATTCCCATCAACTGATTAGAATTTTTTAAATGGCCTCTTTGTGAGGCTTTTGATGTTTTTTCTTTCAATCCACTTCTTTTGTCTACCATGAGAATCTAATGAACATTACATCCTACTGTACTTTTAGTTTAAATTCCAGTTTTCTAGAAAAACATGAAATGCAGAATCTCAGAAATGTTAGAGAAATTACAAATAGCTTTAGAAACACTAATTGTGAAAGTGTATTGGCATTTCCTGTAGTTTTTCTGACTTAGTTGTTAGATTTCCTTTCCACAAGGGGCTCAGCGATCCCTACACAAATAAAGCTCTTTCTACAAGTAGATTTAAGCTGTAACTCTTTTCTCAGTCAATACCAAGAGGCATCAGAACAACGGTAGCTGTGTTTCTGTTTATGGCATTCCCTAATCAACGGTCAGCAGCTGAACTCATTGGCTTGGGAATTCATATTTGAAAAGAATGGAAGTCAGCTTTTGGAAGTTTCTGGAATGGAATTAATCAATCTGATTTGTCATCTGACGGTGCCTTTCCCTCTTACCGGGGTCCCCCCAGTGCCAGTGTCACCTCCCTGCTCTGCTAGCACTGCTGCAGGCTGGTGCCCCTAGGGGAAGTTTTGACCCTCATCCCACCTCAGCTGCTTCCGGCTGCAGTCTCCTGCTGCTCCCAGACTGATTGGCAAAATCATCCACTCAGCTGTGAAAAGATGTGGGATAATGAGGGTAGTAAGCACAGACTTACCAGTTAATTCTGTTCAGACCCCTCTGAGTAATTTGAATGCAGAATTAGGGAAAGATTGACATTAAGTAGTACATTAGAATGAAAAAGGTGTTTCTGCAAGCACAGTGACAGTGCCATGCCTTCAGACTGTTTTTGTATCTACTTCCAGAACGCTCTGATTTTATAGTGTGCTTCAACAGGCAGAATGGACATTTTGTGTGCCTCTAAACAAAATGGCATTTTAAAATCCCATCCTGAAAAGAGTAACCTTTACCAAAGTCTGTCAGAAAATAATTTATTGCCCTGTGTTTTGCATTAAGTTTAGAAGCAGAGAAAAAATTCACCTTGAAACATGTAAAAATCAACATTTAATGCATTTTGTGGTTGTGGAAAGGGTTTTTAGGTGCTGCCTGGAAGTGTGAAGAAGGAAATTACAGTGGTTCTTTGTGCATAGGTTGTGGCACTGTAACTTAAAAGCTGTTTACAAGCAAAATTGACGCTTGCAGATTTACTGAGGCATTCATGTTTATACAAAACATGGTTAAGTCATCATTTTTTGGTGTCATTGTTCTTTTCTCCAGCTGGACTTATCTGTTTGGCAGATGGCTATCACTTCAGAAGTGTGCAGAAGGGTATGCAGACCAGTACTTTCCACTTCTTCTTCATTAGGGGTTTTCAGCTGAGGTAGAGATAATTCTGTATTGCCATCCTCAGCTTTTGCCTACTATGCATGCTTCAGCTCTTGGAATATCTGGTGTTTCTGACAAAGAGATGCAGATTTGAACAAAGGGAATAAAATGTGACATGTTTGCCAACAATGGAAACTTTCACAGTGTTCAACAAACTCTGTCAGGACTAAGGCCAGGTCTCTAAACCTGTCTGCTCTGGGACTATTTTCATAACATTTTTTTATTACTAGTATTCTGTGTTGTTCTGATTTCATTGCTATTGTATAGAGCTAAATTAAAGTGGTTTGGGGATTTTTGTTTGTTTGTTAGTTTGGGTTTTAGTTTGTTTATTTGATTTAGTTTGGTTTGGTTTGGTTTGGTTTTTTGGGGGGGGGTTTGGTTTTTGGAGGGGGGGGGTTTGGTTTTTTTGTCTTTCAAGCCTTGTGTGCTGTGAAGAGAACCTAGTGTAAATGAAAACTGTTGTTCTCAATCTCTGATTAGTATTTGAACTCCCAGGGTAAAGGGAAATCTAGCACATATCTCCTTGCTATGTTAGCTTCAGTGACAAGCCTCTCTTCAAAGGTTTGCAGCCTCTTCCTGTCTCCTGTCTCCTGACCCTGGCTGCCCTTTCCCACATCATGTCAAAATTTGACTACCTCTTCTTGCTAATACGGTTGTTTGTGGACTGTGCTGTGGCTGGGATCACTGCACTAAGCTGTCTTAAGAAACTGATTATTTGCTTTGATTAGTGATCCAGTCTGCACTGCAGTCCCACAGTGACATACTGATGAGGGCAGCAAGTAGTGGAACTTAAAGAAATATTTAACTCTACAGCCACAAATATAAACTACAAACCAGGCTGGAAACTCTAACAAGTTGTATGATATGTGATAAAAAGTACTTAATGATATCTGATTGCTGACTAAGTTGGGAGACCTTAAAAAACAAAACAAAATGTTCAAAATTCACATACGTCATAGCAAATATTCACCCACAGACAGCATCAGACTCTGCATGTTTAACTCTTTTATTTATGTATCTTCTCAAATCATACCTTTGCATCTCTGATTTTTGTGTTTTGCAGTTTTTTAGGGTAAGATTGATAAGTCAGCATTCAATATTTGTCCCTTTCCTTTCCATATATCCAGTAAAATATTTTCCAATGTGGCGAATAGATGAAAGTGAGGTAATATTAATTTTGAATTCTGAAGAAGGCTTATAGGACCAGAGCTATGGTCCCATTTCGACTGCAACTACAAAATGTCTTGTTAGAATTTTTGACTGCTTCTTTTTGCAAATCCATGCTTATCATTCTTCCTAAGATAGTCTTCTTTCTGTTATTAAAGAAGTACAAAAGTCTACCAACTGAATTTTTAGAACATGATTGTTACTTTTCTGAATACTTGAAACATATTCTAACTAGGGATATTCAGAGATTATTTGAATGTTTTCCTAAATTTTTTGTTTTGGATTAGAAGTCTTTCCCAAGTATATAAAAACACAGGATCTAGGATATTATGAAATGACTAATATAAGAATGCAGCAAGAGGGAATAATACTAGTTCAGAAAACATGTTTTATAGCACAGGGACTCTTACAATTGTAAGCAAGCTTAATCTCTTGGTGAATATTTCAAGCATATGATGTTAATGGTCTAAGGGAAATAGCAATATGTTTCAAAACAAAACAAAAAACCTGCAGCTCCATGCTAAAGGTAAGGTAGTCAGCCTCACTGGATTAATTTCCAGATAAACTTCCTTCAGACACCAGAATGACAGCTCCAAAGAAAAAAAATGGCTTTCACAGCCCTGTGTGTAAGAGGATCCAGACACCACTCAGGAGCATCTGAGAAGGTAGGCTATTTGGCAGATGCTTACACTCCTTTTCAGCTGGGTCACACTGAAAGAATTTCAGATGAGTAGTTATGATGGAATTATCTCGTTAAATACAAATACTTAATACAAGAATTGTATTTCATGTTGTTTTATGTGTAACATATTCTTTCAGATTTTTACTTCCAAACTTGACTTGTCTGGTAAAATACATTTTGGCTTTCTTTCTCTGTTTAATTTAGATCAAAGGCCAGTCTGGGTAAAATTGGTAAGCTTAAGGTGTAATATCTGGATAAGAAGGCAGAAGTAAGAGTCTTAACAGAATGCAAGGACGTGCAAATGCAAACCAGCAGATAAGTCAGAATCTGTCTAATTTTGTTAAGATTTTTAAAATCAGTGTCAGGCTGTTCTATTAAAGATGTGCAATTTAAGCATGTCTATGGTAAAGCCGACTTTTGTGACTGAAGGATAATCTATGTTACTTCCTCCACCTGCAGAGCTGTAGATCTGAATACAGCATGAGAGCACACTCATGCAGACACTGCAACCTCCTTCCTCAGCAAGGCACTTAAGCACTTAAACATTAGTGTTTGTCATAAGTAAGTATATTGCAGAAGAGTTTTTTCAGCGATAATAATAAAGAACATGAATAACTTCTTTGATTCTTTTAATCCTAGCATGCCAAACCCAAATAGTAAACTAAACATTCATGAAAGATTTATCACTTACGAAATTAGTATCTTCTTATATTTCAGTGAGTGAAACTTCACCAGCACCGCCTGTTCGGTGACAAGCAGGATGATATTGTGGTGTGCTTCATCCTGAACCACGCAGCCTTCAGACGCTCTCCTGTATTTCCAGCACCTGCAGCAGCCCTGTGAAATACCACCATGACTAAACAGGACAAGTCAACAGAAGGAAACGGTAATTACAAATATAATTATGCAACTTAAGCACATATTCATTTTCTGCATGTAGCTCGACAGTATGAAAATTCTGTTTTCTTCTACTTTTTAATATAAAAACTTGTTAGTCACAATTCATTATCTTTTGTTTAGAAATATGTTTTATTTGGAAGTTGACTAGCTGTAGCATGGTAGTGTGGCTTTCCACTGATTAGTAAAGCAAAAGATTGTGACTACAGCCCTGTTACTTGTCTTACACTTACAGGTAGTTTGTAGGAAAGACTAAGAGAACAGTGTTATTTTGTGGCTTCTGTAAGGTCCACAAAAACAATGCCTCTTTTTCTTACTGCTTTCAATATTTATTATGAAATGTCAAACATTCTTCACAGTAAGATTAACATATTTCTATACTAATACTCCACTGTTCTGGATCTAAGAAATGTTTTTTGTAGGATGCCTAATGGCTTATTCTGGAAATGTGCAGGGCAAGTCTAATATGGGAAGTGCTCTCAGTTCTCATGAGCAGTGCTACTCTTTCTAAAGCAAGGATCTCTATTGTATGCAGCAAGCATTTCTTGTCTTCAGCATGGGAGAAAAATGCCAGGGACCTTATTCCTTAGGTCTTGCTAAGTTCCAGGGGTGTACTACTAAACAGGGCTTTCTATATTTTTAATCCATAAGTGTAACACTCAATATTAATAAAATATGTTATACTTCAATAGAAAACATCAGAAGGGACTGCTGAGCATTTGACAGAATACAACAAGCAGTTCATTTTAAAAGTCCATCTTATTGCTTTCCTTTTGTTGTCTGAGCTCCTCTTATTTTTCTCCACCTCAGTTTTTTTTTTCTAAAACACCCTTTACTGACGGATTTGATTTTCATGCAGTATGTGCTAATGGAACTCATTTTAACACAAGAGAATCACAGAATTTAATGCAGCATAGGCAAAATACTTAATGGCTACAAAAGAAGTTTTATCTCCATAAGAAACATAATGAGCATAACCATAGAACATACACATTTTAATAAGCATTTATAATGAACAAATTCTAAGACTAACAAGGTTCTAAGTTTGCCATAAACATCTGCCTTTTACTTCAAAATACCTGACTGAATTGATTTGTATCGTGATTCAGTGACTTTATTATTAATTTGAATTATAGAGGACATCATTCCCATGGCAAGCCAATACTGCACACTTTTTACCTGGAGAAAGCAAAGATTTTTGTTGCTGAATCATGATCACTCTTGGACACTTCTTTTTTTCCATGGAAATTTATCTTGTATATATAATTTACAATAAAACCTAACAATCTTAATGACAATTATGCGTGTATATGTGTATTGAGATGAGATCATGTGAGTAATCTTAGGACTGCATTATGATTTCAGAACATATGAAAAGCTGGACCTCCATAACAAGTAACTATGAGACAGTTCCAGAATGTAGTTCTCAATCCACTTCTAACTTAAAAAGTGCAGGGGCTGGAGTTGTATAGCAGAGTTCAGGAACGAATCTAGTTGCAGTTTCTTTACAGCACGTTTTGTATCATCACTGCTGACAGTCCTGACAGTCCTTGCAACAGTTTCAAATAATGCATTTTTGCTTTTTGGTATCTTTATCTCTAGTGAAACCATTCTTGGTTGGGCGATTCTTCTTGTTTCACAGCACGTCTGCTGCAAAGTCCAAGATATAGATGTATGGTTCATTATGATGAGTTAATGAAAGTGGATTCATTGAATTCTCACACAGGAAAAGGCTAAAATCTTCAGAGTGGATTTTTTAAAGAGAGCAGTTAGAAAGTGCCTATTACCCTCTAAATATAGTAAAAAGAATATGTGGTGAGCTGGTCAGCTCTAGTTATCAACCTTAAAAGACCTTTCTTCTCATGATATAGTAAAAAATACAATTGACTTCACATCCAATAAGAACCCTTAATTTTTAACTTGAATATAAACTCTTTTCTCCATATTATCACGTGTTCTTCCCCTTTTAACAATGTTTTTAGTGAGTGACAATGAGCCAAATAAATTCCATTTCAGAACGGGAAAAAGCCAGATTCATATGGTTTACTACAGTCTCAGACTTCCCAGGGTGCACTTAGGATATTCTGATCCTAATTCTTGCAGTAAAGACTGCAACAAAAACAGAAAATTGCCCACCACTACCCCATTGTGTGACAAAGACCAAATGCAAGTGTTGTGTCTTACTATTTTATTACAGTAACCAATGTGCCCTGCAAGCTTGTCAGCTCTGTAGCCTTGGATAAGGCAAAGCACTCCATGGTTAGGTAGGGCACAGGTAGGAGAACACAGATATA
>VXAX01001184.1:240664-305369 GCA_013399835.1 Leptocoma aspasia | reverse complement strand
CACCATCAAGCAAGAAAAAAACCCCTCAACAGTTTCCATGCAGATGGCCCTCGTCATAAAGGCCTTTATGTTTAGGCCTTTGCCGTTTGTCTTTGCCTACACTTGTTCTTGTCCCAATGTCCTGCACCTCTCTCTTGTCCCACTTTGTGTGTTCCTCCCTTAAACATCCCCAAAGAAGCCCTGTGCCGGGCCAAAGTGTGATTTCCACCCAGCCCACCATGTGTCCCAGCCTTGGAACNCTCAGGCCTGAGGGAAAAGTGGTGGATGGAGTCTCCCTGGACTTGAGCCAAGCCTTTGACTCCATCTCCCACAGCACAGTCCTGGAAAAGCCGTCAGCCCAGGGCTTGGGCAGGGGCACTCTTTGCTTGGTTAAGGATTATCAGGATGGCTGAGTGCAGAGAATGTGGGGGAATGGTGCTGCATCCACTGGGTGTCTGGTCACTAGCTGCATCCCCTGTGCCCAGTCCTGTTCAGTGTCTGTTCTGCTGATGTGCACAAGGGCATCAAGGGTACACTCAGTAGTAAATTTGTGATGATGCCAAGGTGGGTGGGAGTGTTGATGTGCTGGAGGGTAGGAAGGCTCTGCAGGGGCATGGGGACAGGCTGGCTGGCTGGTGTGAGGCCAGCGGGGNCCAAGGTGGGTGCGAGTGTTGATGTGCTGGAGGGTAGGAAGGCTCTGCAGGGGCATGGGGACAGGCTGGCTGGCTGGTGTGAGGCCAGCGGGGTGAGGTTCAAGAAGAGCAAGGCCTGGGTCCTGCCCTTGCGTCCCAGCAAGCCCCTGCAGTGGCCCAGGCTAGGGGCAGAGTGGCTGGAAAGCT
The DNA here is from genome assembly GCA_013399835.1 of Leptocoma aspasia. Classification (NCBI taxonomy): domain Eukaryota; kingdom Metazoa; phylum Chordata; class Aves; order Passeriformes; family Nectariniidae; genus Leptocoma; species Leptocoma aspasia. The sequence continues at coordinate 304,551 of VXAX01001184.1, read as the reverse complement.
GCCCAGCAGGAAAGGTCCCGGTGTGCTGGCTGACAGTGGCCAAACATGAGCCAGCATGTGCCCAAGTGGGCAAGGAGGCTGTTTGCCTCATGGCCTTCTGTGTCAGCACTAGTGTGGCCAGCAAGATCAGGGGGGTGATTGTCCCTCTGTGCTGGGCACTGGTGAGGCCACACCTTGAGCAGTTTCTAGTTTTTGGCCCCTTACAAAAAGACCAACACTGAAGTGCTGAAGTGTGTCCACGATAGCAACGGCACTGGGAAAGGCTCTGGAGCACAAGTCTGGTGAGGAGTGGCTGAGGGATCTGTGGGGTCTCAGTCTGGAGGAAAGAAGGCTCAGAGCAGACTTTGTCACTCTGTACAACTCCCTGACAGGAGGTTGTAGCCAGGTTGGCATTTGTCTCTTGGCCCAAGTCCGAAGCACAGAATCACAGAATCAGCTAGGTTGGAAAAGACCTTGGTGATCATCAAGTCCCTCCTATGAACAGAACAAGCTGAAATAGCCTCAATTAGTGCCAGGGTAAGTTTAGATTGTGTATTAGGAATAATTCCTCTATGGAAACTGTTGTCAAGCACTGGAAGGGGCTGCCCAAGGAGGTGGTGGAGTCGCCGTTCCTGGAAGTGTTTAAGGAATGACTGGATGTGGCACTCAGTGCTCTGGTCTACTTAACAAAGGTGCTGATTGGTCACAGGCTGGACAAGTATTTTCCAGTGTAATGGATTTTGTGATGATTCTATGAAAAATGAACCAAACCCCAGGTAGGCATTGACTTCTCAGAGCTGCCGATACTCGTTCTGAGGAATTTCCTTTATGAAGAATCACAGATGAAATCTGTCGAGGAAACTAGAAATCAGATGGGACAAGTGAGCTCTTCACTGCAAATTTACCCATCAGCTGGTGCTTGTGATCTGACTCCAGCTTTCCCCTGTTGGTCTGAGAGGTTGATTAGTTTGGATGTGAGCTGATTTTTTTGGGAGCTGCTTGTGGCTATTAAATCATAGACTCAGAGGTGATTTGGGAGACCCTCAGCTCCTCAGCCCTGGCGATGGCACCAGAGAGAGGTGACGGATTCTGTGTGACGGCCACCACCATTTGTCAGAGCAGAGCCTGGAGCTGGGGACACACAGCTACCCCAGGTATCCCCATTTTGCTCCATCTGTGCTCTCTCCTGGGTTACACCCGAACCCTGCAAGTGTCAGGTGAGTTTAGAACCATGTCTCAATTGCAACACCTGCGTTCTTGCCAGGTAATGTTTGGCAGTAGCATTTTTGGAAATATTCGTGAAGCTCTGGGGTGCAGGTGAGTGTTATTTGCTTTGCACAGCTCAGGGACCAGGTGTCCCTCTGCTCACCTTCCCTACAAACACCAGAGGGACACGAGCCACCAACTCTTACTGAAATGTTTATTAAGATCGAACTTCGGAACAACAGATTGGAACACAATGTCTCATGGAGTAGAATATTTCTAAACTGATTTTTTTTCTTTTCTATGCATAAATGAAAAAAAAATCAAGATTATACAAAAAGAACAGAAAGTGCAGAACACAATAAAACAGTTCTCATGCAACAATTTTTTTAACCTTTAAACAGAAAATAAGCTCAACAGTGTAGAAATAAAAATCATACATACATTATGCCGTCTACGCACTCAAACATTCATCTGTGACATCACTTTTCTTTATCCCTTTTTCCTCATAAAACAACATTATGTGTTTAACACATGCTTATAAACATTGCTAAACTCAGCAAGAGCTATTATAGTGCCCCAACTTAATAAGTTGATAAAAAAGTAGTTGTCATATGGCCAGTTCACAAAGGAACTAAATATTCTCTTTTTTTTTTTTTTTTTTTTTTTAATTTTTTCCCCGCTATGAGATGCCTATATGCAGCTTTCTAGTAATACGAGGCATTTAAAACAAGCTGGTCATTTGGCTACTTAAAGGGCTTAGTGTTCATGTTACATCAGGCAAAACAAATTCACATTGGGAACTGCCAATTTGTTGAGAGAAAAGTCTGGATTTTGGGGTTATTTACTACAATTTGGCTGTTGCTAAGGACTGAATAGGTGTACAGTAAATAAGGTGACACTGAGTTTGACTAAATGCTCCCAGAGCTTCACCCCAAACTTCCAAATTTAAGAATAAATGTGCCAGAACAGGTCAAATTGAACCATGCTCTGCATTTTCCTTAGAATTTTAGAAGGTCATAACGGCATCAAAAGCCCCTTAATTACAGCAGATGCTCTCTTTTGGTGGGGGATGTATTTGTCCCTCCTGGGCACCCCCTGGGCTCCCTGGGGTGAGGCAACCTGAGGTGGAAATTCAGGTGAAGCCACTCGGGTTGAGGAACCAAACCAAATCAGTTTTCCAGGAGGTGATTTTAATTTAAATGACAGGAAAACCTGGAACAGCTTTATGAGCAGATCAGTGGGTGTGAGTGCCATGCCAGGAAAAGGAATTGAGCCTTTTTTTTGTTCTCTAAGGCAATTTCTGAACTGCTGAGCCTCAAATTCAAACCCCAGTTGGTGTCTGAGCTGCTGCAGCTCCTTTGGATGCAACATGACAAAGAGAAAACTTTGGGTAGCTCCACTTTTTCCAAATGACCATTTTGTGACATGCTTTACAAACGTTCAGCTTTGTCATTTAAGGAAGGAAAACAGCTAAAGGACTCTCTGGAACCATAAAGTTTCTGCAAAGAAAAATAAAATTTGGTATTTCTTCCACACAGTCATCAACAACATTTCTGTGCAATATTTGGTGTCCATTACATTTATTTGGCCTATTCAAAGGAAACGAGGACAAAACAGCTGCAAAGAAAACCAACTTCTCTTTCACAACAGACACTTCAGATGCTGAAGCTGCTACATGTGCTTGGAATATCATGCAGGAGTTCATTTGTTCATTTAAATAGGATACATATTTATAGCTGAGCTTGTTTCGCATCAGACTAGAATGAGGGAAACCTGGAAGAACTCAGTTGAAAACATTGTGGAGTACAGTGACAGCAACACACAACCCTCAAAGGTATTTTGGCCCGAGCAATGTGTCTGGAAATGTACAAACACAGAGGTACAGACGCACACACACATCCCTAAAAACCCCCAAATCTCAGCAAACTCCCCAAATCTGCCTCCTGTGCTTCCCTCCTGCCCAGATGTCCCAGCTCTCCCAGGAACAAAGTGTGACTTTCTCTACCCTTACTCATAGATGTGACCTCAACCTGCATGGCTGTGAGGTCTGGCAGCCAGGAAAATCCTGCTTTCCATGGTGGATGCTGGAGGAAGCCAAGCTCACCCCAGACCAAGGGCAGGGGACATGTTCTTAATGATGGAAGTGAGGTTTTAATGAGATACCTGGCAAAAAGCAGCATGGTTGCTGCTGTCATTCCAAGTGCTGGGGGGTTCAGATCAGGTGGGAGAGGGATCAGAAAGACTCAGTCCTTGCCTATGAGGAAAACCTCATGCAGCCTTTTCCATCCTGGGGTCTGAGTGCCAGCATTGGCATCAGCAAGAAAACCAGGAGGGTAAATTTGCAGCCACCTCCTTTTAAGACTGATGTGGTGGGAATATTTCAGAGCCTAGAAAAAGGCTCCAAAAGAAAGGGGAAAAGGACATTGTGTATTTCAAGAGCACAAACCTCTGCTGGATTTACTGGCCTCCTCCCTCCTGATGATTGAACAACTCCTATCTTTCCACAACTGCTCACAGCCAGCGCCAGCAAAACACCATATTTGTGTTATTAAAAGGCTATTTAGGCAATAAATCTCTATGAAAGTCATCAAACCAGCAGGAAGAGAAACATTCCTAAGAAATTATTGCTTCTGGAGTCTGAAATTGCTGTCCACAAACAGCACAGATCTCACTGGACTCTTGGAATAACCCAACAGGGCCAAATCCACACTCCACCTTTCCGAGGGGTGAAAGTTAATGCTTCTCTGCTCTCACATGAAACATCTCGAGATGTGCAGCTGATCGACCACAGCCCTCGAGGGTCTGAGCACCAGCAGTGCCTCATGTCACACATCACTGCAGCACAACATGTTAAAATTGTTTATAGTACTGAAAAACACAGAATTGAACCACTAAACCTTAGTCCTACTACACTGAGGGTCCAATGGGATGACTTCAACTAGACAGGAATACAAACAAACAAACAAAAAAGAAGTTAGTTGTCACCAGGAATAACAAAAAAAGCCACCTAAAACTTCTCTTTCCGCAAGCTATGCAAGAAACACATAAAAGTGTACTGCTGTAATTGTGGCAAAAAAAAAGAAATTCTGTGTCAAAAGATAAGGTAAGGGACAGATGAAGAAATAAATCATTGCTCACTCTACACTGAGAAGTGCTGGGGCTAGAAAGAAAACTTTCACATCCAAGGAAAAGCCCTTGTGAGACCTCAGTGGGTGAAGCCAGTGTGGGGGTTTCCCAAGCTGGCCCAAGGAAAGGAGGAGATGCTTTGGCTTGGGCTCCCCAAGTGAATTCTTCTGGCAACACTACAAAAATTTCAGCACATTTACAATGAATAATTATTTCCTTTGCCTTTACCAGGGAGTGAAATCAGCTTCCTGCCATGGCAGTGTGCATATCCCTGTGTTATGAGCCCCACAGACAACTCCAAACACGGATTTTAACATCCAGTTCTTAGAAATGAAGCCATGCCAAACGCTGTCCGTGACAAAACTGGCCCTGCCCTGCCTTTGCTTGAAGCCTCTGGGTTCGAAATGAAAGGTCCTTCCTCCCTCCTTGCCCTTCCCTGGCGGAGAAAGCTCCATAAACATGGATGAGCTCACTCCCAAAATGGTTTCATGTCCCCTCTGTGGGATGTGAAGTCAGAGGGACCTTCAGCCTCTCCTCCCTCTCTGCAGCTACTTGGTCAGTGTGATGGTGCAGTGAAAGAGATCTTGGCTTAGAAAGTGCAATGTGGAGTAATGAAGATTTGATCCATGCTGGTCCATGGAACCCTTGGGAAAAGGGTAAGGCTGGCACCAGTCAGAAGATGCAATTTTTTAAACTGTTGAAGAACCTTCCCAGAAGTAGAGATTCAAATAAGGAGTACTTGACAGCGGCTATTTAAACAAAAGCAGAATCTTCAAGGAGCTTCAAAACGAAAATATTAAAGCCACTTTAAATTGTGTAACTCAGCATGTAACTTACATGAATGCCAGCTCTAGGGTGAAACACAACACTTGTCTCTCACTCATGAACATCACCAGAATATATTAAATGTAACTGAGATGATAAAATTCACGGCAGAATTTCTCACAACTGCTTTCTTCAGCAAGGTCTCACACTCCTCAGTAGTATTGCTCCCCTGGTTGAACACAGTTCACAGTACATGTTCTACATAAGAAAATATTCACCATAGAAAGAAAAAAACTTCCTCAAGACACTTGGAAAAACAAATACAACCCCGAAGTCCTGTGTGATTACGTGTACTTCAGTGCTCTGTGATGTCACCAGCCTAAAAACATTGTCACCCTTGATAGCAGAGGCCATAGGCATTGACTGGATGCCTTCAGAGAAACCCACGAATGCCACCTTCAAATACACGCAAACATCCATTTCTCAAATACATTGACAATTCAAGTAATTAATTAAAACTACTCTTCATATTGAAATCTAGCTTCTTTGTCTGAATGTCTGGATTGCAGCATGATTGACACAGGCATTTGCAAGTCTTGAAGGAGGAGGAGTTTGAAGCAGCAGGAATCTCACACCCTGCTGTGTTTGCCTGTCCAGCACACGGATTGATGGCAGCCTGGGGGGCCCAAGCCAAAATGAGTCAACGGCATCACAAACACGTCTTACAAATGACAACTGGAAGTTTGTGAAACACAAGTTTTGAAAGTTGCTTTAAATGGCTGCTGGATAATGATCCAAACCTATTTTAAATCAAGTTAACATAACTCTTTCAACCTCTTTCCAGAAAAGTATCTTTGCACTGCAGCTGTGTCCTGAATCACAGAAGGGGACATGGAGGATGTGCTGACAACATTGGTACAGCAGCTCAGAAGAGCTCTGGCCTACAATTCCTCCAACACAGGGACTGGAACAGCAACATTGGAATTTTAAGGCCTAAAAACTGTTTCTCACACAGATTTGTATACACCCAGACTATGCCATGAAGTGACAGAGGTAGGCCTTGGGTTCTCCTTGTTGTACTGACCCCGTGCCTTTACCTCGGCTGCTGCATTCCCAGCCAGGAGGTTAAAGGATTGTAAAAAGTGCAATTAATCAATTACTTCCTTTCCCTATGGAGGAGAATCCGCACTCCCCCTCCCACAAAGCTGACCCCAGAGATGGCCTTTCTCCACGGCAGCTTAATCCAGAGATGATCAGGTTTAAATGCTGAGAAAACCCCCGAGTTCACCAGCACGTGAAACTCTCAGCTAAAAATTGTCACAGCGTATTCCAACGACATTCATAAAATGCAGCACTTGTGATAAAGAAACCTGTGAGTGCTGGTCACCTCTCCCAGCTGCTGCTCCTTCCATCTACAGCTGACATCCAGCACCCAGTGTCACCCTCTCTTGACAAGCAGCAGATTTGGGAGTGGTTGTGAATAGTATGACTAAAAGAATTCACGGCAGTTTCTTAGAAACCGCAGTAATTGCTTTTTTTTTCCTTGAAAATAATTGCAAATAAAAGGATTCTGCAGTAATTGCACTAACAAAAACATGAAGTCTAAAATTAACGTAGCTGTCAGACCAGTAATATCATGCTCGTGAAAAAAATTGATTGATGTCTAAGCATAGTGAAATCTGAAATGTTCAGACAAAGAAATGACAAGAGACTATAGGTCAAGATAGCTTCCATTTTCTGTTAGTTTAAAAAACAGCTGAAAACTTAATTTTTCTAACTGCTAATTGTATACACTGTGAGTCTCATGCAGATTAATAAAACTTATTTGAAATCTAAATGTATTCTTAATAAAAAAGTGTTCAGAAATTACGTTCCTAAGTTGTAGAGAAAGCAATTAGCATCAGAGCAACCTGCTCAAACCTAGAGGAAGGACTACAGAATTTCATTTACATTTTCGCACGAAACTGCTTTTTCTTCTGCAAATTTTAGCTACAAGTAGTGAAGGTCCTAATTTGCTTTCCTGGAAAAAAAAAAAAAACAAAACCAAACCACAACAAAAGTTCTTGATCCTGCACCTGCACTCCTTGGAATGTGGGTGAACAAGCGTCGGAGGCCTCACACGGCTGACTCGCCCTCCGGCTCCGCCGCCGCGGCTCCTTTGCGCGTCAGCTTCAGCACCATCGGCTTCTCCGCGCTGCTGCCCTCGGCTGTCTCCGGAGGACCCAGTCCCTTCGGCTCTTCCTTTGGCTCTTCGTTGACTTCGGGGTAAATCACCAAGAAAGTTGCTGTCAAAAATCCCAGGAAGGATCCCACTGAAGCCACCATGGGGATGACTCTGACCGTGCCGACCATGTCCACCACGCCGCCGAGCGCGGAGGCCACCAGGATCTGGGAGATGTAAACCTGGCAGGACAGGATGGCGCAGTCGATGCCGAACCCTCGCTTCGAGTTCCCGGGACTGTGGTGAATGTACTGCAAAAAGACAAGAAACGTGGTAGGAGGTAAACAATGGATGAAAGCAATACTTAAACACCAGAACTTTCCTCAAATTTCTCAGCCCCGTGGTCAACTTCACATCATCTTTGCGCAGCGCCATGACACAACTCCAGAGCAAAAGCCTCCTTATCTGTTCATCAGCAGCCTCCTCAGGACCCTGCAGCATGAGGCAGGTATTGACTGGGGCACTTCTAGCCCACATCAGCTCCAGGATTAGGTTTTGTAGAAACAATTTTACATGAAACATTTGGTGTTACACAAAACATTAATTCTATGATCATAACAATCCCCCTCCCAATCTCAATTCAGGAACTTGTAATAAAAGTTCCTCCTGTAATTTGTAATCCAAATGGAGCAGTGGAATGACACTGCTGGGAAGTTAAATCGTCCTTGTTTCCAGCAGAATTGTTTTGCTTTTTGCATCCCCAAAATTACAGCTGGATTTCCAGACTCACTTCAAAATCTAAGACTATGAAAATCCTGAGTAACACTACCATACCACATCCAAGACAGGAGTAACCACTAGATATATAGTAAATACTCGCTCCAATAATAATTTAATTTCTCTTCATCTGCTGTATGCACTCAGATTGTTTTATACCTCAGCATAGGAAAAAGCAATCATGACCCCCTCTGAGCCAACTCAATGCCAAGACTATCTGATTTCAGCACCAGCTCCTGCTATTTACTATCTATTCAAGCTTTGGCACACATCCCAACCAAGCAGGCATCTTCAATAATGGGATTTAACAAATCCATTTTGCCACCATGATCTTAAGAGAAACATGAATGTTCTGCCTTGATTCATATATATACTCCAAATATTTCACATACCTGTTTTATCTCATGGTATTGTCCCAAAAGCGCGTAGGGGCAGTAGGAGATGCTCATGGAGACTATTCCCATCGTGCTGATCATTATCATGGTGACGTACACGTTGGGGAACATGGCCATCACTGCTGTGCCAAGGGAAAAGCCCAGCGTGCCCAGGATGTAGATCACTTTTATGCTAAGGTCGTAGTTGTCCAAGTATTTCTGTAACAAGGCTGCAGAGATAAGGAATAAAACAGGAACAACAGAATGGTTTGGGTTGGAAGGGGCCTTAAAGACTATCCAGTTGCAACGACCCCTGCCATAGGCAGGGACACCTTCTACTATCCCAGGTTGCCCCAAGCCCCATCCAACCTGGCCCTGAACATTTTCAGGGATGGGGCAACCACAGCTTCTCTGGGCAACCTGTGCCAGAGCCTCACCACCCTCACAGGGAAGAATTTTTTCCCAGTATCCAACCGAAACCTACTTTTTCTCAGTTTGAAGCCATTTCCCCTTAAATATCAGTTTACTCACTAAAATTTTAGGGGATTGATGTGGCCATGGCAGCTCTAGACCCTGTTTAGGAGATGGATGCTCATATTTGGGCTGTCTGACCAGCACAGCCCAGCCCTCACTGGGAACAGGATGTGTTCCTGCTTCAGAAAGAGCCCATCCCTACAGTACTGAGCTGTGCAGACATGCCTGCTATGTGCTGCAAAAGGCGGAATTTAACTTTGGCAAAAACTCTCAATTTTAGAGTCTATTGCAAGCGCAAATTATCTGCAGAATGACTTTCAGAAATACATATTTATAATTTTGATTTAAAAACAGTCTTTGCAAAAACCCTCTTGCATATGCTTAAATCTTCTACCAAGCATGATTTTAGTTTCCTGAAGGCTTGTTAAATGCCACTCAATATCCTTTGATTTCATTTTGTGCTTTATGCCACTTAACCATCTGTTCATATTTCCACCTCTACATTTGGAGGAACTTTTTAATATTGATTTTTAAAGAAGCCCTTCCCCTTATGATTGCAAGAAATGCTCTTCCAAAATATCCTTCACCTCAAACAAGGAGGTGGATGCCAACTGAAGCAACACTATTTCAGGAGAGCCAGGAGTTGGATGATCTTTGTGGGTCCCTTTCAACTCAGAATATTCCATGATTCTACTTTTACCTTAGAAATACATGCATGAGGTGCATTTTACTGTGTGACTGCACAGTCTCTTACCTGAACAAACGGCAGCAGTAGCAGCATAAATCACCAGCCCCCAGCATCCCATCTGAACCCCAGCATTGTAGGCGTGCAGCTCAGTCGAGTTTGAAGGGGCCTGCAATAGACACAAACACCAACACCACTTCGTTGTACTGAGCACATCTCACAAACGAGGGACTCTGAGCAGGTCTGCCCATGGGAACTGCTCTCCTACCTTTGGATCGCCCTGGAAGATGACCTGTCCCATGAAATCCGTATAGAACACAGCTTCAGCAATGATGGAAAACCAAGTCAGGAGGTGGCAGAGGCACAGCCTCAGCAGCTCCTTGGGCATCTTTAGCATCGACAGCCACAAGAGTCTGACGGTGGTTTCAGTCTCGCCCTCTTCGCTCTCCGTGTCCCCGCTGGAGTTGGTGGCGCCGCTCTGGTTGCGGTGCCGGCAGCGCTGCCGCTGCCGTTTCTGCATGTCGTAGATGTCGTTCATGCTGCGCGAGGACTTGATCAGGACGATGGCGTTGGCCCGGCGGAAGCGGTACCGGTGGGAGCCGATCTTGCCGTAGTACGAGAAGGTGTAGGACGGCTGCCGGTAGAACATGTGCCTGCGCCGCCGCATGGAGTTGGAAGTGCTGGATTGCTTCATGCCTATTCTGGCGTGTCCGTTGAGGAACTCTTTTGGTAGGGAGCCATTGATGTTTGGGACTTTATCTTCATTTAAACGATTATCAAGCAACATTTCCTCCTCCTTCTCATTCTCCCTGAGGAAAGCAGACAGGTGGTTGAGCTTGGACTTCATGATCTCCTGGCTCGTGTTGTGGGGAGTGTTTGGATATGAAGCATCCTGAAAAATGGAGGGTTCGATGTCATGCAGGAAAAGCAGCTCCGATTCAATTTCCAATGTGGCATCAGGCATGTGCAGAACTGAGTCACTCTTGCTTCTCACAATGTTCACCTCGAGGAACTCCATATTGAGGTCATGCTCCGACTGAACCTCGTCATGGAACATGGAAGCTCCATAAGGCTCTTCCTCACTAATTACATTCAGCCGATTCAGAGGGGGGAGACTGCCACTGAATTTGGCACTGGAAAGTGTGTCTCCTTCATCATCGATCCTGTCCTGCTGAGGGTTATATTGCTCTTCTTCAATGCTAAAAAGGTGGAGAGCAACGGAGACAGAGAAAATAATGGCTGCAAAGAAAAAAAGGACTTGCTCTTGAGATTTAAAAATGCTACCCAAGAAGGTCTGTGTCCAGTCCAGCCCTCCTAACATATAACCAATCGCTCCTCCAAGACCTGTGGAACAGAAAAAAGGGAGAAGTGAGTTCAGGAAAAATCAATTCAGCCACAACCTGGTCTTCAGGAAGACTGAACAGCTGCCACAAACATCTCAGCTAACTCCCTACCAGCAGAAAATGCATGGATGTTCAGGGCCATGTCTTGCTCTTCACTGTCCACCACATCCAACAAGTAGGCCCGAATTGGCCCCTCGGTTGCGTCGGCACAGAAGTCCAACACCACAACCCCAAGCACCGTGAGAACTATTCCAATGGGCTGCTTGTCTGGGACATCACCAATAGCCAGACCTGGGGAGAAATGGGAGAGGTGTCTGAGCATCTCATTTAAAATAACAACAAACTCCTAAGAACAAGCTTAACACCTTAAGTGAGAGGTGGCCAACATGTTCACTGCAAACGTTCCTTTATGGAGCAAAATGGCAACTTCAGCTCTTTGGCACAGCATCATGGAAGGTCTGGGACACACATGGTTTTTATGTTCTTAAGACAGATATTTATCAAAATGTTATTTTATAAAGCATCTCTTAAACCTCTGGGAGCACTGAGGAGGAATATTTTGTATTCCTCCCATGTATTTTCCTTTAGATGCTGAAGGCTGTTTTTAGAAAAGACAGCCATGGTGGGAGAGGGGAGCATCCAAAATGACATATTTCATCTGTCAGATACATCCACAGGTAACTGCACTGCTGGCAGCATTCCTGACAGGATGCTTAATGTGCAGTAGTCGCAGTAGACCAGGATAAAGTGAAATTTAACCCCTTCATCTCTCTTTGCTTTTCTTAAACATTCTTATTTTCTAGATTGCTTTTTATAAGCAAAACTTTTAAGGATGAAGCAACACGGATGTATTTTGCATTGCAAAAAGCATCAGTCAGCTTCTGTCGACAGCAGGAGATGAAATGCTTTTTGTCTACAGAGTAGAAAGGCAGCATTAGCACAGAGCTGGATAATTTGTCATGAGATGAACCAGTGACAAAACCACGAATTACTCAAATCACAGAGATTTAGAAGTTACACATGCAAAGCTGATAAAACCATTAGTGTAACTGATTAAAATGTCTGTGGAAGAAGATGAACTGGTTAAGCCACCAAAAATCATCTAAATCTCAAGTGCTGATTCCTGCATATTGAATCCTCACTTATACCAAGCCCTTTGAAGGCTAAAGAAGTTTATAAGTGTTCCACACTCAGCTGAACCCTACAGCAGAAAACACAAACAGTGCTTGAGATCTGCTGTAAACCTGAACAGGGCAGGAGAGAACAGGAGTTAGGTAAGGTGTTCTCCTGGGACATGGCTGTATCACCATTGGCCAATCTCTGTGCTCTTGGTTCCCCTCTCTACGACTCCTACTGCCAGAGGCCACATTATGAGAGAGGGTCTGATACAGTTTTTGCAGCCTCTCCTCTTGTCCCAAATTGCAATTAGGATTGCAAGTAACTGGAGACTGAGGATAGGAAAGCGAAGAAGAAAAATCGACAATATTTTGTGCTGATGTATTAGAAGGCATCAAAATAAGCCTATAAACTGAGAGTGAGGTTTGCTTGCCAGTATCAAAGGCTCCTGATCTAAACTACTGTATGGAACTGAGAGCTTCTTATCACTTAAAATCTTGTAAGAGGGTTGCAGTCTAACATCCTGCAAACATCTGGAGAAAGAGGAATAAGTCTTGGAGACACAAAAACTAAATACAATTGATAACAACTAAATACAATTGATTTCAAACCATACAGTCAACCCAGGACAATGCCATATGATAACAATTCAAATAAATAAAATTTATTGTTTGGATAAGTTAAAAAAGCATAAACTAAATGTCATCTATCTGAATATTTTGTCCACTGCAGTTTGCAGAGATTGAAGCCAATCAAATGACATTCCAGTCTGGCTTTAACAGGCTGAGCCAAGGTAACACTCCACTCATTTCCCTCAATTAGTAGACCTGTTTCACAAGAGAGCTGCATCTAACCCCCAAAAAGAGAGCCAAGAGGATGTTATTAGGTGCTAAGTTCCTTTTGTTTGCATCAGTCCAATCATTTTGTAAACATTTTCCTAAACGTACTTGCTGTCACCTCTCCTACAATAAATTTACAAAGAGATTGTAGATTAAATTCGTAGTAAACTATGTTCAAGGGAAACTATTTTTACCAGCTTTGATGGGGGCTCAGGAAAAATTATTTTCCCACATAGTTTTTGATAAACAAATATTAACTGTGTTCTGGACTTTTTCAATACCAGGTCTAAGAAAAGCACAAGAAAAAGTGAAAAGATAATTTTTGAAATAATGCTGGAAACAGGATGTGTTGCCAGATATGCATTAAAGGGAAAACGGATCACAACAGGAAACATTTCCCTGTGAACAGGTTGCTACAATTTTCCCATGTCAAGGATCGACCAAACTCGTCTCAGCTACTGCAAACATAATGCTGGCAACCATTGTATTAATAACTGTTACATAGCTGTAACAGCTCAGCACAGTGCTGTAACTTGTGAGTTCAAATAATAACAGTAAAGATGGACAGAGCTTAATGCAGTGTTGTGGAGATTTCTAATGATTTTAACATCAAATATGAGGTAAACCAACTGCAGAACATTATCTTTACTTCCTGCATTAAAATCTCAAAGCAGGTACATTAGCAGGGGATGCATGTAGGGGATTTCCTTGTTATTTACCTATGACAGAGCCATTAAGGAAAAGTGCAACTCCAAAGAGGACACCAATGCAGAGAGCAAGGATAAAAGGCCGCCGGCGGCCCCAGCTCAGCGTGCAGCGGTCACTGGCCGAACCAATGAGCGGAGTGAAGATCAAGCCCAGGATAGGGCTCAGGAACCAAGTGAGGCTGTAGTATTGTTCAGGAAGACCTAAAACAAAAATTAAAAGGATGGAAAGGTTATGTGGTACACACTGAACATTTCACTCTATACATGAAGTTTTGTTACAGCATTGAAAATGGTAAATTGAGGGTAATTTACCTACAGTGAATTCTCTCCCAAATTAAAAACTCATTTAAGATTCTTTAGCAATGGTTAAAAAAACAGCTAAGGAAAGCACAGATTGTTTACCTTTTAAATACCTGGGAAATAAGAAGGTAACAACTGGAATATTTCTGCTACTGAACCCTCTATCGATTTGTGGAACATAAAACCAAAGATTTTGGGGTGCTTGGAAGCTGCCTGGCTGTCATATACACAGATCTCCTGCTCAACAAAACTTTTAAGATTCAAAATTGAACATTATAGTGGTGCTGTTTTTCATCTAAGAACACCCCCACAAAAGTGTTATTAAAGATTTAATGTACTGAGAGTGAAGGACAGAATTTGAGTGTCTTATGAAATGTCCGATTTCTAAAATGAACTTACAAAAATGAACGACAGACAATAAAAACAACAATTAGCAATTATTCATCAACCTAGATAAATCTAAGGTTTGCTCATCCCCACTGTCTTTGCTTTCTTTAAGAACAGAGATGACTATTCATAGGATCAGATGGGAAAACGTTAAAATTTACTACATAGCACTTACTAGAAAACAACAGCTTGCTAGAAATAATGATTTCTGGAGAAGAGCTCCCAAGCCCTGCTCTCCACATCCCCAGCAGGGAGCAGTGGCCTGCAGATGGCAGACTGGCCACAGCAGCAGCCACGCCGGCTCCTCTGGGACCAGCCTCCCACTCGTTTATCAGCACAGGGCAGGTAACACTCCGACACGGTTCTTAGAAAAATGTTAAAAACAAAACAATCTATTTCTTGCAGTCCAATTGATGCCAAGACAGAAAAACTCAGCCTCTTTATCCCAGGAAGGAAAACCATTTATTATACAAACCCATATATGGTGAGTGCGAGCAGCATTTGACCTTTGCTGGCGAGATCAACCTGTACCTTGTGCTCCCTGTTCAGCACACTGAGGCATCCATTACCAAGCAGGATTATACCAATCCCTGCCCAAAATAGCCTCTGATGCAAATTTGGAAGTCTAATCTGCTGCTGTTTACAGTAGCACCCAACCTTGACTAGCAACACTGACTTCTTCCACAAGACAGATCAGATTTTCCCAAGAGTGTTGCACACTCTGTGGTGATACAGAGATTGTATTATGGAAAATAAGCTATTTTTTGGCATAAATAACCAATTTCATCATCAGGATTCAAAATCCAGGTTTGAGGCCAAGGTCTGTGTGATTTGACTCAACTTTGGCTAATGAACAAGCTAACAGTGACAGCTGCCCTGATGAGTCCAGAGTTACTGGAAGGGACCTGCCCCTGCTGAAACTTCCCAACCTGTGTTTGCCATGAACCTCATGCCACAGGGAATGGCATCATGGTTCAGCCACCTTTCCTTGTTACAGGCAGCTGCAGGCCTGTGCTGAGGCCAATACTCCACACATCAGCACTTCCCATGGAACTGTTGATTCCTTTTGCACAGGATTTAGATCTTTAGCAAAGGGCTGTGTTTGTACAGGTGGCACCGTGTTCACATCATGATTCAAATCACTGTCTCCTGCTTAGCTTTTCCTGCCATTTGGTGATGTCTTGGCTGACATGGGAGTATTAGCTGAGACATAACTCTGTGTGTTTTTACATATTAGACCTAAAGCTCTTGAACCCACAGTGCCTCCAGACTGCAACATTTATTTGCACCATCCAGCTTCTCTTCACAAACACTATCCTCATCAAAGATGCAAGTTAGGAAGCCAGCAGTTCAAGCAGAAGTGCAAGGAAAACTTCCATCCCCCTGTGGTTTTAACACTCCCTTTAACTGCACCAGGTTCAACAGCCTCTCATGCACACAAGCAGGTTCAGGCACCTCATGTTTAACTGGCACTTCACCTGCTCCAAGATGTTGACACTTATCAGTGCCTGAGCTGGCTTAAAAATTAATTAATGATGGGGAAGAGGAAACATTTAGTTCAAGGGAAGTAAAACTAAAGGCTGGGCATGATTTATTTAGGGTGAATGATTTTTCTGCAGGACACAGAAGAAATGGCAATGTGTAAATACTCATCCCATTTTGCCTGCACAGATCCATCCTGGGAGCAGTGGTTAAGCACCCAATGCTGCTACTGTGTGAAGCCAAGTCCCTGCAGAGTCTGTTTCAAACACAGTGAGAGGCTGCAGCTTAACCAATGTCATGGATCTTTATTGCAGTGATCACCAACATCTGGAATAACTTGATGGCATTTCACAGCATGAGGGCTGTGTGTTGAAAGCAGACATTTCTTTTCTGAATTATGTTGTGACTCGTGAGTTATGAGCTGGGACGTCTCAATCGAGCTCATCCATCATTAAACACTTGCAAGATGCTGGGACGGTTTTGCAGTAAATCATACAGAGACTTTAATAAACACAGGGGTGAAGGCTGGCAAGAGCTCTGTCATCAGCCTAACAAGCCTCACCACATCTTATGTGAATAATCAAACAGACATATTTAAGTAAAATGGACACAAAGAGATTCTCTTTCAATAATCCAACATCCATTGAGACAAACTATTTGTTTTAATGGAGACTGTGAACAGAAACAGGGGAACTCGGTAGATCAGGGACAAGCAATAGGAGTGCAAATCAGGGACATCAGGGGTTGGCACAGCTCACTGTCCCTCTGTCCTTGAGGCCACCGCTTTGTCTCCAGTCTGCAATGACATTTCTCTGTGGCATCTTAACAAAAAAAAAAAAAGTTCTGGAAACACACAAACCATTTGAAATGATGATTTGAAATGACTTCTGCAGAGAACTAAAAACTGTTTACAAATATTTCTCCTTCAACTGTAAAACCTGCACATTTCTAAACTGGACTGATAGGTATTTTTTATGCTTTATAGCCACAGCTAACTGTCATAAAAATGTCCTAAAATTATTTTTAAAAATTCAGTACTTGACTTCAAGTACTTTCAAGATCCACTTTGCATGTAATATCTCAAAATAAGATTAAGATCTGGTTTGATTTTACAGGTCAGTAAAAGGAAGGAAAAAAGGTTTCTTACCCAACCTTTGATACATGACTAAAATTAATGAGTTTTATCTTTCCATGTGTGAGTCAGAGAAGACAGACTGAAATGCTTTCTTGGGAAGAATTTATTTTTACTTATTGCAAAGGGTGATCTTCCTAACATCTAAGTATTATAAATAAAAGCCTAAATCTAAATATTTACAGTGAAAATGTCTTACTTTGCAGAAGACATGAATCTCAGTGATTTCAGAACAGAGCCATGGATGTAGCTTTTATGGAAGGGTAAAAAGGACACTTGAAACCCAAAGAACATAATGTTTCAAGATTTTCTTTAGAAAAACCACTTTGATTTTTTTTTATTGAACAACTCATTAGCGGCCAAAATATCTATCTTTAGAAAAAGAGACCATGATAAAAATCTATACAAGAATTAATAGCCCCATGCCAAGAAAAATGGAAGAATTTCTAAAAAGCTTTGAGTGCTCCCCCAAGTAAACAGGAAAGGGATAACTTTCAAGTGAAACATGAGCCATTCCCACAGATCGGGTAATGGCAGGAATCAGTGACATGAGCACAACCTGCTTTCTCTCTTGCTGGAGAAGCCATGCCACGGGACTGCTTCCATAAGCTAAATGGCAGGGCCCTGATAAATTGCATTCCAAGAGTAAGCCAGCAGTTTATAAAATCATCACGTGTGTTTTACATACAGTTATGCAGAATTCCAAACTGTTACCATTTATTATGGCCTTACTGTATTTATACATACACTTTATTATGTGTATGGCTTTACTGTAAGTATGTAAACTGTGAGATTGTCACATCAGAATGTAGTTGGTTACTCAAGTGGCAAACAGCTGAGTGGGGTTAGAGAAGACTCCTTTTGGGAAGCAGGCGCACATGAAAACTAAAAGCAGTACAGGAAAAAGTTAATCTGCTGTTGGAAGAATTCCCTCCTCAACCTGACTCCTCACCTGAGCAATGCACAGCCAGACAGAGCATTCATTGTAGCAATGGGCAGGAAAGTGAATTATCCAGAATTTCTTTTTGTGTTTGGTTTCTAGATCTGAAAGTTGAGATGTGTAATTGATAAACGCAGTCTGCCCAGTGAACCAAAACTCTGAAGAGCTCTAGTGCCCAGAAGAGTCTTCTCTCTCTGTACAGATTTAGCTGTCATCTCTGATGTCTGTGCTCAGCATCATTGCTGGGAAATCAGACTTTTGTAAAGCTCACAGCCATGTTCTACCAGGAACTTTTCAGGAAAGAATTTTCTCAGGCACTGAGCATGACCTCCACTGTCCCATAAAGTAAGACTTCAAAAGGTACCTCACAAATGCTCTTCCTAAAATTCACCCTTCATGCTGGCAGAGTCTGCAGGACCTTCATCATTTCAACAGTAGCTTGCTTTAGTGCTAGACATTTTCATATAAATGAGAATATTCCAGACAGACAAGGAGAACTCCAACCCCAAAATACTATTCTTCCCTTAAAAGAAGCTGTTCTGGTTTTAGTATCTTGAATGTCTGCATACATGATATGCATATTTAGGTTGGCGTGTGTGATCTGGCAGGAGAAGCAAAAAAAAAAAAAGACTGAAAATCTAAATACTTAAAGAAATTGTGTGTGCATATGTGCGTGTGTGTGTGGGAGTCTAAACAACAGAAACGCCCCTAAGTCTTCCAGAGGTTTTCTGCCTCACAAGAATGAGCTCCAAAACTGAAACTTTATAAAAGTTTGTCTGCAAGGGTGTTACAAAGTTGAGGAAGGTAACTGCATATCCTAATGGTTCCTTTCTCTGTATATGTATGCTGCTAAACCTACAGAATGTCACAATTTTATGCAATATTTTAAAATGGGAAGACAGTTCAGAAGGCAGCTGAGGCAGGAAAGACAACAATAAGCAGAAATGTGGAGACAGAGGGAATGTTTTGACACCAAGAAGTTCCTTCTGACACCCCCATTCAGTGGCAAGGACTCAGCTGGGTGGTGTATTTTAAATAAACTTGGCTATGGTTACGTGCTGGGCCAGCAGCCCTGCAGCATCCAGTCTCTGACGTGCACAACAGATGCACGGATGCTGGCTTGGACTGGATTTCAAGGCAGCACAGCCACGAGATTGTCATCCCTTTGACAGCCTGTCCACCTCCTGAAGCCAAAAGTGAAATGTCCCAACTGCTGAGAGCTGCTGCATCCCCCTGGAACAGGCCACAGTTCGGCTGGGACTGATTTTGTATGGCCAAGAGTGGTTCCATGCAGCACATGCCTTTACCAAAGGCTGCTGAGACTCACATGCAGACTCAAAGGCCAAAGCAGCTGCATCCCATTACCAGTTTAATGCTGTTCCTTTATTTTGTCTGTCATTTTCCACCTCCACACTTGCCTTGCCAGGTAGCGGCTCTTACAGCAAATCACCATCCACCAACTTGGAAAAGCAGCCTGGTGGCCTCACGGGGGAGGAATAATAACTGGAGGATTATTATTTAGCCTTTTACTGACAGCTAATCTGAGGAAACACCGAGGAGGGAAAAAACATTTTGGATAAACAAGGTTAGTATTTGTGGCGTGAACTGAATGTGGAGCAGGTCACAAGGCAGACTCAGAAGTCTCATACAAATCAGTGAGAAAAAGAGCAAAACACAACAACAGCTTCTGTTAGGAGCGATGACTGCCACTGAGACCCTTGTAATATGGCATTTCCCAGCCAGCTACAAACAAACAGGACACTGGCTTCTAGTAAATAAGGGTTTGTTTTTTCCCAGACAAAAAAAGTGCCCAACAATAGTGGGACCAGCACTGCTCACGGTTCACAGGAAATGCTCACTGTGTCACCATCAGTCTAAGGGCTGTGTGAGGTCACGAGTTACATGGAAGAAAGATTAAGTCCCATGCAGCAGTTTCTATTCAAAATCTCTTTTTGATAAGTTCTATTGGGGGAAAAATAGTTCTTTATAAGCTTAACAATAAGATCTGATATGGGAATAGGATGCTAAGGTCCTATTTTCATTTGTTAGAAATCATCACCTAGAGACTTGTTTATACACTTTAAATAAACACCATACAAATTTCTGAATGAACACAAGAAGCTGTCATGCCCTGCAAATGCTTTCTATCCCACAATTTCATCCTTGTATAAAATACTGCGTGCTGCTAAAAATATTTCACATTGATCTGTTTAAAGCTGCGTTGCTTATACAATCTGCTTTGTTTAGGCTATTTTTAAGGAGTGCACCAAGCACAACCAATGCTTGTCAAAAAGCTGTGGAAAAGTTTGAACTCTGGTATCTGTTTTTCATCTTATACATAAAAATTATAGGAACCACTGCAAACTGAAGCAGTTTAGCTTTGGAGGATCTATATGAAGAGTAGGGGTTTCAGAATAATTTCATGAATTTAGCCAAATATGCATTTCCTTATATTTAAAATAAAAATACAGACTTGCCACACATTTGTGTCTCCCAGAGAAACTGCAAACAAGCTACAATGCCTGTTTTGACATCATGAAACTTTGACCATATATTCTTTGCTTCTTGCCATCTCCCCTCAGATTTTAGGACTTTTAATGGCTTAGAGTGGGACCCTGAGCTGCCAGAGAATCCATACCTGAGCCAACATATGTTGAACCAATGCACTGGAATAGGCCTGACTGGTGGTCTGAGCACTACTGAGATACAGCCAGCACTTGCACATAGAAGTTGTTGCAACCATAAGAAATCACATTCTAACTTCTGGATTGAAACAAGAACTCTAATCAACAGGGAAGGGATAAAAAAAAGCACAGTAATTTCTCCTGGTGCCCATTACCATGATCTGAGCAGCGAGAGTACAAGCTTTTAAGAAGAAAATAATTTTAAGTACTTCTTGAAATCAGAGTCTGGTAGCACACGAGACGAGACAGCCCCTAATTTGCACCTCTAATGTGACAGTATCTTACAGCTGCTGGGGTGAGAAGAAATGAAGCTTACACAGGACTTGATTTTTAGGTGAAAATTCTGCTTTTCATTCAATGACTCCTGCCCAGCCTTTATAAGGCACTTGCTCAAGCAAAGAGCTTGTTCAGAACCTGCCTGGAAGAAGCAGCAAACAACACAACAACACTGGTGAAAAATTGACCAATACTTGTGATCACGGGGCTCAGTTCAGTTGCAAGAGAGCAAGTGGAATAACTCAGAACAAAACTGAAAGGTTTTTCATTGCTGCTTAGCTTCCTACATTAAAATGATTGCCCAGCAAGCTGTCAGGCATCTTGATTCGCTCAGTGTCTCAGGAACAACCTACAGCATAAAGAGCATCTCAGAACTGTGGCTTCAATTTTCCCACTGGTAAAATTCACAACCTGAAATTCCTCTTGTGCCTGTCGAATCAGAGCTCTTGTGCTTAGCCTGCAACAATCATGAGCTGTCAGCACATTATCCACATCTCACAGGCAGGAGTACGTGTGCTCTGCAAGCCGAGCACTGCGGGAACACAAACATCACCCACTTGCAAGAAGTCTCTCCTCTCCCTCATCCCCCTCCTGGTAAGGTCTTGTCAGCAGGGATGGTTGCACAAGGGCTGGGATGCTGAGCTCTCAGCTTACTCAGCTGCTCTGTTACTGCAATACAGGGCTTCCTCCTCTGTGCAAACAAGGAATTTTTTGTGAGACACAGGACTGGAGGGATAAAGCACAATTTCTCCATTGGATGGGGTTATGGGCACTGAGGAGAGTGATAATCAAGAGAACAAATAATTAATAGGAATATTGCAGAGACATAAAAAACATGGCAGTGCAAAAACCTGACATACAAGGGCAAAAAGCAGAAAACTCTTTCCAAAACTACCAGCAGAAGTCAGCTGCAGCCACCCTGGAATGGTCAGGAAAAACGAGGAGGACCAAAGAGACACTTTGCAGGGGAGAGGGCTGGGGCACTGTCTGTCTTCTGGGCCAGGAACCTGCTTCCTGCATTGCTGTGATACTCAAACCTTCTACAGCACATTCAGGACTTCAAAATGTACCCACATTTCTGCTTTAGTCACCCCCTGTCATAAGGACAGGACTCAAGACAAAATCTGCATCTACATTATAGACACAGGAACAAATAATTAATAGGAAAATTAAAATGATGATATTAGGCTGGAGATGTAGGAAAACTGTCTGACATTTCCTCAAAACTTGTATTTCAAATTCTAGATTTCCTTAGGAGTTGGATGCAAACAAGTCAACACTGTTACAGCAGAATTAACTTCCAAAAATTTGGAAACTATTTTGCGCCATGTCTGTACCTAGGCTAGAGCCGTCCATTTTGAAAGACCAGCTAAACTGGTAACAAAACAAAGCCCTTGCTCTTCAACATCTTCAGTACAGAAATATTAGTGTGGTGTTTACATACAGAATTCTGGAGGTGTTTTTAAGCTGCAGAAGAGTAATATCTCCTTCTGGCAAAGCTATTCTGCCTTTTGAAACTCCCTATGCAATAGCATGTCAGCAGCAACCACGGTGGGTTAAATAACACTTCTGGAAAATGGAATTAAGGAAATAAGTGACAGCCCTCTTAAAGGATTTCATTATCCAGCTCTCCCATTTTGTGTCTCTGCTCAATTATTGCTTCTCAACCTCCTACAACTGTCCTCCCCTTCTCATATTTGGCAGCTGTGGGAGTTGTCAGTGTTTCATTAAGCTCTGCTGCTGCACGGCTGTTCTGCCAAAGTTGTAGAAAGGTTTATGTGGCTTTCCTGACAATTTCTGGTTTATAACCCAGTTTCATGGTGCTGTGTCAGGAAAGAGAAGCGTATGTTAAGAGAAGTGAGCCAAAGGTATGTGTGGAAGTGGGAGAGGAGAAGCAAAAGCCTGGGAACAGCTGAGGTTTGAGGAATCAGAGAGAACACATGGGCTGATCTGCAGGCAGGCAAATATGATTTTCCTTTTAGCATGATCACAAATGCTGTCACAAGCATAGCTTTTAAAGCTTCCATTATTTATTTTAAAGCTTCTAACCCTCCTACTAACCTACTTCCACAGAGGTAATCTATGGCAATTCAGGTACAAGACTGTTTCTAGCTTACTGCCTTTATAACAATCCAGTTTCCTACTTCCTTATCCAATATTGACACATATGTTTATTACTCGATTTATTTGCTACTCCTGCTGCTGCAGAGGAGGAATCAAAAGCAATACCTATGACCTGCCCTGCTCAAGGAAAGGCCAAAGAATCAACTGTTGCTGTAGATTTTATTTTACTGTAGTTAATTAGCAATTCCTGTAGGTTCCACTGAATTATATCTTTATCAAACCCACAGTATTTATTTTTGCCAGGGTACCGTGTAAAGCGCCAGCTTTACTTAAGACAGAAGCTGAACCTTTTATGCACAAACACTGAGAATGCCAAACAAGCTTTCCCCGTGCTGCAGCTGGAACATAAGCTGCCCAGAGAGCAAGGAAACAACATTGCCAAGGGCTCCCATCTACTGCTGAAGCTGATTCACCCAAGTTTTCTAGATTATCTGTGCCATCCTTTTTGGCTCTTGGGAAACTTGTTTTTAACTTTTCTTGCTCTCTCATTTATTAACCAATATTTAGAAATATATCACTTTGACACTAGTAAGAAATTTGCATCACAGCGTTTAACAAGCTGAAATGCAATATAGATTAAATCCGATGCGACTTCCAGTGTGCTGAACCAGCACTAATAAAAGAATTTCTTTTTAACCACCACTGTTGAGCAGTTTTAAGGGTATAACAGAAGTGTTTACATCAAGTAAAAAACTGAAAACTTCAGTGTTCCAGAAAAACACAGGTTGTGTTGTGTATCATAGAATCACCCAAGGCTGACTTCACAATGTCAGGGTATTTATTCCCAGCCTGTCTCCTCTTGCTGGCCGGTTAACCAAGCTGCAGACACAGGACTTGAAGGTCACACACACAACATCAGCATCCATTTCCCTTTGCTCCTGAGTGTCTAAATGTATGCAGGCCCATGTATGAATGCAGCAATCAATAAGCTGTTTCACCACACTGATCCTTCCCTGCCCTTATGGGATATCATTAAAAGGCATCAGCCGTACGTGATGCCCCACTTGGGCTCGGTGCATTACGTAACACTGCAGCACTTCCCGCTCCTCTGGCTGCAAGATTACACATCAATTACTGTGACATGTGTTGCCTGGAGAGATGCAGCATCCCAGTTTATCCAAAGCTCAATAGGGGTTTTTCGTCACTTGTTTCTAGAATATCGACAAATTTATAAACACAGGACTTTGGCTCGAATTCCTTGAAAATTCCCAAACCCAAGAGGTTCTTACACACACAACAGAAAATCTTTCAGCAGCCTGTTCCGTTAATCAACAGTGGAGCTTTTGTTGCAGTGATTAACACATTAATACCCTAGAATATGACCATCTACTTACATGGCTGAGCCAAATCCCAACCAAAAACTCGTGTTAACCCCTAGTTTTAAGTCCAAGTAGAGTCAAACCTGAACTCTGGGTATTTAACCCAGATTGAAGCAACGCTCCCACCTCCTAAAAAAGTCTGGTCAACAAACAACTTTTCACCTTAAGAACAAGTTTTTAATTAAAAACATACTGGCTTAAGGGAGACCTATTCAATATGGGGCTGCCCAGCAGCACCATGAGGCAGCAGTAGGTGCAGCCTGTGCCCTCCTTGCTCTGGTGCTGTTCTGCTCCACAGGGCAAGGAGTTTGTGCCCAAAGGAAGCTTTGAGGACCATTCCACACTGCTCTACCCAGACCTCAAGGGTTGGTGAAAGCCTGATTAACATAACTAAGCTAAGGCAAGATGAACAGCAGGATTAGGAGATCCCAAATGTTCTGGGACTTGCTCATGGCCAAAATTTTTAAACCACCATTGCTGCAAACATGGGGCTAGAAGGCATCACCAAGATATTAATTCCTATTCACTGCAGCAGAAGTTTCCTCCAATGTGTCTGTTCCACTCCACCAACTCCCAAGCCCTAGGGAATCATAAAGGATCTGGTTCACCCTGCCAAACAAATGACTGGCATATACATAGTCCAGCATGGCATCAGCTCAGTGTATCCAGGAACAGAACTTGAAAAAGGAAGGCAAGCAGACTCGAGGGTAGCCAAAAAAGTATTTTTTTGTTGAGCAGGCAGCTAGACAGAGTCCGGTCAGCACAATATTTGCGCCCTTGAATTGCAAGCAGCAAAGAAAACAGTTCATTTCCAGCCTCAAGAGTAAAATGCAAGGAGCTTGTCTCTGCACACTGATAAAAATAATTTTCCCCCAGGTTTTAGACTTGACTATATGCTTGGAAGTCACATGAAAACAGTGACTTAAGGAGGCGTTTTTTGGCCTGTGTACCCCTGCAGACACCATCTGAGAACCTTTTTCTTCCTGGGGATTACTGACCAGACAGTTGATCTTTACATTTCAGCTGGGATCACATTTTCATAGTCCTTTTAAGGGTCAGAAGGTGGTGCAGGCAGCTCCTTCTACAATTACCCTGGCTGACCCAACAGAAAAAAACGTAATACCTAATAAATGTTATAGCTACCCAATATACACTTCATATTCCAAAAGCCATTTTCTCCCCAAACTGTCAGAAAAGAAAAAAGCTTAACTGTTCCTGCCTACACTCCTTAGATCACTGACATCATACAGTCTCAAAGTGCTTTACTTCCCTTTTCAATACTCAAAGCCTCCCAAAAAGCACCATTCTCATGACAGGCTTACAAAAAGTGTATTGTTAATTGTTACCATGCTGAAAAATCAATCTTCTGGACTTTCTAAAAGCTTTTAGACCACAGGTTTGTTTATGACAGGAATAAACACTCTGCCTGGGATAATTTTGGTCACAACTGTGCTACTGGGAAGCTCTACCAGAAAGTCAGCGGAGTGTGGTAACACAGCATTTGCTTTTAAATTATTTGCTGTTTCAAAAGTGTTGCTGAATTATATGAATGAATATATAAAGAAATGTGCTGATTCTTCTAACTCATTATTCATTGTTTGCTTTTAAAAAAACCAACAAACAGGCGAATTTTGCAAAAAACCTATCCTAAGCCCCTAAAGAGAAACTACATTCCTCTACGCAGTTGCCTTTATTGAGGTTAATTCCTCATGTGGCTACATCAAGCGGAACAGAAATCCTATTAGTGCTTTCCCTGTTTGCTGCAGCAAATGAACAGCATGTTGGAGTCTGCAGGCACAGTTTTCCATGTACATTGCTCCAGGAAAAACACTGCAGTTCACCAGAGGTTGTAACAATCTCTGGTGATATAAGAATGAGGACTATCAGACAGAGAGTTTTAATCAGCTGAGGATCTTCCCCATAAAAAAAAATGTGGGTTTTCTCTGTAGCTATTCATGCCACCAACCACATGCCTTGTGGTAAAGCATCCTCTCAGATGAAATTCTGGGGGTGATTAAAGACAGTGTTGGTGTTTATGGAACCTGCCTCAAACTTTCCTAACGTGCATGTTTTGGCTTGAACATTAACTTACATGAAACACGTTCTATACATGTACAGGGGAGATTTAAAAGCAGAGCTGCTTTCACATTGAATTCTTTAAATTCTAGTTAATAAACCCCTTGATCTTAGTATTTTGAGCTTGCAGGGTCATACTACAGGGTTGCTCTTATAGGAAATTTTAGTAACTAGAGTGGAGTCTCAGGCTCCAAATCACTCCAAATAATTCACTCACTGTGTCCCAGAGAAGTGGCTCCCCCACCCTCACTCAGCTGTTTAAAAATTATACAACTGCATTTGTACACGAAGGATAATGAGATCCATGGAGTCCCTTTGCACCAAGTAACAGGAATTGATAGTCTGGAATAAAATGTAATAATAGAAGATGAATATGACTTCTTACTGCAGACCCTTAAATGTCATCTTTACTCACAACATGTATTATGCTGCCCAATCAGTGAAGCTACACGTGGAAGGATAAATTTACCAATAAAACCTGAAGTTAAACAAGCACAGCACACCAGCACAAAAGACAACAAACATTTCCTTTCCAAATAAGAGTTAGACTCCACTGGGGAGGAAGCAGAACAGAACTCTATTCCAACAACCAGACAAGTATTTTTAAATATTGTGAAAATCAGTTTTCTTTTATATCACTCTGCATGTGATTTTTTCTTGCCATTTAAACTTATAAAAGAATGGAACAAGTTCTGTATTATATATACATGTATATATTATTATATGCATCATATATATGTTATTTATACATATATATAAGTTATATATGTTACAGGTGTAGCAACACAGCATTGTTCAGTCATCCAACAAAGAACCTGATTCATTTTTAAGATTCAAAACTAAATAATTTGCAAGATTTGGCAATCCTTTCATACCTGACAAAGTTGTATCAAAGTCCTCCCCTGAAGGTTACAGCTTAAAAACATTTGAAAACTTATGTTAAATATATTTGCCACATCAACAGGTTAGGAATACACAGTGCAGAAAAATAACCTTCCTCTCCAATTATCTCCATAACCTCTGGCATATGCTGACTGCTCTCCAGACTGATGGAGTCCCTGGCACAAAATTTATGATGCATGACTTTGACTAGCTCAGAGAAGGGGGAGCACTTAGTATTGCTTAATTAAATTACAGAGAAAGAACCACCCTCAGCCTTTTAACTGATTACATAATCTTATTTTCTCATGCCAACCTCAAATATTGTGAAGGCTCCCCCATGCACTTCTTGAGCTTCTCCACTGTTACACAGCGAGACCGTGCTGGGGGGACCCAGGAAGCCACTGAGGAAGGGGTGTCAGCACTGCTGCTCACCACAGGCCTAGCCATGACCTCTGAGATGTCAGCCAGTTTGGGTTTGAAAACTGTGTTTCTGGCATGCTTCTGTTGGTTGTAACGGAAAGGAAATAACTTCTGTTTTAATTTCATACAGATGACAAAGTTTCCTTCTGCTCTTATTTAAGGTCAGTAATAAGTAAGCATTATTTGCTTGTATTAGAGGGAAGGTTTAGATTGGATATTAGGGAAAAATTCTACCCTGTGAGGCCTTGGCACAGGTTGCCCAGAGAAGTTGTGGCTGCCCCATCCCTGGAAGTGTCCAAGGCCAGGTTGGTCAGAGCTCTGAGCACCCTGGTCTAGTGGAAGGTTCCCTGCCCATGGCAGGGGGGTGGAACTGGATGGTCTTGAAGGTTCCTTGCAGCTAAAGCTATTTTATGATTCTGTGTTAAAAAGGCATTAATATCAGGAATACCCAAACTCTTTTTTCTAAAACAGCATATGTAGTGCAGAACCACTACAGAGGTGATAAACTGACACCAAAGTCTAGCAACCAGAAATTTATTTGTTTAAAGTTTTGCAGAATAATGACTTACAGGGAGGAAAAAAGAGCAAAGCACAGTGCATCTGCTCTTCTTTTCTGCTGCAGCTTGGAAGAAAACAGCAGATCAGATACTTCGGTGAGATCCAATCGCTGCACAAATTGTTTAAATTGCAGCTGAGTATGATAAACAATAATTTGAAGTCACCTGATGCAGACCATATAAGACAGCAGGTATGCCTGTAATGACTGTTCCTTGCCAGAAAATGTCTGGCTTGGTAGGACACTGACTCTGACTTTCCAAATGAGGCAAAGAAAACATAATGAATACCACAACTGTCTCCACTACAACTAATTAACCCCAGTAAACAATCATTTATCTGAATACCCGAGACACTTTGGTTTAAATTCATGAAGATTTTTCCCAGAGTGCCCAAGCTTAATACTAATTTTAGAATATGTAATTTAATATTTATTTTCCTGCCACCTACATGAACTCTTAAGGGCATGAACTTGATCTCTATTCTCCAAAGAAATACTTTACTTTCCAGAAGTGTCCAGATATAACATTTGTAAGAGGTATTAAAACACTTCCAGATCAAGAGCTCATTTAAAGCAGGATATTTTTGGAATTTGCAGATTATCCTGGGGGGTGGGGGGGGTTAAGCTAATTCTGATAGACTGAATTATTGAAAGACTATTGTTTACAGAGCAGCACAACTGATAAAAGCAGGAAATTCATGTTTTTATACAGTCAATACAGAGAACACATAGAAAAGGATCCACCTGAGTTTATCACTTGAGCCAGAAAGAACAGACACTGGGATTCTGGGGAGGATAGAAATTCAAGGTGAAGATGATCTGAGCAGAAGTTATACAAAATTTACTGGCATAATAAAAGCAATTGCACTGCCTCATGATGGGACACTTGCCAGAGACAAAGCTGATACCAAGGACAGAACCAGGTCACTGTAGGGACTGAGCCTTTCTATTGATCCTTCCCTGTAAGCAGCTCCATGGGGAAAAGTATTCTTGATCTGGAAGTGTGTTAAGACATTTTTGAGCTGAGTGTGGAAGTTCTCTCTTCACACAGAGCACTCCCAAAAGCCTGGAAAGATGGCACCTAACTTTGCTGTAGAAAACTGTAGCCCAGCAGTCACGATTCCCTAAAAAATAATAGAAACTCAGATTCAAATTCTTCAGCTTCCAAGCTCTGCACCTATTACCCTGCAAAAAATTCACCTGAAGGCCCCAACTGAAGATCACCAAATGTTCACAGAGTTGGGTTTATCTATTTTTGGAAAAATCTGCATCTGTGATGCTCTGTACTCAGCTACTCAAGACTTCAGGGAGAAGATGATGTTCATGGAGTTACATGAGCTATAGGAGATTTATCCAAACCAATGCAGACATAATCCATAACATGGATTTTCCCTATTTAGTTAAATGGACTTGTATTAAATATTATCAAACTGAATCAGTAGCACAAAACATTTCCAATAGTTTCTTGCAAATCAGCCTACAGGAAATGTATCTGAAACCTCTTCAACTGTTGTTTGGTGAAAAGAGGGTGATTAAATGAGGTCCCAGAGGGACATCACAACAGAAAGACTCTTGCAACAAGCACACAGGAGACTGAGGGGAACAGAGCTCAAAAGGCTACAGACCTGACAATCCTATATTAAAACATTACATGAGTTGGCCTGCTGACACTCTTTTCATTTCCAAAGTGGCTTTAATTCTATTTCCTTGAAAAGTAAGACTCCTGTTCACTAACGAGTTCCCAGCTATTCCCTTTTCATAACCTGTCTCACAGTCCACATTCAACAGAAACCCACTGAAGTATGCTGTGGAGTTGCCAGTTCCAATGCTGGGCATCCAAATCTCAGTTCTGCATCTGCAAGTCTCTGCCACCAGAACCCCATCCAAGAGCTGAAAGGACACTTTTTACAGTAAAGAACAGGCAATTGCCTGCTGGAAAATTGCCCTGGTGGCAATTACTTTGTAATAAAGGAGTATGGAAGCACTATCGTGTTTCACCTGTTATTGCTATGGCAAAGTTACCTCTCAGTCAGAGCTGAGGGTCAAACTCAAATTCTGAGCAGAAAAACTCATGTATGTACACTCAAGGCTTCTCCTGACATCTTGTTCCAGATGAGGGTGTTTAGACAGAAGTATAAAGAGATGTTGGGCATGTGAGTGGAAAGCAGATTAAGAGGAAGGGTTTAGGCTAAGAAAGACATTGCGTAATAGTGTGTTTAAAACCACCCAATTCTAGTGCATTTCCAGGAGGCCAAAGTCTGTCCCTACTTCTCTCATCTTTTCCCCACTAGTCACAGGAAATCTTAGTAAAAATCCAGGGATCCTGCAGTTCTTTATTCCCATCTATGCCCATTTCTACTCTAGAACTGCCCTTGAAAGCAGCAGAAAGGCTTGCCTTGAGTCTCACAACAAGGTGGGTTTGGTATGTGTGAGAGGAAAGAATTTCAATTGGTTAATTTGGTGACCCAATGATAAGAGAAATATAAAAACCCTGTTTACAATAGACTGAAAAAAGAACTTAATGCTATTGGCTGATATGAAAATTAAAAAAAAAAAATTGAATATGGTCCCATACCCAGCTCATCACCATTAGCTTCTAGCAGTGATTAATCCTTATTTCTGTGCTTTACTAGATCTCTGGGCAGGAGAAAAGGAATTTGGGAAAGAAGGGGAACAAAGATCTCAAAGTACACCTAAGCCATATCAAACAGTTTAGCCTCTCCTAACCCTTGGCTACTCCAGATAAAAGATAGGCAGCATGCTGGACAGGAAATACCTACAGATAGGAAGAAGCAGCTACAAAAGGATAGAGACGTACATTTCCTTCTTAGAGAGTGATTATTTTTGGAAGCTTCAAGCTCTTCTGACAAATCACAGACTAAAATGTCTATTGCTGCAGAAAAAAAAAGTATTTGAAGAACAGAGGTGACAATGAAATCAAAAATTGCTTTTAAATCTCTATCCTTTGCTGACAGCCTGCATTTTTACAGTTTGCTTTACCTTGCACTGTGCTGCTTCTATCAGCCCACAGTTTTCAGACCTGTTCATATTTCTTGTGTCATATACTGGTCACTTGCTCTAACCTCAGACCACACCAACTCCTAAAATGAAAACTTCTGAGGATTCAGACAGTGCTCATGCAACAGTTTCTATTGTGAACACTCTTGATGCTAGGGGGGAAAAAACACCACATTAACATTCCCACAGTACACAATTAAAAGCTCAAGGAATTCTGTTAAAGATTTGGAATGGGAAAAAGCAGCACCATTATAAATATGAACCTTATTTTAGAAGTAGCTTCTCCAGTAAGCCTTATTTAGCCAAAAAAAAGGGAACAAAAAGTTACCTACTGGTAAGTAGCAATAGGAAACATACTTCATGCTATGGGAGAAGCCTCTGAAGCCATTTGCACTTAACTTCCTTCTCCTAGAAAGGCTTTTCATCTAAACTCTCAGTCTGTAGGACCCTAGAGCCTGCAGGAATCCTCACATTACCCAGCTGAAAATCTGCCATGTGTTATCAGGGGTACCTCTGAAGGCCAGGTTCAGTGTTACTTAGAGAAAACCAGAACATTGATATAAAAAATGCTGTAAGGAACAGCTATTGCACAACTGCCAAACCACATGGCATTTGCCTTCACATGTAAATAAAGCACATGCTCCTAACTGCCCCCAGGATTAAAAATCTTAACAGTTCCATAGCATCTTTCTTTTTAAAAAGGCTTTAAATATATCTTTAACCCAACCTTCCACTAAGGCTATCTGTGTTCAAAATCTGTGCTGCTATTGCTTCGAGGTCAAAAGATATTTTATGTAAGAGTGATACATGATATGAAAGCCTGCTTGCTTGTTAGTTTAAAAAAAGTACAGTAAAATTAGTCTTACACAACCCCTTAGTGGGCATAAAATTAGTCAATAAGTAAAAAAAGATGGGTGGGGAAGTTTTATAGAGCAATTAACATGTGCCTCAGGCACAGTATTTGCAGTCTTATACATTCCACCACATGAGATGCGAACACAAACTTTACATGATCTTACAGACTAACTAAAGCTAACAAGGCTGAAAAAAGGATTTAATTGCTTATTATTCCAGGTTTTCTGGATCCACTGTATATTCAGTTCTTGTCCTCAGGTTAGCTGTGTTACAGCCCTCTCTTGGGACAGGTCAGCTCTCAAGCCATCAATTCTTCCAAAGAGAAATTCAGATCCTGTAATTCACTCTCAGCATCAAATGCAGCCATGCCTGGGAACACAGATGCAGCTGGACTGAACAGGAATTTAACTTTGGGAGTAAAAGGCCAGGTTATAGCAACCCAGTTTCTTCCTGGTAAGACAAGGTAAGGTAGGACACAGCTGCAATGGAAGATGCAGCTTTGCAGAAAGGCAGTTAA
Organism: Leptocoma aspasia; assembly: GCA_013399835.1. NCBI lineage: Eukaryota > Metazoa > Chordata > Aves > Passeriformes > Nectariniidae > Leptocoma > Leptocoma aspasia. The sequence continues at coordinate 272,031 of VXAX01001184.1, read as the reverse complement.
AAATACATAACCTTAGTGTAACCTCTGGCAGAAATGAAGAATAAACTCAACTACTCAAACTGAGCTGAAGTAGACTCAGTGCTGCTTTGTATTGAAGAGCTTCCTCCATCTGCAAGAGGCTTTCCAGCCACTCAGCTCTTTTTCATTTAAATTATAAGCAGCCCCTAACAGCCCATCCAACCCTTTGCTCCCTTCTTCCCCAAGAGATCTTTCAGGATTTTAGATTTCCTTTGATCTCAGGCTTAGCCTTAGGAAGGCTATCTGCTTCCACACGGAATTGAGTCAGCAATTGATACCTTAATTCCTTTGAAGAGACAGACCTAGAAGCCAATTCATCTGTAACATTTCATGCTTGGTTTCTAAATACATCTCCATAATCTCCTTTTACCTACAAGCATTCTTCTCAGGCAGGTATCAACACTACATTTCAATAGAGAGTCACTACTGCAAACTAAAAGAGTTCACTCTGGAATATTGAATCTCTTCTGCATAATGAGTTCTCAGCTACCACAGAGATTTCTCAAAATCAGCAGTTTGAATTATTGCTTAACACACTTTTTCCATACTGGCAATTTCACATGAACTAGATTTCAAGACCCTTTATGCACAGTCTGCTAAGCTTTACACTGGATGGATTTTGAATGTTAGGTAATTTTTTAAATGAGATATTATATCTAAATGCTTTAGCTGTAAAATAACAGCCCAAACCCCTCAACAGCTTTCCTACATATATGAGACTACAGCAACTACAGCATTTTGCTGATTTGAAAGGATCTAATGAGAGAAATAATTTCCCAACAAAAATAATCTAAGGTATTCTGCTCTGTGTTGCTCAGCCTGTCTTTTTAATAAAATCTAATAATTAGCAGTGAAATACTCAATTTCCAGAAATTCTATTCTTCAGTGTAATTGCCTAAAAACAACACTGGTGCTCAGGGTTAAGCTAAAAATTATGAACTTCAATATTTAATGGTAGACTAGCCAATGTTTACTACAAGAACCCATTAACTCTCACAGTAAAACAAAGTGATGCCATCACAGAGAGGCACTCAGATATGAAATGCATAAAAAACACAGCTATTCCTGCAGCATACCAGACAAACATCCGTAAATTTAAGTGACATTATAAAGGTAAGTAGCATATGTAAACTCATTTTCCTTATGTTTCCCTATGAAACTATGTAAATTTACATAGATACTTTTAAAGAGCACCAGTGTAATATATTTAATTTATGCAGGGGAATGAGGAACAGGTCTGGTGCTGACAGTCACTTCTGTGCCTATTAACTATTCATAAAAAAGGCAATAGCATTGAAAGAGCCTTTGAAGCAACAGTAAAGGCTTGACAAAGCTTTTATCATATTAAATTTAAAATGTGAAATTTCATGTTTACACAGCTACCACTACTCATTAGTCAGACAGTGAGTTTTTCATGCTGAAAGCAGCAGCCACCCCAAGCCACAAAATACAGATTTTTTTTCTTCCATAGTCCTAATGAAACAGGTACATGGATCCCACCTTTCAGAAGAAGTAAAATGGATTTACATCTTGTATTAAAACCAAAATTTTGTTTGAATTAAAGCAGAAATAATCAGAAACTACCAAGTTATGTATTTATTAATGGTTTAAAGTGTTATTAACAGAAGTCATGTATTGTGATTTCACTGAACAAGTTTCTTCAAAAAGCAGTTTCTTCAAGTTTACACCACACCAGTCTTTGGTTTCTCCTCCTTTTACTTTTATTCAAGCAAAATACCGTGCAAAATAATTTTATCATGTATCCAAATCTTCCATGAACTTATGAACTGGGGATGATTTTAGAGACTTAATCCTTAGAAGCCAAGTTTAATGATGCAAGAAAATACACTGTCATTTATAAACAATAGCAGGGATTTTAATTCCCTCTCACAGATAAGCAGCATTAAGTACCAGATGTTTCAGAAGACAAAGGCCTCATCTTGCTATGGAATTTGTAGTTTATGTGCAGGGGAAGCCAACAGTAGTGTTAATAGGCAAGAATAACATGAATCACTCAGTTTCTCAAAATCCTTGGACTCATGAACAAGTAAAACTTAAGTTTTGAAGGGGCTGAAAGCTTATTTTCTAGTAAAATTTAATGCTGGCTGGGAGCAGCTGCTTATTGAACAAAGGTCCCAAAAAGATTAATGGAGATTTTTAGAGATTATAACTTCTGCAAGTGTCAACTAATACAATTTAATCTAGACTCCAACTGGAATTCTCATATTTTTTACAATGTTTGAATTCTCAACAAGTTCACCACTTCATTTTGAATTCTTAAGCTGTAGATACTAAGAAACAAAAGAGCAAGGTAATTAAAAAAAACATGTAATATATATTTGGCTTGTACTTGTTGCTAGGCTACTAAAGCCCATTTATGACTACAAGGCTGTTATAGATTTGTAGCTGCATTTCTGATTCAGCAATGTAACATCAATTATTGCAATAAAGACAATGATTAAAGTCAGAAATTAGAACTTCTTTCAGTAGGGGTGCAGTAACTTGGGTGCTTCAGCACCTTTCCAATTCACAGTATGCATTGAGTCAAGCAGCTTTCACTGATGCTTTCAAGTTCTCCTGTTAAGATTTCAGAACTTCAGGAAACTTAAACACAATGAGTTCAACCACCACTGAACTGGAAAGGGACCATCTGAGTGACCATCTCCTTCAGCTGATAAAATCTCGTGGGTTACAGAACAAGTAGGACAGGTTGGTCATCTGCCAAATCATAATTACACCTCTGATCCAGGGTACTCAAACTGCAAAGAAAGTCAAATACTTGCAAGCAGAAAGTGTCTAACACCATACTAATGTGCCTAAGGTTTTCATGGTGGTATCTGATAAGAATCTCAAATTATTTCAGTGACCAAAGTTTTCCCAGGTACAGAAAAGCACAAGCACACACTGTAAAGTTTAATTGTTAATATTCAACACACTCTGTAAAGAGTAATCTTTTTTTGGATACCCAAAAGGCTTCTTGTTCTTCAATGTATTATAAGCAAAATTGGTTGAGTCACTACACTTCCCCAGGTGCCAATTCTCAAATATAGTTTCTTGAGCCAATTTAATCTCATAGAAACTGATCTTTGCTTTTAACAAAACAAGAAGCAAAGGGAATATTACATCAGTTCGACAGCTATACTGCAACCCCCTCCAGTGAGGAATAAATATAGCTCATGCTGAAGCAGACAGATGTTGAGGTTGATAAAGGCAAACAGAACCATGTAAGAGGTAATTAACAAAGAGGCCAGATAAATCACCCATGAATAACTTAACCCTTCGGTGAATCCCACACTGGTTTTAGCCCTGCTGAGGACACAGGAGCCAAGCAGAAAGATTTCAATTAGCTCCCAAAGCACTGACATTTGTAACTGCTACCTCCATTTCTTATTTCTGTGGCTTGGAACATCATTGCTGCATCCCCACAGACTTTGACATGGCTTTGTCGATTTGTAGCTTTTCTAGAAGTGGGAGCCCTCTTCTTCCCTTCCCCCAAATCCCAATGTTATTTTGATCACTGGGGTTAGGGAAGGAAGGGAAGAGATATTTCTCAATTATCTGGAGGAAACAGCTAGAAAAGCTCACAAAAGAAATGTAAACTGGAAGACAGGTCAGTAATTAAGAGGATAGTTTATTTATACTGTCTGACCTTACCCTATGGTAAGGTAAAGTCAGCTTAGCCAGCCATACATTTCAATCATCCAAATGCCAGCACAAACAAAGCACACAAAAACGTACAGGTCACTTACAAAACCAGGGATCTTCTCCATGCAAAGCAGGATGCAAGTTTTTGAGTTTATGGTAGACAGTTATTGAATCAATGCTGCCAGTACAAGGGACTGAAGTCTCTAAATCTCAACTTACCCAAAAAGCAAAACCTCAGAACAAGTTATGAACATTACAAGCATTCCTAGATGAAGCTGCATGTGTTTTATTTAGCAAGTCAGGTTGATCAGAAAAGCTCTTCTTTTGGAGCTTTTTAGAATCTGTTTTAACTATGCAAACAATAGATGCATGAAGACCATCTGATGAGCTCTGAAAATGAGAACTTTCAGGAAAACATAGAGGCTTAACTCATCAGCATCTCCCATGGCACTAACTGCACTGATTATTCACTCCACTCAAAACAAACCAACTAGCAATATCATATGAAAACACATTTTTAACTGCAGTAAGATTGCATGAAAGGACTTGTACATCACATGCTCACAAGTTGAATCTAAAATGCCTTTTTCTCATGTCAAACAAACAAAAACCCCCCATGTGTTTCATTCGAGATGCTAACCTGGAAATTTTTAAACAATGTTGTAAATAGTACTCATTGAACATTATTATTTAGTTGATTGAGTGCTTCTGTTTGGCCACAGCTGAGCAAGCTGCAAGGCACACCTGCACAGGTAAGCCAAAGCAAACATATAATATACAAATATATGGACAATTATACAGTGCACACACATGATTGGCTTACTCCCCACTCAGTCTGGCATTTCCATTCCGTGCAATATTTTCTGATATATGATTGGCAAGTTTCTGTATTTGATAAAGGCAGTATCAGATACTCTTAATAAGGTAAACAGTTTATTTGAAACCTAATGACAATACTCATCATGAAATTTAACACTGACTACCCCTATTCTAAACCCCACCACTCCTCCCATTATCGTCTAAGGCTATTGGTATCATAGTTTATTCATGTGTATTCACATGCTGTAAACTGCAGATTAATCACACAAGACTCTCTAGTGGTTAGAAATAAATGCAGTAATTCACTGGAAAGGGCAATTTATCTAACTGTTTAGATATTGTAAAGTACTGTAACCTGAAGCATTTCTCCATAAATTAAAAAAATGCTTCACTGCAATCCTTTATAGCCTAATATTGTTTCTAGTTTCTAGGACACTTACCTTGTAGTAGAGAATTTTAGAATTAAATCAGGTTACATTTTTTACAGAGGGAAGCAGTATTAGACAGAAGATGAATGCATGTAGAAATCCTTCACACTTACACATGACCACACAGTTGAAGCTGTGCTACAGACACTAAGGAAAAAACCAAAATCCTTTTTACCTTGTGTACTTTTAGCTGGCAGACAAATCTTCCCTCTTTGCCTGGCTTCAATCAATGCAAAAATACATAGAAAGCTTTGACTCACAGAATTGAGAATTACTTACCAATTTGTAACAATACAGGTGTTACCAAAGCTGTCTCCATGGCATAACAAAATTCCCTGCCAAACATTACTGCACCATGCATCACCCACAGGCGTATCGGTATCCGGTCTATGGATCCTTCACTAATGGTCTCCTCCCTACTTTCATTCTCCTTGTTCTCTGGTTTCTGAAGCTGTGCCACAGGTAGATCTTGAACTTGCATAGATTCCGAGTCAGCATTCTGAGGAGCCATTTTCATTACCATAAAAAATATATATATTTGTTATATCTATATAAATAATACTACCATAACTCCACGAACAAGTTAGGGTGTCTTCTCTTTCAGCTTCTGTTCCTCAGGCAAGTAATGCTTATATTCCTCTTGTACAAACAGGTATCTTGCAACTTCTTGTATAGATACAAGACATTAAGAATGAAAAGCTATTTGGTAAGAATTTCAACATATGGCTTGCTGGTTTACTGTGAGTTAGAGTTAAAAATCCATAATTGCCATTCAGTTAATACCAGTTTCATAATTATTATTGAAGAAGTGCTGAAGTTGTTATTCGTGCTACACAGAGCTGGAAAGGCAACACAAAGAGGTGCTCCACTGTTAATCCCCATCGAGTGGCTGATTAATCTGCAACAAAAAGCAAGCATTTAAAAATTTCAATAGGGTTTTTCAGGATATTGTGTCCCCCCCCCCTCAACTATATAACCTATTTCCTGCTTCATGCTTTCCATTGTCCTTGCCTAGCATAGGGTCCTTTATTCCATGTTCCCTCCTACCTCTGCACTTTCCATTGAAAAGCAGTTGTGCCTTGTATTTAAATGATGCTTTACTGTACTCCAGTTCCTCTGGTTTGTGGTCCTACACAAAGCCACAGAAGAATGTCAGGGTACTTGTCCAAGATCCTCAGAACACTGCACACAAGACTAAAATTCTGGGAAATTTAAAGCAGGTTGCATTTCAGAAACAGCATATGATATTCCAGTTCTATGCCAGGAAGATGATTCATCAATTACCATGGTCACACACATATCTCCATTTAAACTTTTGGAAGCTGCAAGTTACTTTCAGTAACTATCACACCATTTTATACTGAAGATATTTCTCAAGGAAGCATGAGCAAAATAAGCCATGATGAATACAACTAATATTGATATTTAAATATTTAAACTTTAAGGAAGATATATACAGCATATGAATTCATCTTCTTTCTGCACACAAGACCAGACCATCTTACTCCCACATCCTGTGAGGCTGCTGAAATTTGTGAAAGCAGAATGGTACAATATCTTCCGCATTAAAATTATTAAAATGTATTCTAACCAGGTTAGACAAGCTTCTTCTGCACCTTCCCTTTCTTTGTGCCATAGACAAGATCTAAGCAGATGTACAAATATTGCACCATGCCAATCAAAATGTGTTTAAGCACTTAGGAGAAGAAAACAAAGCATCTTATAAAAAGCCAGATTACATAAAGTTTGTATTAGAAGGATGCATATTTACATCTCTGCACACAGGGTGACCCCAGGACAAAACCCCCCAGGGATATGGTTCCATGAAATGCTGGCTCTGGCAGCCAAGCTGGCCTCAGTAGAAGTCCCCACGCTACAATTCCCTGTCTCTTCAGTTGCAGCAACAAAAACTCTCTGTGGGCTTGAGCACACACCAGATCATTAAGTGGTGAGCCTAAAACTGAGCCTTAGGAAACAGATGCCATGTTTGGTGTTTAAAGAACATCACAAGAGCAGCTCTGTTTCCGTGTGACCTAAGGCACTGTTCTACTAAAAGTGCATCATGAGAACACCATCTTGAGCACTCCCTCCTCCTGACACCCTCCTTAGAGCTGTTTATTGAACATATTTTGTTTTTCCATTCAAAAACATCTTTTTTGGTTCATGTCTTTTCTTATTCTAGGCTCCCCAAGATTACTGGAATTCTCACATTTGACCACCTAAACAACAAACTAATACTAAAATTTTATTTTGAGCTGGATAAACCTTTAAATTCCACAAGAAAGTTAAAATATCTTACTGAGCTAGTAGTATAAACTAAGTTTAAGTTCAAGGTTTTATCTATAAGCATTAAATAGCTCAGAACAAAAAGGACTTGGAAAGCATTTCTCTACCCACTCAGAATTAACAGAAATTAAGATATAAGTAGTTTATCATAAATGTAAAGTACTGTGTATTAAAAAAACACATGCACCTTACATAACACAAGTTCTGAGTAAAGCCTACAAAATACATGTTCTGGAGTAGGAGCAATTATTTTAATTACAGACTAGTCAGAAAATGTTTAACTGCTGGCAGACTCAGGCATCACGACATTCTGTAGAATTTGAAAGTATACATGTTAGCTCTTACTACCCAAAAATCAGCAGAACCTGTATGTTGCATTACAGACTAAGGGTCATGGATTACTCTCCTGCACAATCTAGTTTAAAGTCTCTGCTCTTTTCTCACGCCTGATTTCCTCTCCTGTGAAGGATTTAATTCCCTTTCCCTAAACACTCCTTCCATAGGCACTTCCAGGGTGAGGCACTGAGGAAGGCAGTTCATCACTCCAGAATATTCTGTGGTGCACTGGGGCAGCCTGCACATAGCAAGGAGGATGACACCAAGCCAGGAGCATTTGTCCTGGGAAAGGATAAAGAGGCAGGACAAAAGCAGATATCTGAGATTTAGCCCATTTGAGCAAGGCTCTTAAGGGATGACTGAAAAAGTTATTTCTGAAGTGGAAGATGATGGGGAGTGATCAGATAATTTAAGAGCCAGGAATAATGGGTGGTAGATGGAGCTAGACTTTGAAGCTGTAATTGCCACAGATAAGAACAGCATATTTTAAACATGCCAGAAAAAGCAGTTACAGTGTTCAAGTGCAATAGAAGGAGGCACAATGGACAGGTTTTATCTAAAAGAACAGAGAATTACTGTTCCATTATGCCAATTTTGTGGTAAGCATAACGCTAGACTTCCTGCAGCACTTTCATCTGACTCCAAGTGCACGTCTAATACAAGGGCCAGAGAATAACAAGAGCCTCTCAGAAAGGTCTTCAGTTCTTTCCTAAGCTCTGCTCAGTTGTGTTCATGTTCATTTTAGACTGATACATATTCTGCTTTTTTTTTCCCAAGTTCATTTTGAATTTGGCAAGTTTGAATAGTGGCATTCTTTCTTCTTAAAGAGGGAGACAAATTCATTTACCTGATGGAAGCAAATGTAACAGAGGCTTTTATGTAGCAAAGAACTCCAAAGTAAATGGCACCTGAAGAGAAGCTGGATTAAAATACCAGTGCAGAATTCTCTGATGTCTGCATCCAGCACTAATTGTTTTTCATGGCTGATTTTCAAGGGCATTTTCATAACTAACAACAAATAAAGCAGTAGAAAGAAGAATTTCATCCATGGGAAGAGATTCCTGTTGGGCATTGTACACAGGCTGGGTGTGAAGAGAATTTAAGATACAGAAATATTTCTGATCTTGTCAAGTGTTTATGGAAGGAGGGGACTGATGACACTGGCTCTTTGTCAGCTTAATTGCACTTATTTTACTCTGACCTTTGGCCATGTTTTAGCAATGACAAAAACATATAAAGCAATAATTAATATTCCAACAAAACTGGTGAGTAATATATTCCAAAATCTAATCTGTAAGCAAAATTTTATAAAGCTTCTCAAATTGCTTCCAATCTTACCTGCTATACTTTTACTACCTGACTTCCACTGAGGCATAATATGACTGTGTCAAACACAAAACACGCTACAGGCTTGACAAGTCAATAACCCTGAGCCTCAAATAGGTACTGTTCACAGAGCCTGTGAACCATCAAATAACCAAAGGAAAATCACTGCCTTTCCTCAGGGTTTGCCAAAGAAGAGGAAGTGTTATATAGGTCATACCTGTAGCCCACAAAATTCCATGGCTTTCTTTTCCCTAGGGAGCACTATGATGCTTAGGATGCACAAAGAGCTCATGCTACACAATTATCCAACATGATGCCTCGGGCAAATGACTTCTATCACACATCTCAGTGTGTTTTTAAGTTCAGGACTTGGGGGTTTGACAAGCAGCGTTCCTGCATTTGTGATGCCACCATCTGGAGGTCAGCAGACTGGTAGCACACCCATCAATACCAAAATAAAATTAGGTTAACAGTGATCCTGTCCAAATCGCTTAAGACTGAACTATTTTTGATGCATGTTTCCAGATCTCTCCTGCTAACAAGGAATTGGAATGCACTGTTTGACAAGTAACCAGAATTTCTGAACCAGTGCCAAAGCATATGACTGTAAGCTGTGGAGTACACAGCACGTTTCAGGTAATCACAAACGTATTTTTTTGAGTTGTAATAAAGCTGGCAAGTAGAAAACAGTTAAATGGGCCCAACTGGATACCATGAGAACATTTCAAATCTTTTGGAAGGTTTTCGTCCTATAAAGCCATTGGGCATTCCCTCAGGCATTTATTGGTGTAAGAAACAATCTCAGAGGAGAGAAGAGGTGGTATGCACTAATTATAAAAACCCAAGACAATTAGAAAAATAAGCACAGTTTATGAAAATCTAGAATGAGCAAACTGAAAACGATGGAAATACTTCTGTCCAAGCACGACTGAATATCTAAGGAAAAAAGGAGAGAATTGAACAGAGATAAACTACCCCTTATCTCATCCTCTTCTTTGAAGTTTATTGCATTAACTTCCAGTCATTCATGTAGTTATCTCCTGTCTTCAAGATCTGCCTCTTCCATTATCATAACTCTTTTACATGCAAAGATATAGACTGACCAAAGCTGTCTCAAATCACAAAGAGCTGCATTCAATTTTGCTCACAGGAATTATTTTCTAATGATGTCAGAAATACTCTAAGTCAAAGATTCTATGGTTTAAATGAATTTTACCTTCTTGATGCAGAAAGGAAGGGTGAAGAAACACCTTGAGCCATCATTGCATACAATGACTTTTCATTGTTTACCACTACCTTCACAAGGGAAAATACCTAAGGATCAATTAATCAGTTATTACAGAATTTAAATAGGCTTTAATAACTCTGGTCACAGCTGGGACCTGTCAGTGATCCATTCCACTCAACATCAAAAAGCCCCAAACAACAAAGAAACCCCTAGTAGATGTACTTCATCATGAAATATTCAAATGTTTACTTGGAAAAAAAGTGTAAGACTACAGAAGCTGCCAGTCTAATAGAAGATTTTCGTTCCTCCCAGAGCCTTACAACTTACCCTCCTCCAATGCTTCAATAAGTGCATCCCAGAGATCCATGCTAGCAACCACACTATTTCACCTGTGAATCACGTCAGATTGACAAGCCTGTAAGTGCCCAGTCATTCAATTTATTTGTCAAATACTTTTCTGCCAAGTTGGTTTATGCTCAGGTTTTCAAATCATCCGGCCATATTTTGAAGTTACCTAGACTGATTTAAGTTTAGCTTTAATATTAGCATTAGAAAGAAAAGCATTCCGAGTTTATCTGTCTTTTCTTCAGGCTGAGTGTTTGGCTGAGCACTTCTACTGCCATGTTGCAGACAAACATCACTTATTATTCCTTCCACAATTCAATGCAAAGTGGACAATGGGTTCTGCTTCAGCATCTGACTGGCTTGTGACAGGACACATCGTTTGGGCTTCTGCCTTTTCGAAAGTAAAATGGCTTTTGCCCAAGCATAATTGCTGGTGTTTTGAGTTCAAATGCCCTGTGCTCTACCACACCAACAGGAAAAGAGAATGCTGCTGTAAAAGAGCAGTTCTTAAAGGCAAGGCTGACCTTCAATCCCTCTGCAAGCATGGCTGCACCACCTTACAAAGCCTTGTCCGTTCTCAAAATACATTAAAAATTACTCTGTAAGATCAGGCAACTGATTTTGTAAGGAAATATCACACAAAATACATGACCAGCTTATTCCACTGCTTACACTCTAGGTTTCTCAATCATTTTAAGCTGGTATAAACAAGTACTTCCTCTAAGAGCACCATTCTGTTCTTCCTTTTCTTTGCCCCTTGTTCCTTACTCCCACTGCTTCCTCTGCAGCCACATGAGCAGCACAGCAACGACCCAGACACTGTAACTGATCCAGGCTGAAAACTAAGCTGACAAAAACACGTCCAAGCAGCTGAAGAAATCCTTTACGAAATCTGGTTGGCTGCAAGGATCCATACCACCCTAACAGGGAGGCACAGGAGTGGCTGGAAGTGTTCCTTTAGGCAGCAATACCCAAAGCCAGTGTGAAATTGCAGCTCCAGAGGAAAGGAGCTGTTGGTGGGTCCCTGTGGCTACGAGGTCAAAAAGCAAACTCATCTGCCCAGCTCCAGACACCTGCTGTGCAGAAGGCAGAAGGATCCTCAGGCATGCTGGGAGAGCTCTCTTGTATTCTCCCTGTACTTGCCAGATGTGAGGCAGAACACCACTTGCTTGGCCAACAGGCAGCTATTTTCTCCCCAGCAGTTTTGCAGCTCTGTTGCTAATAATTAGCTGCTGTTTATAGTAACAGAACTGGTGACAAAGGATGTTTTTTTGGCCCGTGTCAATACTCAAGTGTTCAGTCACTGCACTAGGAAGAAAAGCACCTAGAACACATACCTGGAAGTTTTGGCCCAGCTGGATAAATGTGCTCAACTACCCTACTCGAAGTTCAGAGGAAGGGCTGTATCCTTCTGTGATCTGATGAAGTTGTTCCATCATAAAGGTGTAGACAAACTCTGTGACTTTCTATATAGGTGCGTCATAAGGCCTTTCTTCAAAAGGGCAGCAATTATAGGCAGGCAGTTGTTTCAATTCCCATTAAGACTTCTGACAGCTAAATGCAAACATTGAAAGCTTTTTAGCTACTACTTTCTAAAAACAGAACTGTACTAACCCTGTCAGAGGGGGAAGACTACACCTGTTCAGGAATAATTTTTATAAAAATCAATTATATCATGTATTACTCAACAACATTTCCATAGATGAGCTATGTTACCTCCAGATCCTGAAAGTCAACCTCTCACTTTAAAACAGTCTTACATTACACTGGACTGGCCTGCTGTGAATCACTAAAACCCTGCCAAAGGAAAAAGGTTAAGGCTAACTGGGTGCAATAAAGAACCACATTTGACATGTCTTAACATCTAATTCATCATTTAGGTTATCAAAGGCATTGAAACACAACAGCATAAACCAGCTTCTTCTACAAGGCCATCGTGCCCAAACAACCCTATGACTAATACTGACTGCAGGTCAGATTCTTAGCAAGTTCATCTTGAAACCTGAGATTTGGGGGGAAAAAAAAAAAAAAAAAGAGAGAGAGAGAAAAAAAAAGAAAAGAGCCACTGGAAACAGCACAGTGCTTTTGCATCATGACCTACTTTTGAAACTACCACACAATTTAGGCCACAGAAGTAAAGTCTGGGCAGGGGTAAGTCATTCTGCAGCACGTTGTGAATTAAAACAATATGAAGCAATCCACCTCACATGGAGAAACAGCATTTTTGCCACTTCTTCCAACACAAACTTTTGCCTGCCTTCAGGACTCTTCACACACTGTAAGTCAGTTGATGCCTTTTACAACCTTTTGATTAAGCCAAAACATGATGTTTTAAATACACATTCATCTAAGAGAAGCAGATGATGCTGGCAGCTTTTCTACTCTTAATGCTCAACATCTGACATCCTCTACTCCCCCAACAAATAAATATCCAAACCACAATCCAAAACATAAAAGGAAGGATCTGAACAGCTTGATTTTGGAAGGGTTAATGAAGATTTGTTGCACCCTTTCTTTGGTATGTATACAAAATTCCAGAAATTATTAAAGCCTGACATACACAGGCTTGCAAACTCCAGCCCTGCCTAAGTTAAATTTTCCATAGGGTTTCCTGCTTCCTTCTTTCCATAAAGCATGGCCTTGACTAGAGCCCCCTTGGCTTTCTTGGGACCCTCTTTGCACCCCCTCGCAGCTTACTCAGAAAATGACCAAGAGTAAGATTTTGGCTCCTGCTGGAAGATGTGGTGATGCAGCTGGCAATCTGGGCATGACAAACTCCCCTGACAGGAATTTCCCTGCCCAGACACATGAGGAGGAATAGAAAGCTCAAGGGGTCAGGTGGAGAGGGGAAGGTGCTTGTGACATCAGGAAGAACAGCTTTGTAAGGCAGCACTATTTAATCATTATTTGTATTTTGGGGGCAAACATAATTTCTCCATTCATTACTGGGAAAAATACATAGGAAATCATGGGCCTTTATACAATTACTGAAACAATTCTGGGAAGCCATCTTTTTAAGAGGGATCCAGAATTTAATGTGAGACAGACTTTATTCAGTGGATTGGATATTATACTGCTCCCTAAAGGCACAGCCTGTTACTAATATTAGATCAGATTACATTGTTAAATCACGGCTGCTGCTGTTTTTAGTAGGAAATACTTCATTTTGTTAAACTGGAGAGGTGGCATTATCTGATTTAACTTTAATTTTGATTTAACTTTAATTCGGATTTACTGATAGGTAAAAAAGTCATACATACTCACATTACCTTTATGTTTATTGATACAGATACATTAAACAAGTAAACAGCTAAGGGGGTACGTACATAAACAGCAGTAGAGAAGCCTTCAGAGCTAATGGAAAACATAACAGCTGGGACTGGGGATGCTGGGAAGAAAACAGGCACTAAGAAGCAGTTTCACAGCACAGTAAAGACACAGGCATGCCTGATTTGTAATGGCTGCATCTCCAATTAGCAGGTTCTATACCAAAATTAGGTAAAGGGCAAGACAGCAAGCACTAACAGCTTTCAAAACCAAAAACTAACAACCAAGTCACCACAAAACTCAAGCACAAAACTCAAAACCTCATGGGGACAGAGATCACTCATGCCAGTGTGCAAATATGCTGTTATGGGCTGACACTACTGCAACTAATGACTTGCACTAAGAAAACTCACTGATTTGGTCAGATAGGCACAAACTTCAGTCTGGCCTGAGCTATGGTCCAGCTTGGAATGTCTTATTAAAACACCCTTAAGTTTTTAAGCCATGTTGACCCTGAATGTTATCTCCCATCAGAATTAAACTGATTTGCTCCCTCTGCCTCTGTGAAGTAGAACAACAGAGGAAAACAAAATTAAGGCTATCATCAGCAAACATCTTAATACATAACCAAGTGGATTAACTGCACCAATCCCACCTTCCTGCAGAAGGAAGGGCAATATCTAACGCAGCAGGGCTGGTGGTGCAAGAATAATCCTATCAGGACATCATTGCCAGTAGCATTTGTTTTTGCAAGTTCTTTCACCAATGCTGTCCTCCCAACTGCAGTGGGGAAAATGGAATAGACCAGAGCAACCTTTGCTGATTCTCCGGAATAAGAAATGCTTTCTGTAATAGGTAGAGACTAGAGTTTTGCATGAATATTCCTCCATAAAAATAGTCAAGCCAGGACTGATTACTTAGTCTGTATCTGCAAAGTTAGACATCTCTTGCAGATGCTACTGTGAAAAGCACATTACTTTCACGTACTGGCATTTAAACTAATCATATTCACTGCCTGAAAATTCACAGGCTGGTTTCTTCAGGCTGCAAATACTTAAGAAACCCAAATACTGACAGAATATGTATTAGACAATTACAGAAGCTATTCAATAGATCAAGACAAAAAAAGAGCACGGCATAGATCTTCATAAGCCGACTTCCTCTAGCATATCATTAATGTCTGCAAAGCCTAATTCATTGGAATTATCTTCAATTACCAGTCCCTAAATGCATTACCATCATTCAATCTCAGAAAACTCTGTTAAAGGAAGCTTTTGAAAACATCCCTAGAATTTTGTTCACCCTCTAACAAAGATGGAGAAGTCAGGTTTTGACCAGATTTTACTAACTCTGAGGAAATAATTACTCCCTCAGAGAAAAACCAAAACAACTCAGAAGAGGGTTTCTCACATTTCAGATTCTCCAAAGGGTTTGTGAACACGTGTATATATAACTGGTTATATCATCTTGCACTAGGTGTTCTCATTTTGCCTTGTTTGAGTGCACTCAGAGATCAAAGGGGAACCTCATCACCATGATTGCTTGGTAATAAACCAGCATTTACAGCCTAACCTGCAGTGTGAGCCCACACCAACTCATCAGGATTGCTGGAAATTGTCTCCTGTCAGCACAAGGGATAAAGATTCCTTCCCTTCCCCACGCAAGCTTTGCCGAGCTTCCCTCCATCTGAGCCAAGGAAAATACTCTAACATCCCCTGATGAAGTATTAAATGGAACTCATCACTTCAGTACTGAAAGAAAGGAATAAAAGGTGTTTAGAGATAACATTTATTTCTCACTTACTTCCTGGCAACAAAAGAATACCACCTCCTCCTAAATCCACTGCAAAGGGTGTGGTAAAAGAGCTGCTTTCCACCCCTCTGGCCCCACACCTGTGATGCATGAGGTGCTGCTAATAGAGGAAACTGCAGGTTTAGGGTGCAGCACCTTCGGTAAACATCTCCAGCACCTCCCTTTAGCAGCACAAGTAATTACAAACAAACGTTGAGAAAGCACACTCCATAAAAAGTATTGCTGGAGCACTTGAGTAGATCCCTGCTCTGGTTTTTTAGGCTGTCCCAAATACCAGCGTGACAGATGTGTTTATGTACACTGCCATGAAGTAGAGCTATTTGATTTAGTTTCTCAATTATTTAAATAAACATTTGAACTGACCTAGCAGTGATGCACAGCCTGTATATTTTAAGTAAGGTGTAAGATTACAAAACAAGACAAACAAAATTAAGAATCCCTTGTTAACCCCAATAATTATTAAACCTTAAGAAAATCAGAGAATTAGTGCTTGGTCAATAATATGGATAAATCAGCACTTAAAAGGGTTGCATCACCACACTGATTTCAGACCTTATTTACAGCATTTAGGATCAATACAGTAAGAACTTCCACAACCAGTACTTTTAACAAAGTAGGGAACCCACACCACGTAAGAGTTACACCTTATAGGAGACAGAAATGCAGGTAATAAACAGACAATATTTTGGCCAAGTTACAAACCATCCATTTTAGTGCAAATAATATGCTTTAGACAGCTGGTTTATAAGCAGCTCCACAGAAAGCTGATGGCCACATTTAAGAGCAACTTGATCAGGACATTTTGATTTTGGACGATGAACAAATGCTATTTTAGAATGTGTTTTGCCAAGCTCTAAATCCTGTTAGAACTGTCAGGATAAGATATTTACTGACATGTACAGTAAAATAATAAGAGGTTACAAGTGCTTGGCAGTTGGACTTGATACATGAAGACCAGCTAGCAGGCCAATATTTAGAGGGCACAAACCTCTTCCATTTATGACTCTAGAGAACTACAAAATACTTGGCAAAGGCTTGCCAGAATTTGGCATTTTTACCTAATTTGGAAATGACTGTCAGCTGTTCTTCTCCTAGAGGATGCAGAAGCTCCAGCCTCCATGCCACTTCAACAGCAGACATCTGGACCATTCTGTGGTGAGACCTGCAGCACTCCTGCACCAGAGAAGTGTTTGTACCCTGCTGTCACATCAGAGCAATCACTATGGAAGTTCTTGCAGGTGAAAATATTTGAAAGCAAACCCATCTCCCAGTCTAGCTTTAGCCCTGTCACAGTCAGACAATTCAGTCACGCTCTGTCAGTCCCAACAACCTTTCCTGTATGCTTCCTGCAAAACACACAGCTGCCATCCTCCAAGGGAAACTCAACATATAGCCCAAGGGACAAAGCTGCACTGTGAGATGGTGGCAGATCTCATCCATGGAACTCTAAGCATCATCACATCATCCAGATCATGGGTCTTGCACCTCTCTAAGTCCCCACAGAGACAAGTTTCCAAGGCAGAGTGGTTAAGAGGAATCAATGGTTTCAGCAGTTGCACCATAACTATTTATAACATAACTATTATATATAACTATAACTAAGGCAGCTGGGACTACCACAAGCAGGTTGTAAAGGCAGTAGAGATGCTAATGTACATTTAAATACCTTGAACACATGTTGCCCTTGTGAGCGATTATTCCCACCTCTCGCCAAACAAAACCAAAACCAACCTACCCAAAAACAACAAGCAAATGCTGTTTGAAAGGCATCTAGTCTCCCAAAAGCATTTTCTGTTGGAGGTTACTATCAGATAACACAGATGGATTACCTAAAACATCCTCAGTGAATTAATCTTTCAGATGCTAAAGCAGCTTTACTTGAATATCTGTAAGAACAAAACATTGTTGCAATAGCGTCTACAGGACTAGGCAGGCTTCTTCTAGGAAGGGGAGAGTTTCTCTGCATTAAAAAGGTATTTAAAATCAACAAGTCATAGCCAATGTTAATTTAGCTGTAAGATTCGAAGTGATTGCACTTGAGTCATTCTATAGATACAGGGCTGCTGACATAAAGAATAGGGCAGTGAGAGGTTCAGCCTATACAAGCACGATTGATTGTTTAGAAAACAAAGCTAATCTAGTGGTTGTTTCTTTATGCAAGGCTAATTGCATACCAGCTGGAGTGCCTTTCCAGATCATTCTCAGAGGCAGAATGAATTTGTGGTCAGATAATATCACAGGTATTTCTCTAAGTAGGCAGAGCTGCTTTAATGTGTGCAGGCACTGAAAGCAGCATATGTGAAGAGCAAAACAATGAAGGAGACACCAGAACTGAAGTGCACAAAGTAGCTTGATACTCAAGTGTAACAGCTGAGCTGGCAGGTTATCCTACTAGACATCTAATATCCTCAGAAAGGGATGGGATCCTCTCTGCAAAGTGCACTCAGAGAACAAGCAATCACTTTTGGTCATTCTTTTACCCTGGATAGATCCTGAAATCTCAAGCCAAGGGGGAAATCCAGAGAAAGAAGTAGTAAACTGAACATCTGACAAGATAGATTTGGCTTTGTGCCTTTATTGTTTAAAGACACAACAAAATACACGTGCAGTTGGTGTAAGCCATCTTCAGAGGAAGGAATATAAAAGGGACTCCACAGACTGAGTAGGTGCAAATAACAGCTACAGCTTCAATACAGGACTGAGTATCTCCTTAAAATTTTAGAAGGCACACCAACTACAGCTTGGAGAGTGGGTGCTGATTTGAAGGACAAACAGGAACAGCAATGTCTTGCTCAGATAAATCTTTAGAATTGGTCTAACGGCACCTAACATTAAAGGATCTCACAGCTCAGGGGCTGTAGGGCTATTCACAGAACGGAGGAAGAACTCACCAAACTCTGAGCTGATCAGTGAATGCTGCCTTCAGTGCTCTGAGGATACCTGTTTATGCACCTCAACAGACTGACAGGAGCATTCTCTAAACTTGAGTAATAGCATTTACCAAGAGTGTGGGCTTCATGATGATAGTTAAGCTAAACAGCTCTCATTCATCTTCTGTCATCCACACACCTTTATTATAGTGCTTAAAGTTTGTCGTTGCATCACTGATTTTTCCTCATCTTGCTCCACTCACATTCAATCTGGATTTGTCTCATCTGCTCTGCTCAGATGGTAGAAGAAATACCAGAACAAGAGTTTTAGTCTCTACTCTTTTCTGTGGTTTAATCATTATGATTTGGCAGCAGCTGCTGGGAACAGGCACACCCCAAGATAGGGACTCAGCTCTGTAAGCTCTCAGTTTTCTGTTCTCTGATCCTAAAAGTATAATGGATGCAGAGTCTTCCCACTGCTCCTCTGGAAAACTGAGCCTGACCTCACAGTATTCCAGATGTTACATTTCCAGTTGCCTGATCTGTCAACTCCAAATCAACTTGCAACTTATTATTGCAAGATTCTACTTGCAATAATATATTAAATTTCTCCATTTTCAAAACTGTCTTGATGTTTATCTTCCAGGAGATGGCAACTGCCCACAGCAGCATCCTAAGCAAGGAGTATCACTAACAGCAGAGGTCAGACAAAGGATGATGGGAGCACACCTGGCTGAAGCTGTTTGGTGTTTCTGACTAGATAAATTTCAAAGGGATGTTCTCTTTCTGTGCTGCAGAACAAATCAAAGGCTTGCATCTGTGGGGGAAAATGGGGGAGACCAGGAGGACAGTTGTCATTTCTACCAGGGGATGAGTTAAAGTTACAAAATTAAAGTCAGGTACTTGAATGAATACTGCACATATTACCTAATCTCAACTTTTCAAAGAGTTTTATGCTTCGGACTATTTCTTTAAACAACTGCTCTACTTTTAACTGAACGCTTCGTCTTATCAGTTTATTCTGGTACAAGATAGTGGCTTGGCTTCCACCCCAGTTCCCATGAAGATAGTTAACACTTGCAGATTCCTTTCTCTAACACCACAACCAGCTAATTCCATTTATCACACGTGGAGTTGATAAGGGATATGACATTTATTCTTGAATTATTTTGCTGTCTCATTGTCTGCAAGGCATTTATAAGTAACAGTTTGTTGAAATTAACAGACTTGTCATTCAGCTTTACCCCCTACTTGGCCAAGTCCTTGGAAAGCAGACAAAAAGTTGTTACCTTCACATAATCATGCACATAGTCCTAAGTATTTGAAATGCTACACCTGCTTGAAGTATACAGCTGTTAAGAGCAGGCAAACAAAAAATATCAAGTGAATGAGGCTTTGAGCAACTGGCAGTTATCCTGGTGACACCATGGTGACATTAACTTTGCCCAGAATTTCTAAAAGCCTTGTGTAAGCACTTTGGCATATTGGATAGCTTGTTATAGGCTTCTGGTTCAAGGCAGAGATTTTAGAATTGATTCTAGATAAGTAGAATTGCTTTAATTTGGTCACTCAGGAAGTCTTCCAGGGAAATCCTACTCTGAAACACTTGAAGGTTTTAATAAATTAGCAGTCATGTAGGATTTCACAAGTCTTATTAATAAGCACTAGGATGTGCCATGCATCCCTGAACATATTCAGGCTCTGTCAAACTTTGATGAAACCATCACTGAAGTGGGTGTGACACTCAGACTCAGAGGACATTACAACATCTTCCACCAATTTTGCTGTGAGGAGTAGCTGACTCCAAAACAGTATTCCCAAGAAGGATTTCAGGAGCTTTCTAGTGTTGGTCCAAAAGTATTATCAGCCCATGCACTGAGAGCAGGTTTACTGAACAGGGATCACTCTGTAAGGATTCAAAAGCATAGTGTGAAATAAAACCAAAAACCTAACAAATATTTATTCAAACACTGCTTCTTGATAGTGGTTTAGAGACGGGATTGCACATTTTGTAGGAAGATCTGTGGATTCCAGCAGAGAAGCACAACCCAAGTCAGTAATCCTGTTGAAAGGAGATAGTCTCACTTTTGTCCTAATGTTCTTTTAGAGGTGAGGATCACCTCATATGACAAATGATTCCTCATCAAGCACAAAAACATTCAAGCCAAACACTTCAGTGAGCAAAGCATGCTGTACATCAGATTGAGCCAAGCAGAAAAAACTGGGAGAGGAAATAATCAAAAGGACAGGAACCAGAAAACATGACTACAAAGTCTGAAGGGCATGAGATTATTTCTAAACAAAGTCTTGACAGAGAGTTTCAAATGCAGAAGCTGTTAAAAGAACATGACATGATCTCTCCATCAGGAAAGTAATGATTGGCCCAAGCTGTAACAGAATTAGAGAATATTTTCTAGATGCAATGAGTAACAGAAGTGCCATTATCCATCATGGGGAGGACAACCAGCAGGTTCACGCCTTCCTTGCCCCACTCATGGATCAACTTCTCATGGCTCTACAAGCTGAGGTTGCTTCCTGCCATCTCTCATCTTCACTTGTGAGCACACGCAATTTCCCACCTCCCAGAGCCCACAAAGGCACAGACATTTGCATGTGCTGCATGTGTAGGTGTGAGTCTTCAGCAGTAACACAGGAAGCTGAGGAAAAAAACTATTCATTTCTTGTAGCTTGTGAACAGGAAAGTATATCTAGTATTTGACTAACAAAATCTTAAAGTTAATCCAAGTTGCTGGTCAACACAGAGGTATTTGACATTTTACACTTTAGTCACTTGTCAGAGTGAGGAAGCCCTCAGGGTGATAAATTTCACGATTATTGAACCTTATTTTAATGAAATGCATGGCTTGCCCTTCTGGGCTGTATTTTATTTTGGCAAATTTACTGAGAACATTGTGCTTAGTTATTTT
The DNA here is from genome assembly GCA_013399835.1 of Leptocoma aspasia. Classification (NCBI taxonomy): domain Eukaryota; kingdom Metazoa; phylum Chordata; class Aves; order Passeriformes; family Nectariniidae; genus Leptocoma; species Leptocoma aspasia. Next base: position 250,724 of record VXAX01001184.1, on the reverse strand, counting down.
ACTTTTCCAATTACAGAACCAGCATAAGCAATAAACTAATGTTTTTATTGTTTGAACAATCACCTGCCAGATTTTCAGGAGGAATAAGATTTGATTAAAGCAATCAGCAGTTAACCATAACATATCCTTAACTGTTTTAGGTTTTAAGAGCTTAAATAGATTTGAAATAATTTAATGTTGCTTTGTACAGCAGTCAAGATTTAACAGATAAAACAGAGGCACCACATGCCTGTTATCTCATTTAAGTGAAATCCATTTATCATCCTGTTACGTTTTTATTCTTCCAGTAACAAATTTCAAAGTTCAATGTACTACCACTACATAAAGATTTCTGCAAAACACATGGGCAGACTTTTGACCCATAGACTTCTTTGAAGAAGTACATATGATCATATAGTAAAACAGGCATAATTCAAAAGGTCACTTCCATTTTGTTTTAAGCCTTTTAAGCCAGAATATATTTAAGTTTCAATTCCACGTTAAAACAGCCATGATGTGACACATTGCTATCCCTGATTTGTATTCTGGTTTTCAGTCAAGCAGTCAGTTTAAGTTAACTTAATTGGGGTAGAGAGTTAGGGGATAAAAATGTCTTAGTTTATCAGGAAAAAATAAAACCTGCAGGAAAAGAGTTCACATGGTGCCTGTAAAATTCTTCCTACTTATCTGTAGTGGTGTGAACAGCAGTGTGTATAATTCAAACAAGTTTTTGCTACGAAAGCTTTTTCACCTTCCTCTGAGGACTTTGTGTGCCCTTGCTCACCACTCATACATGAAGTTTGCAAAAACACAATGAATATAAAATCTGCAACTGTATTCTGTATTTTACCTGATGAAAGAATACTTGTCATGTTACAATAAACATCAACCAGGCTTAAACCTTCACTGGCAAGGAGAGCAAAACTCAGCCTTCAAAACATGGAACTGAAATTAGCATAGACAAATTTCCCAGGTATGAAATGTTAATTCCTTCTGAAGAATAGTGTAATCAAAACAGACTCCAGTTTACTTTAGGACACATGGGCTAAATCAGCCATCTGGGTAGGATCTTGAGAGGCCTGATCCCAGATTTCTTTGCTGAACAGAAAACAAACTGCACACGTGTATGTGCTTTTTATTAAACATTCCCTACCGTGAGGAGCAGGCCTGACAACCATTTGCTGAGATTAAACTATTTCAGAAGCACTGGCAGTGCAATGTTGCAGCTACAGCTGAATCCCACCAGTCTGTGAGCAGTGACACCTGTCTGTCACTTTGGATACATCCTCCCCACATACACCAGGAGTGAAACCTCCCACCTTCCTGATGAAAAAAGCTTCCCAGACTTTCAGGCTTTTGCTGCATGATCTCCAGTTTAATTCTGCACCTAAACTACTTACAAGCCTTGGAAGGGAGTGAAGATCTAACATGAAATTACAGCCCAGATATAAACAATGTAGATGTATTCCTGTATACGTGTATATCATGTAGGCCTGCTGTATTTTCATTATTCCCTGCAAGGCTGGAAGGGTCACAGCATTATTACAAGCCTAAGCCCTTTCAGATGCAAAAAGACAGACCTGTGTAGCTTTAGTCTTAGTTGCTCACATCAAGCAACTTAGAGCTCCAGCTTGTCCTGTGAGGCCAGCAAATTAATGAAGGAAAATTCTGGGCTCTTGCTTGCTTTATCAGATAGGATGGAGCAGAGAAGTTTCCAGCCTTGGCTTCCTGCTTTCCTCTCAGTCCAGTCCAATATTTTAAAATTTTCTCTGGTGAAAGCCAAGTATTGGCCAGTGTTCTTGTTATTCTCATTCTTTGAAAAGATATGACTACTACACAGACAATGAGAAAGGAAGTTATTTAATCCCTACATCAACAGTGAGTAAGAAAATGAAGTATTATAATGGCACAAGCATAACTGCATCAGGTAAGAATTAAAAACTATGCTGGACAGTCATTAATGCAAAAAATAAGGAACCCATTTTTATTTAATACTTTGACACAGGCAGGCTTCCATTCATTTTCTAAGTTACAGGGAAATGCAATATTAATGAACTGAATGCTGCTACTGGAGATAAACCAAGTGTTGCTTTCATTTGCACAGTACTTCTATCCTGACCACATTCATTTAGATGCAAGAAGGAGAGTATAGTGCATAGTGAATGTATTATAAACACAGAGCTGAAATATTTAAACATATGCCCTTATTAGAAAATATACCTTTAGTATTAAAGCTTGGAGAACCACTACCAACACCCCTTTATTTCAGACTATTTTTTTCACAGAGAAAGCAATTTTACTGTGAATGCCTGAAGCACAGAACTGCAGCAGCTTTCCTATCTCCTACGGCAAGATCTCCAAATCATTTGGACAGCAGCAGTTTCTGCATGTAAAGCTGAAATCTTATTCCCTACTTAAAGAATCTGTCTTTTGTAAGCTATGGTTCGTGTATATATATATGTGTATATATATCTCCAGTCAATACAATAATTGCACATAGGGACTTGAAAGCTTTCTCTGGTGGTGATGTTTGACCATGAGCCACTTAGCAGCAGTGGCTTTGTCAGTGGGTAGCCCCTAAAACTTCAGAAGTCAGAAAAGGCCATCAGGGATGTCAGTTACTAAGTTCCAAACAGACAGAATGAGGCTGTGATCCACAATCAGGGCAACTTACCAGGTTCATTGAAGGATCCTGCAAGTGAGATACTCAGCAATACACAGACTCCTCACAGAGCCACCCAGACAGGGAGTCTGTTGACAAAGAGCTTCTTAAAGAGGCTGAAGTGCAGGGAACAGTGTAGCCAGTATTGTACCAGTGATAAATTCAAGCATTAATTACAACCAGTTACTCAGTAACCAGCTTTAACAATGAACTGGAACTGATCTCTTAGAACGTGTTAATTTAGGAGCACAGTTAATGAGGAAGAGAAAACTAAGTGCAGTTGAGGGAAATACCATGCAGTGCTGGGCTGCTGGAATGAGCTGGCAGTTTGTAGTCTGATGAATGTACATGTTTTGTAGTTTGCAATAACTGAGCACAGGTTTGGTTTTTTTTTTTTTTTAAGTGTATCTTTTGTTTAAGTGTATCTTCATCTACCATGAAGAGGTAGGATGATGCAGTGAAATCTGTTCAAGGAAGGAGCAGAGTCAAGTTTATACTGTACATCCCTGAGACTCATTAGGTTTTACATTGACAAAGTGCTGTTACAGAGATCTAGCCATGAACAGGCTAAGAATACCCTGGGACAAAGTAGTGAGGCTTTATCTTAAGTCATCACACCAAGATTATTACTTGTCCACAAATATATCCTGCTGTTCCTAACCAGTAAAAGACTTACCAACAATATAAAACCAAACTCACTAGACACACAGGCATCTGATGTTAGCACAAAATTCACTGTATGGGAATCCAAGCCCTTTTATAGACAGCTTAATTGGGGGTTACTATACAATTGAAGGGCCGTGGTAGTGTCCAGGTCATATCCATACAAAGAAGATTAGAGATCCCACTACTGCTATAGGGTCAAAAGGCTTATTTGCAACTGGCACCCTGAATTGTCACGCAAACTATTCCAGAGCAATTGTCTGGAAGGGGACACACCTTATCTGATTCAATTCCATTTCTTCAGTAGACTGAAAGATCTGCTATGCAGCTGCATAATGAGAGTTTTGAACAGACTGTACCTGGAAGATGACAAATTGGAAAGGTGATTTGAAAACAAAGCAGAAGAAAAAGCTCCAACTGTAAGGCCAGAAATGACTGTAGGAACATGAAGGGAACAGGTAACTGCCCATTCACTGGCTTTTTTCAGTTCATTGAAGCAAATTTGACTTTTAGGGAGGTGGAAGTGCTATGATGTTGGAAACATTTAGGGTACCTATGCACTGAGAAGTGGAAGCCTTTTCCCTCTACACCAAAGTTAGAAGCAGAACAAGAGCCAAGAAAAAGAGCAAGCCTACATCACAAGCTGATTCCCCCAGATACGAATTAGACAGCAAACAGGACATGCACTAGAAGTGCTGGTGTTAAAGCAAGCTGTGCATTTGTTTTGGGTTATTTTTTGAACTCCTGGGAGTTAGCTGGCCAGCCACACTACTCTAAGGAGCAATAGTTCAGACTGTCAAATCACTCCTCTGGGAGTACACAGAGCCAGACTGCTCAGGCCAGTGTACTTGCTCAGATATTCCCCTCATAAAATGGGAGGAGTATTTTTTACCCTGCATGTATGCCTTCTCCACAGCCCCTGAAATAAAAACTGACCAAACAAAAAATCAACCCCCTGAAACTCTTGTTACCTGGAAGCACAGATCCAGCACCAAGGCTATTTAAGTGTTGACTCCTGTTTCTGTTATTTGTACTTCCATGTGATTGATAAGAAAGTTGTAGGTTAAACAGTGCTCATGTTAAATGTATTCTGGAAGATTGTTTACTGTGTGTAAGTGATGATAGGAAATTAAGTGGCACAAAAATCTGACTGCTCTGCAGTCATCGCTTGCTGGGTTAAGCCACTGGTTTCTGGATGTGGTCCAGAAAGATTGATCATATATTCAAGGGCAGAATGCAGAAGATAAGAGTGACATGCAGTTGTGCTTTTGTAAAAGAACACTGGGTTCGGCCCCCAGTTAGATCATTTATTTATCTGGCACTGGAGGGTGATAATGGCTTGTTTTCAAGTCTCCAAAATAAATGAAGTACACTGCATGCAGAAGTAGTCCAGCCCAGCCAGCAGAGGACAGAAAATATGCAGGGTCAGCATAACACTGGTTTCAATTTCAGTTACAAAAACATTAGAGCTCTCATTTAAAACAAGATGAGGAAACTAGGTCCTCTCTCCACTCTGCTGAGAACACCAACCTTCTCTCCCCAGAATACTGACAAAAATCCACTTCAGAGTTCAGCAAAACAATTCAGGGTAACACCTTCCTGCTGCCATTTACACACTAGAACTTTCTTAAAATTATCTTTGGCTTACTCTTAGGACTAAGCTTTATCTCCTACCCTTTTATGCCTTGCTACATGAGCAGCAGCTATTGACTGACAATTTCATTTGTGCAAGGAACACATGTCTCAGTCCTCTCGCAGAACACCTCAGGCCACCAGATTAGTCAACCTTCATATAACACTGCAAAAGAGATTGAGTCAAGCCTGAAGTGTCAGGCCAGCCAGGTCACCTAAAGCTAAAGTTTAATAGTCTTTATCCTCTATAAATGGGAGTCCTGGAAAACAAGTCTTCCCCATCTTTAACTGGGTCTTAAGTTTTGGTAGTCCACATTGTAGAGACCAACTTCCCATCATCTATAGATTGAGATTCATGTTTTGAGCAGAATACATGCCAGCAAGAGCCAAACCAAGGTCAGGAGCAGCTCTTAAGCCAAACCCAATCATTACCCAACAAAAGCCTTGTGTCCTGATGCTTGCCAGAGTCACTTGCCAAGAGCAAGTTTGATGAGGAAACCTGGCTGCTTGTCCCAAGTTGTTACAAAGCCGTATGCCAGCTGCAGTGTAGATGACTGCACAGCACTTGTTGGAAGTAGCAGCAAGAAGAGGCTTTAGTTAATAGCCACCGTGTGCCAGTTAGGTCACAGGACAAACCATGCCATGGCTCAGACACTGCAGTGCTCTGAATCCAGCAGTGAGATGCCCAAAGCTCAGCTTTTAACTCAAGGCAAATTCAGTCTTGGGCAACTCTACTGGAGGTCTAGATTTAATAGTAGGAAATCAGCTCTTTTTCATGCAGAGTACCTTGTTTCACTTGGAGGAATATTATGCTTCTTTACCACACTGAAGAGTAATGAGTTTATTTAGAAGAGCAATAATTACTCAGTGCTTGGATACAAGAACCCCTCACAGTCCCAGATGCAGGATAGATCTGTTTACCAGTGGAAGCTTTGGGTAGTTTCTCTGGGCAGGGTGTGACCCAACTGCAAGATGTGTGGGTAACAGATAAGCTGCTGACCGTAGAAGTCACCTGACTGCAGCAGCTTACTGAAAGCACACAGTCCCTAGTTCACAACATTCCACAGCTTAACAGTGCCTGCTGTTTCTGGGCTGCTCAGGATCTCCTGTCTGAAAGGTGACTCTCAGGTTCAAACATCAGCTGTCAAGCTACACACGTGGTGTCACTCATCCTGACAGCATTCTGCTTCAACTTTGACAACGGAATTGTTTTCTGGTTTTGCATGGAGCCTTAAACACACAATAGCTAGAAAGTTTATTGGACTTGATACAGCCATTACTGGGCAGGTGTAGTGCTCTGCTTAGGAAAATTGTTTCACTCATGTCAGTTTAGTGCTGGTATATTAAGCTAAGCAATGCCCTCTGCAATTCCTCTGTTTTATCTGTTAAATCTTGACTGCTGTACAAATGGACTACTGTTGAATGAAAGTGTTCAGTAAGGCTGGCACTAAGATGAAGGACCAGGAGCCCCAACAGAATAGCTATCAGATCAGTTAACCCATCTCTAAAGGAAACAACTGCACACAAGGCTGTTCTGTTGGAGTTTTGGTCAATCTTATGCCTATAGTTGGAATAGGTCACAGCTTGGGATCTTGCAAGTATTACAGATATAAAGGTCATGGGAGTGACCCTTGCAAAACTAAAACACAGCACAAACAGTTCTTCATGTTACTCATTACTCTGCAAGCTGCTAAAGCTTCCTCCTCCATCATGACATCCTCGTCACTTCCACAGGGCTCTCCTGACAGATCAGCTGGAAAGCTCCATTTCAACTCCAACAGCTTTGCCTCTATTCAACATGCTCTTACACTATTAAAAGTAGTCCATAGCATTGCAGTCAGCTTGAAGGGCAAGTGAAGCTTGTTTTTATGTCTAACATGACACCAGCACACATGCACTGTTGCTCAAGACATACTGCTTGATCATTTGATGCAATTATTTTAGGATTGCTTATGGTGTTAGAGAGGCAGAGGAGTTACAGACCATAAGTTCAAAAGCAACTGCCAGCTCCAGCTTCTTGTGATGGGCAATGTGAAGGATTTCACTGGTTTTGCCTAACATGCAAGTGGCAGTGCCCACATACTGCCAGTGGAATTGGCTTTCTACTCTAGCAATTGATGCTGGAAGTCATAAAGTACTCAAATAAGCAGTGCATCACAAGCAGAGTTTACAGGCTAAGCTAGACAAGATCAAATGTTCTTGTGTAAAGAACTGTTTATAGTTTAAATCAGTGTCTGCTGAAAGTCCTGAAGTGTTACATGCAGCTGTGTTCACAACTGCAGGCACTACCAGGTCATTCCAGCCATCATCTTCCCACCCAGAAATTCATAACCCCTAAAGCTTCAACATCTTTTCTAAGCTGCTCAGCTGGCAACATATTTTGACTGCAAGAAAGTTTTTCAAACATTAGATGCAGGTTTACTGGTGAATTACTCTGCAGGTACCATCCAATGTTAATATTCTCCTTGCTTTTATAAATGATCCATTTAAGTTTATACAGGGATAGAGGTAGAGTCCATGCATTCCTGCCTCAGCACACAAGCAAAGCAACATTATATTACCAAGTCTTAACTTTCTAGCTGCCAGAGAATCCAGGACTGGAGTGAGTTTAAAGGTAATTAACCTTGGAGATCACAGACCTGTGAGACAGGTCCAACTTCAACCTGCTCTCTCAGAGCCTGGATTTCCACCTGGAGGAATCAAGGCAGTTACTTCAGAGAGCTCCTCAAACAGGCTTAACACTTGCTTCAGCGTGAAAATTTAAGGTCACATGCACTTAGACATCCAAGCATGTGCATTGTTTCAGTCAGAGTTACACCACAAAAATATTCCACTTGTGTCACCCCACTGAAAAGGCATATGAGCAAAGTTGCACTTTTTGAGTTTTGTCCTAACAGGACACAGAAGGAGCAGCAGGTTCACCAGCTGTCACTCAGTTTTCCTGCCACCTTTTCATGACTAACTAAGGAGACCTCCAGCAGAAAACAACTTCCCTTGTCAGCACAAGGCAGCACAATACAACGGTACTTAAAACAGACTGAATTTTTTAGGCACATTTCAGCTTGGAGGGAGAGGATTGCCCTCGATTGCAGGCAGTCCCCACAGCATCCAAGCATGATCACGTAGCAGATACTGCTCATTCCTTTCTCAGCAGACTCCCAGAGAGCAGCAGGCTCCTGCAGGAGTTAACCCACAGTTACATAGGAGGGTTTATCTGTAGAACCACACACTTTCCTTTGGCTGAAGATTCCTCAATCATACATAATTGAACATAAGAACTACTATCATTTACTTGCTCGGAGAGGCACAAGCCAACCCACGTAAACCGGCTTCTGACACTACAAATAGCTAACTGAAATAGCAGTTGTTCCAGTGATCCCACCCATTACATCATGGAAATGGTTATTTTGTCATGAAAAGTATCTGATTTAATCTCATTAATAGAGGCATGAAGCTCTCACTGCCACTACCTCCGACATAAACAGGAACTCACAAATGTTTTTGGATGCATCAGAGACTACATGCATCTTTAAGAGTTTAAGGCAGTGTTAGCTTTTCAAACTTAGAGTAAAAAGCACTTATCTAAGCATCTATAGCCAAAGTGTCAAGTAAATAATTTAATCTCTTGTCTGAAACCTCTTCCCTTATTTAGGAAGGGAAAAATTAGGCATATTGAAGGTTTCATCAATCCAGTATAATCACTAAACAGACAAAGCAAGGAAGACCTTATCTTTCACAATACTGGTAGGAGGGAAGAAGTCACACAAGCCACAGCAGTGCAATCACATCAGCAACCCCCCTCTGCCAGATACTTGCAAAAAAGCCCAACTTGAGGAGGGAAGCAGAAAGTATTCACCAGCTCGCTCTTTGAGCTCAAGCACCTGCTCAAGCCATATTTCATTAAATATTTTAATAGCACTCTCTGATCACAGCAGTGGAACATGACGTAGCTCAAGCTGGAGCAGTTTTTGCAGAGCAGAGAGGATACATGCTGTAACAGTGCAACTCCTTCCCACGGATCCTCATAATGATGCAGTTATTTGTATGTGCTCTGTATCTAGTGCTGCCCCTCCTTGTAGATCCAATTCTTGTAACATCTCTTTTCCTGAAGGAGAAAACATCTCCTCTTTCTAACATTCAATATCCTGCAATATTTTTCCTATCCTTTTCCATTTGTAAGTCCCTGAATTAGCCAGGCTCCAGCAACATTGATTCACTCACCGCACCCAGTGCCAAGTCAGAGCCTCGGCAAAATCTTTTCCTCCCCTCCTTTTTCCCCTCTATACCTAGAGAATACTGAAGGCAAAGCACTCCAACAGAAGACTGCCCCATAGAGAGAGTATTTTTCAAGGTCAAGCAGAGTTTCTGCACCTGCTAAAGGTGCTAAATTAAGGCATGTTAAGAGTTGCAGATCACTGATAACACGATCTTAAGGAAAACTGCTGCATTCATGGAGGTTTAAGAGCAAAGTTGGAAGTAATTTCTTCCCCCAGTATCCTCCCACCATCATATCAGGCAAGGACAGACCCAATTGTTTTGTGATAAATCTTTGAGATCACGTGACAGATAAAGTGTGGAATTATTCAAATGGCAGACTACTGAAGTTTAATAGTCTGAAAAGGTACACTAATTTCCATCTTTGGTCCCTTTGTCAAGTCCTCTTCCAGCGCAGTCTCCACCCAACACAATCCTAAAGGGGCACTTAATGAATTCTGATGAGAAAGAAGTGGCTATCTCAGACATCCCAAACAATTCTCTCCAACATCACCTTACTCAATCCACCATTCATTCCTCATCCCTTCCCAACCTCCGTAGCCCAACATCTCATTTGACCCAATTTCTCACCACAGCACATGGCATTTCCAATTTCCACGTCTGCAGCCCAACATGTCCCTCACCCCCAAGATCCTCATTGTCTTCCTATCTTCATGACTTCACATACCCACACCCCAAGGCTGCTCAACCCTCTCACCTTTCCAGTCCCATAACTCCTTCACTCAAAACGCTTCTCAGCCCCTAAGCCCAAACCTTCATCTTCACCCCAGCCCTTCCTCACCTTCACCAGCCCCTCACCTCCCTCACCCCAAACCCTTCCTCACCTTCACCAGCCCCTCACCTCCCTCA
>VXAX01001184.1:84488-235903 GCA_013399835.1 Leptocoma aspasia | reverse complement strand
AAAAAAAAAAAAGAGAAGGTAATTCTCCCTCTGGATGGACAGAAGCCCTTGGGATTGTTTTGACTTGCTTTCAGACTTAATGATATTTGACACAGCCGGCTCTCTGAGGTGTCTCCTGATTGGGAGTGGCCGTGGGTTTGGGAAGCCTGAGGCTATGCTTGAAGCAAATCTGAGCACCCAGAAACCCAGGTGAGGTCTCCAAGCCAGGACATTTATAAACAGGACATGAAAAATGAGTCTCAACTTTTACACATTTGGCCTTGTAACTCAGCCCCAGGGTATCTCTCACAAAGGGTGATATATCTGATGGGAGACCGAGGCTCTGGACTTGAAACTGCTGTTTATCCTTCTTCTCACCCTCCCCCAACACATGCTGTCATTACGATGGAACTTTAATGGCTGTGTAAAATGGCCCATGTCCCTTGATGCCTATTTTTTTTCCCCCTAAAAGCATTGAGATGCTTCTGTTTTTTTCAGATGTGGACTTGTGGCTAGTCAACCAAAGATATTTTGTCTGGACACAGACAAGTCTCAAGAAGGTTTTATGAAGAAGATTTTGTGAATTTGTGATTGGCACCCAGACAGGCAGATTTTCAGGTCCGTTCAGGTTGCCCATGTTAGCCAAAATAGACTTTTAATTCTGACAACCAAAGGGCTCCCGACAGAACTCACAAGTAGAGAGTGTGACTCAGCCCTTTACCCTGTCACCAGCCCAAAGTCCACCCCTCTGGAGCTAGCTGGTTCATGCCACCCCAGAGCAATGTCAACAGTCCTGAGCAAACAGGGTGGTGCAGGTGTAGGTTCCCTTTGCCCCCATCCTGCACTGAAACCTGGAATCCCCCTGTGCTGGGCATTGGTGAGGTCCCACCTCAAATCCTTTGTTCAGTTTTGGACTTCTAACAACAAGGACATTGAGGTGCTGGAGCGTGTCCAAAGAAGGACAGTGGAGCTAGGGAAGGGTCTGGATGACGAGTGGCTGAGGTAACAGGGGGTGTTTAGCCTGGAGAAAAGGAGGCTGAGAGGTGACCTTATCACTGTCTACAAGAGAGATGATAGAGGTGATCTCTGTCACTCTTGGGGAGACAGTTCAGTGGTGGACTTGGCCGTGCTGGGTTAATGGTTGGATTTTATGTTCCTAAAGGTCTTTTTCAACTGAAATGATTATATTACTCTAAAAGCAGTAGCTACAACTGCTCTCACATCACCCTCATATGGCAAATAAACAGCTCATGGTAGCAGTTATGTTACAAGGTGCCCATACCGGCTATAAGATTGGGTGTGCTGCTTCTGCCACTTGTGAGGACTCATCATGAGGTGCTGCCTTGAAGAATGAGAGTTCCCTGTCATTATTTTCCTGGTTTGCAGAGCTGAAACCTGGTATTAATGGCTGCAGAAATTATCCTGCCTCTTGAGTTTGTGTGGTCTATAATTATCTTCACAATAAAACTGTGAGGAATTAGGCTTCAGAACAGTTTATAGGTGTCAAGGGATGAGTGACAGTCCTTAAAGAACTGTGGCTTTCAGTCCTCAAGTGCCAAGAGCAGTTAAGATGCTGCTAGACAGCACTTAAGAACTGCAGAGCTTGTTCAGTTCTGTCACTGCTTCCCCTGTCTTGGAGAGATCAGAACCTCTATTTTTTTTTTTTTAATTCTGTTTACTTTTCTGAAACTTTTCTATTTCTCTGCACTTGGGCAATGAGCTGAGATTAGTCAGTTTTCCTTCTGAGCTGCCTCTTATGAAACCATGACTGTGATGTTTTTGAGGTTTCCATTGCTGCACAGGGAATTTTGTATTTTGGTTGCTCTATTTTGATTGAAAAGTGGATCTATTTTCATCATATTGTATGTGCAGAGAACCAAAATCCTGAACCAAAGCCTGAAGTACGGGAGACTTTTTAAGTCTGAGATGATTTTCAAGTGACTTCATTCACGTTAGCTTTACCCTGATGAAAGCTGACTGGTAGTATTTTCAGTTTACACTGGTGAATGTCTAAAAAAAGACCAGTTTTCTGCTTGCACAGACTCCTGCTGCCTCCCATAAAGCCATAAAATTTTCTGAAGTTTCACATCAGAGATCCTGTGGCCTTTCAGTACAATGGAAGCCTGTAAAAAAGATGGAGAGGGACTTTTTATACAGCCAGAAAGTGATAAAACAAGGGGGAACAGTTTTAAACTAAAAAAGGGGAGAGTTAAGATTCGATATTAGGAAGAATTTCTTTACTCAGAGGGTAGTGAAGCACTGGCATGAGTTACCCAAAGAAGCGGTGGATGCCCCATCCCTGGAAGTGCTCAAGAGCAGGTTGGATGGGGATTGGAGCAACCTGGGATAGTAGAAGGTGCCCCTGTCCATGGCAGGGGGATTGGAATGAGATGGCCTTCAAGGTCCCTTCCAACACAAACCATTCTATAGTTCTTGGTTACTTAATGCTTTCTTATAATAACACAATGTTTCATGGATTAATTGGTAGATGATAGGCAGTTGGGCTAATCCAGAGAGAAGAAAATACCATTTCTTACCTGATCACCACACAAATGCTTAGTTTATAGCTCTAGACAGTGATGACCTCTAGTTAACTGAGCATTTATCCCTGTTCACACTGCCTGCTTGTTTTGCAGCCTTGTGGCTCCAGCTGGATTCAGACTGTGCAGGTGTTACTGGGCACGCTGTTTTGATCACCAGGTGGGACCTGAAGCCTCTGTAGCCTCCTTGTAGGATTCACTTTACTCTTTGTTCTGCTAAGGCCTGTTACAACCACGTGCTGTGATTTATCTCATCTCTCCCCTTGCCTAATCAGTCACATACCTAATTGTTGTTAGCAATATTTTGGGTCCCAGCATAAACAAATTGTTTAGCCCTGTGTCATCAAAACTGCATCTGGACAACCATCAGTATTCTCCATATTTTTAGAAAATCCCAGGAAAGAACTCAGAAGCTACACCTGTGTTAATGACTTCTGCAAATATGACTCAGTGTTAGCAGAAGCCAATGAGCAGTCACAAAAATGGACACTGTTGTGCTGACTGTATTCAGTGTTTTCACATTTCCATGAAAACATGAGTAACACTCACCTGGGTGATGGAAAAGCGAGCTGGATTGGCACTGGTTGGCAACGGGATGGAAAATTAGTATGTAAAGAGCCTAGTGATTAAGATAATGAAAAACAATGTTAAGAGTCTTAGGTGAAGCCAAGTTTTGTAGCCCTCGAGCTTTTAGTTGTGAAATTGTTGGCTCTTGTGTTGTTTCTGAAATAGAAATCTATTTAAATGACTTAAGCAACCCAAGTTTCAAGAATAACCCCAAGCAGGCTGTTTTAGTTGTGACTGCGAAACCAAATTGGGTGAATACTTTTTATTCTAATTGCTTGAATTTCCAAACACAACCAGAGAACTGAACAGCTGCAGACCCTAAAGTATTTATTATGAAAGTAATTTTAAACTTTGAGGAAAAAATGAAATGCCAAAGTTGATTGGAGTGGAAATCCCCTACAAAATACTGGGATTTTTTTAGGATTCATTTAGTCGTTCCCCCTGCTGCTCCTAAAAGCTGAGTGTAAACTGAAACATTCACTGTTTTTGGAATTAAATCAAAACAATTGCTTTGAGTTAATTGTGTTTAGCAATTTTTCCCTTTTCCTAGACCTGAATGTCACCCCAGTCATTGATTTTCATGCAGTGTTGGACTTGTGAAAGTCCCTCTACCTGAAGTACAGTGTGGATACTTCACACCACTGTTCTTAGGTTCTAGTTTTGTTTTTCAGTTTAAATGATTTTAAAACCACTTACTCCCAAAGGGAGCAACTTTTCCTTTCCTTTTCATCTCCTTGTACTCTATAGAATCATTGAATATCTCAGTTTGGAAAGGACCCATAGGGTCATTTATTCCAACTCCCAGTTCACTGCAGGACCTAAAACTAAACCATATGACATTGTCCAGGCACTGCTTGAACTCTCTAGGGGCCCTTATGAAGACTCCCCACAAATACAGTGCTCTCTGTAAATGACTGCACTAGATAGAAGCCTTTTGGAATGTGGGATAGGTAATGCAATTTGCAGACATTTTTGTGGGGAATAAATACATGGCAATACACTGTGGAACTCCAGAACTCTGCCTAAGAAATTGTAAAAGTTTAGTCTTGGGATGAGTCAGTTCATCTAGTTGATTTGATAGGAAACTCTAAAAAAAAAAGAAGTATAGGTTTCTGTTGAAGAAACCACACACACTGACTCATGCCACGGTCCTAGACCTTGTGTGAGCCTGCCAAGGCTGGCAGGTCATGGTCAAGCCCTTTCACAGAACAAATCAGCCTCCAGTTCTCACTTCTGACTCCTATAAAAACAGCTTCATTTTCCAGTTTCTCCTTAAGCAATTTCATAATTTTTCTCAAACACTTCCCAGACCTTCCAAGGGCTACAACACAACCTGCTGGAGGGGGACCTGGAGGTAGCCTGTGCGCATGAACACTGTGCCAACAGCAGAGACCAGGAAGATTAGGATGGAGTTGTGCTTTCCTGCTGCTCTTCTTCCTTAGACAATCCTATTGGTTCAGCAGCTTCTTTCCTTATTTTTATCAGGAGCCTGGCAACTAAGCTCCTGACTTAAGCACCTCAAAGACTCAAGGCTGCTTTGGTAGGACCAAAAGTTTTGTATTACTGTCAGAATGGGAATAAAGAGCCTTTTTCCTTGAGTGGGTTCCAGCCTGTTTCTTTGGATTGGTGATGCATTTACACTGGGCAGACAGACGCTCTCCACAGGGATGTGTTAGCCCTCACCTGGGCCAGAGCACAGAAGGACAACAGATTATTTGAATGGAGATCATTTGCAACCTGCAGAGCAGACTCAGGAGGTTACAGCTGAAGATAAAGAAGTTTGTAAAACTGAGAGAAAGTTCCTAGCAATGAGGTTATTTGAGAGGTTTAACAAGCTCCCCAGGGAAGCATTGTTCCTGTGGATAACTTTGAGAAGAGACCAGGAGAAATGTTTTTGAGGAGTTTAGATTTTTCCTGTCAAGTAATCAGCTATATTTCTGCCAGAAAAGGCCTTCCCCAGTCCCAATTAAACAACAACTACCCTGAATGGATTGCCCCAAATTTNGGCATATGTTGCAGAATCCGCTAGAAAAAAATGTTTTCACAACTGATATTTTCCTAAATGCCTTTAAAAATTTTCAGTCCATGCCCAGGTAGTTTCCTGCTAAGTAAGTATTTTCCCAAACAATTTCTTCTTAAAGGACCATGCCTTGTTGTTGAATGCAAACTTGAACCTGTTTTACTGTGATTTGAATAGATACAAGGCCTCTCTACCACATGGATTTACTCATATCAAATACCACAAACCCCGTATTTCAGATGAGCTACAAATCTCCTCCTCTAAGAGTTTATTTTAACAAACTTGCAGCATTTCATCCTCTCTGTGGTTTTGATCTCCCTCTGAAATGCAGCAGAAGCCGAGATGTTTAAAACTTCTCAGGAAAGGGGACACACTGTTGGACCAACCTCACCTCCTTAGATTACTGGTGTAAAATTCAGAGACACGGACAAGCCTATAAATTGGAATCCCCCAATACTTCCAGGGCTTGAAGGCGTTTGCACACCTGCTGCTGAGTTTTGCCCCAGCTCCCTGAGCTCCATCTGAATTTTGCACTTGAAGTCAGCCCTGGGAAAACTTAGAGCTCTTCAGACCTTTGCTTTCTATCTGTGGGTGACAAAAACCACAAAGCTGGTTGTAGCAGAGCTCTGGCAGCTGCACTGTTAATAACAGGAAGAAAGAAAGAAAGAGAAGCTGCTCAGCTGACCCATGACCATCTCCAGCTCATCATGAGATGTATTATTGGAACCACAAAAACCCTCCACACACTTCATGCCTTGCAGGGACGGATGTTCCACCACCTGTCTCACTGGTGGTTTGCAGGATTTATGTTGTCTTTAATCAGAAAGAGTGCAGGGGTGCAGAAATACCCATTATTTTCAGAGTACAAAATATCTTCTGCGCGCGTGTGCGCATTTCATTCACAGACTTTACTTTCTCTCAAATGACCTATGAGTATCTCTTGTCTCATGGAATTGAGTGTTGTTTGCTTGTTCACAGCTTCCTTTCCTTCCGTTATCCAGCAAAGAAAGTTTGCTTAAGTGGCTTTTGTGAACTCTTTCAAGATCCCCAGAAGGATGATACAGGAAACAGAGAATTTCCTTTCTATACAAACTTCTAGGGTGTTCCCATAATAGCCTGAAATTTATCTGCCCTCAGCAGCCTGCAATTGGACAAAAAATTAATGGACTGTCAAGGGATCAGGCCAAACACAATTAACATATCAGAAAGGAGAGTTTGCAATAAGAAAAAATCCTCCACTTAAACAACACCTTTTATCCCGTGTTGCCAAACATTTTCCTTTCTACGTTTCCAGTTACTTCATAAGTTGGCCATGCTTTAACCACCCAGCCTGAAATTTTCCATAATTGCTCCCTGCCTCACGCTGAATACATTTTCAGAGAGCAGTGAAGGGGGAAAAGCTTCAGGAAAAAAAAAAAACCAACCCTCTTAAAAAGATGCAGTTATATTGCACTGAGCCTAAAGCTAATAAATTAGTTTTAGGGGTGTTTAAGCATTCTCCCTCTTTATTTTGAAGAGCATGTTTGCACCTCAGGAGGCCAGAGTGGGAATGAGACTCTTGGCACAGCAGCAGTGCTGGGGATGAGAATCTGCCACCATTGCTGTGAAAATGCATCTAGGTTTGTCCAAAAAATAAACCACAGACAAACCCCTACTTCAGTATTTTAGAGGCAGGTTTGTACCTTGGTTTTATGCCTTCTGACTGCTGTGCCTGCAGCCCCTCAAAAAGCAGCCCCTGTAAGCAGAACATCTGGACAGAGCGCCGACAAAATGGATTCCCATCCTTCAGGATTTCACCTGGTGTGACCTGGCACTGTGGGTGAGATCTGGGAGGATTGTAGCACTGAGAGGGAGGGCAGGGCCCGTGCTGAAAGCTGACAAGGTAGAAATGTGAGTCATTAAAAGGCAAAGACCAATCTGTAAAGAAACAATTACTTACATACTAAAAAAAAAAAAAAATCTGATCTGGAAGACACGTTCGCCTGGTGGTTGACACTCCCTACAAAAGCACTGTGTTGTTCCAAAAGTCTCCCATGAGATGAACAAACCTTGCCAGGAATAATCACAGATCTGGAGTCGTATAATTGCTCAACTAAAGGCAGGCAGGGAACAGATAGGGAACCTGTGCTTTGTTTTTTCTGCCCACTTCCTTGCTTTCAGGGCTGTGTGCTGCTCCGTAGCACTGGGGCTTGTATTGGCCGGAGCAATCAGGACACCAGGAAAAAAACCCAAAGCTTCTAAGCAACAGCTTCACGGTGTGTGTTGTTTTAAACTCCATTCATAAAAGCAGTGAGCTGGGCTGTGCGAGGCGGGCCGGGGCTCTGAGCACTCGTGTCTGCTTGGAGCAGAAACCTCTTGATGTGCTCAAGCCGAGCGCTGGCAGTTTCATACCCTTCCAGCACTAACCCAGCAATAAAGAAAATGGCTTTAAGCCACTTCAGACCCATTAGTGCTCTCCAGAATGCTAATATAGCATAGAGATGAAAGGACTGCAGTGAGGGGAGTGAGGAGATGTGGGCAACAGCTTTGCTCTCCTCTTAGGGAGGTTTGGTTCATTCTCTCAAGGAGCAGAGGCCAAATTTGGGGAGCAGATGCCATGGCAGCACAGCACAGCAGCACTCCCAAGTCATGGTACTCAGGCAGCATTAACGACAGGGCTGGGGTGCCTTTATTTTTTAGTGATAATTCATGGTTAACCAGAAACCTGATACTTGATCTGCTTCAGTCTGGAATGCCAAGTCCATTTGCACGACCTGTATCTGTGTGGCCACAGGTGGGAGATGACGTGAAAATCATTTGGTAATAGCAATTAGCACAGCATTTTTCTTTATTTTCTAAATAGGCTTGGGGAAATTAATCTTTTTTTAAATTAAGAAACAAGGTTTGTCACTTTTAAATTCAAAGGCCACATGTTTACTGAAAAGGGTCTGTCTTTAGTGGCAAGAGCCTTTATTTTTTTCCAACCCAAAAATCCTCTGTGAAACGGCACTATTAAAAAAGTCCCCGAGAAAAAGTAAAGAGGTTCTGCTAGAAAGCCTCATGATGCAGAGAAAAAAACTGAGGAGTATGGTTGATGGACCATATGGGACTTCAGAGGTTTGGAAACAGGAGTGTGGTGGAGCTCCAGGATGTTTACACTGCAGTAAGAAAGGTGAGAAGGGATTTTGCCCAGAAATACCTGCAGTAGAGGAAGGTGTGAGGTGAAAGCAGGCTGTCAAATCTATTAGAGCCATTTGCTGGAGATGGAAACAAGAGATGTTCCCGCTGAAAATCAGGACCAGAGGTTAATTAACTATGGGAACATCCTACTGAGAAGCCATCCTGTGAATTCCTATGTGATGGCTCAGGGGCATTGCCATCAGATGCTTTAGGTGTCCCTTAGACCCACTAAGCTGCACACCACGTTGTTGTGGAGATAACCTGCTCTTCCACTGGTTCCAGATGGATGCCAGGGCTCCTGCTGCAGATCTCCAGACCTCAGGACTGTGGATACCCCTGGGTGCCTGCAGCAGGACTGTGCCCTACTTTTGTATTTGTCAGTGAAAGAGCCTCATCAAGTCTCTGGAAAATAAAAAAGCAAAACAAGGACAAAGTTCTGCCCTTCTACTACTCTGTTTTCATTTACAGCCAAATTCTGCCAATCTTTTAGTGTCTATTTAAAACTTCTATTTCCTTCCCACCAGTCTGTTTCCGTGCTGGGGTGCATGTTCCCTTTTTCTCTTTTTCTTTTTCTTTTTCTTTTTCTTTTTCTTTTTCTTTTTCTTTTTCTTTTTCTCTTTTTCTTTTTCTTTTTTCTCTTTTTCTTTCCTTTTTCCCTTTTCTTTTTCTTTTTTCTCTTTTTCTTTCTCTTTTCCCTTGTTGTTTCACAGTCCACCTGATGATACTCATCACTTATCACTCCAGACACACAGGGAGCCTGAGCTGAGCCCAGTCTATGTGCAGTCACTGTTACATGAGGTGTCAGAGTCTGCTGCGTATCCAGAGGAGGAGACTGTGCCTGATTTTCCTTGGCTGAGACACTGTGGCTCAGCCTGGAACTGACAGCTGTGGAAAATTAATGGATGGGCCCTGTTTCCAAGGAATGGCTGTCAAGGTCACGGTTTTGAGGCTATAAGGGCACAGCCCTTTCCTACTTGCAGCCAGTACACATGCCAGCTTTGCTGTCCCCTCTTCAGATGTCACCATGTCACCAGATCGCTGTCACATGAGGACATCGTGGGTGAGGGGTGCTGTTGGCTGCCCAGCGTGTTTTCATGCCCAGGGACTCTATGAATATAGCCTGACCATGCTCGAGGTGTAACTGAAACCTGCTCTGCAGACACAGCTCCTGGTTGAACTGTCCCTGCCCCTTTCAAGGCTGAGCAGAGGAGTTTGTTCAAACCAGCCTTCAGTACAGGGTCACCCCGTGCAGCAGCGTGCAGGGGGGTACCTGGTGCTGCCTCTCTGCTGAGAGTACTAGCCTGTTTAGTGCTCTTCTCCATCTGTTTGGTGGTTGGCCCGCTTGAGTGGAGCCAATCTGGTTGCAAAGAAATGGAATTTTTCCCAGGCACAGAAGCCAGAGATGAATCCTTTTGGGCACGGAGGGCCTGGGCTTGGAATACATTGAGCTCTGTCTCTGGGCAGTTTAATCTCGCCAGCCAGAAACCTGTATGGATTTATACTTCCATATGCAACTGTTTGATAATCATGTTGCCATGGTTACATTTGAATTCTGCAATAAATGTGTAATTTCACACATTTACATCAAAAGGAGCTCCAGGACATACAGCTGCCTCACAAAGCAGCTGATCTCTCTCCATAAGCACTTTCCATTTTTAACTCCATATTGTTGTACTCACTGGTGTGCTTCTTTTGGAAGGGGGGTGAGGCCTGTAGGGCAGGTTTGGCAGCCAGGTTCTTGAGGTCTGATCCATACTAAGGTTCCCTCAGTGCTGGCACCAGGGCAGTTGCTCTGCTGTGGTCAGAGCAGCCATTTCCAGGGCAGTGCTGGTTCTGCAGCCACACCAACTACAAGGACTGAGATCCTTTGCAAGAAGTTAAACACAAGGTCCTGGTATGCCCAAAATGCAGGGACAAGGACTGAGGAGTGAAATATGAGGCTCTGCTCAGGGATGACGCTCACCTTTCTTAGCAGTTTGGTCTCTTCATCGCCTTTTCATCTCAATCCTCTCAGGTTTTCCTCCGGTTCCTTGCCTCCTCTCTTCCACCCCCTGCCAGCCTGATTGCTCCTTATCTCACCAGCTAGCTTGTCCCAGTGTTTTGCCCCAGGCTACCTGTCCCTACAGTGCTATCTGAGTTCTGTCCTACTTGTGATGGCTGCTTGTCCCACAGACACCCTCTGTTAATCCCATGGGCAGCTTTTTCCTTGGTCCAAGCCTCTTTCTCTGCCTCTGACAGGAAGCAATGGGCAGGGAAGTGTTATTTAGAGAGGGGCAGGTCACAGAGAGAGCAGAGAAGAGGCTGTACCAGGATACAGCTTCAACCAGCAGCAGCTGAATAAAGTGGTAAATGGCACCCACTGAGCATTAGATCTGGAGAGAAATATGCATCCAGATTCTATCCCTGCTGACTTAAACAGATGTTTTTCAGGAACTTGAAACTTGGACAGTTCTGCCTTTGGTTTTTTTCCTATAGCCACAGCAGCTGGAACAATGTTGGCACCAAGACAGGGCTGCAGCTGGTCTTCTTGCTCAGAGCAAAGAGATGCTGGACAGTCTTCAGCACTCACAGAATATGGACAAAGCAAACATTTCACTTCACTCCATGAATTTACTGTTGTGTTGAGAGAGAGGAAATTTGACTGTGACAAGTGCCCAACACTGACAATTTCTGTGTGAGAAACTGGAAGAAGGAAAAGTATTGGAAAAGCATAAGATTGTTTTTTATTTCTCAGCTGTTTATACAATTGGAAAAGTTAAGTAAGTCTAATTATTGAGGTTATTTGTTTTAATGAGTCACCACCTTGCTGTTATTATTCCTGGTTCCTGTTGCCATTGGACAAGAAGCTGCGGCTGGGCTGAGCCGTGCTACACAACAAATCTTCACTCTTGCTATTCCAAGATTAAGACATAGGACAATGGGTGGCTCAGACAAATAGGAACACGGAGAAGGAAAGTGGTATTTGCTAATGTGTTGTGTGGCAACAAGACTAGTGTGCAGATACTGGGAGCAAAGATGGATTTCTACCAGAGACTGATTTTTTGATGTTTTTTGAGGAGCATTTCCAAAGATGTGATAGAAAGGAGGTTGGCCACCATTGTGGGCTGGTTGTTGGTGGGAAGGGCTATGGACAGAGAAGTCACAGGGCGTTGAGAGCCAAGACCTGAATTTGGTGTTATGGCAAGGGATGAATCAGTGAAGGGATACAGCCTGAGAAACAGGACAAAAGAGAAAGGTTAGGAGAAGAATCTCCATGGTGGTATTGTGAATGGGTAAGAGTGTGATCAGGGCTCACAAGAAGTGCTTCAGTAACAGATGAAGGAAGAGATATGCAACAGATTTATCTGCAGGGCTGGAGAAGCTGGGCTTGAAAAATTCTGCAAGGTTGAACTGCAGCCTAAATTCATGGGCTTTGGAGGAGAGGTATGAACTGCCATCAGGAGCAGTTGCCTGGATGGCAGAGAAACCATCATGCTGTCCACTGTGTTTTGAGAAGATTTAGGGAGAAGGTTTGAGAGAAAAGGGATATCAAAAACTCTGTTTTATCCAGGCTAGGCTTTAGATAATTATTAGACACCCGTGAGATATCCTGGAGGGTCAGATGTCACTGGAGGATCTGTGCTTGCACGTGTATTAACATGGGAGCCAGCTCTGGGCTGCTGTTGGGATCAGGCAGAGCCCATGGGGTGGAGGCAGGAATGTGCCAACCCCCAGTGTTTCATCGATTGGTTTCAATTGATCAGTTGTGTAGAAACAAAGCGAACGAAGTTTCCGGTCTCTTGGATGTTGCAGAAGGTGTCGGATTTGCTTGCAGCAAGTTCATCTTTTTCAGCTGATTGTGCACTTTCAATTCTTTCTCCAGGATGGCAGAGAAGTCCTTTTTGAGCTGGGCTCAGAAACAAAAGGGAAGATCGGCTAGAGCAATGGGCTGTCAGAGAGGTTTTCTTTCCCTCTCAAATGCATACAAGGGTGCCTACTGAAAATTCCATGGGAGCAAGCACAGGAGGGGTAGGCACCGAGTGTGAAAGTCATCCTCAAGCCACTGGCGTTTTCCCAGTGTGGCTCCTCCCTGTAAGCCCCACAAGAAGAGTGGCACAGTCTTCTTTCCACCCAGTTTGGACACCATGTCCATTCAGTTCTAGCATCCATAGCCTGGAAGGAGAGGGAAACCCTCCCCTTTATCTCTATGGCATGGGTAATGTGTGTCTCTCCTTTTCACAGCTACCAAAACCTGGCATTTCCTGTTCTATTATCCATTTCCTAATACTTCCCAGGGCTTGAATGCTGGACTCAGCCAAGACTCCAGAGAGGGATTAGCAGGGACTTGCCTTGGCCGTGGATGACCTTCATTCTCTTTAGCATTTATTCTTTCTAGAGGATTGAGGAGGAGAAAGGGAGGGTGAGCCACAGCTAAATCCTATTCTTGGATCTCCCTTCAGCCACTGAAGAATGAGCTGAGTGCCTAAGTGAACCCAAAAGGCACCGTGGGGTGAGGCACATCACATCCAAGCTGGACGTGGTGGCCTCTTCCCAAGTTCCTGAGCTGCCACACGCTCCAGCCGTGCTTCAGCAGGCAGGACAGCCCAGGGACCCTGGGGATTGTGACAGGGCTGCTGCCAAGGCTTTGAGCTCCCCTCTGGGTGACGGGAAAACAGCAAAGACGCAGGTCATGAATGCTGTCTGGAGTGAGTGACCTGGATGTGTCTGCCCAGACTCTGTACAAAGAGGCAACGTGGCCCCAGCTCTGTTCTCCCAGGGCTTTGTGCCGGCGGCTGAAGTGGATCCTGTCCAACATGTAGAGAGCCACAGCTCTTGCCCAGTTGCAGGAGAGGCCTCTGTTCTCTGTGGTACCCAGTGAGGCTCTGCAGACCTGGCTGCACAATAGGCTGCTCAAAATGGATGCCAGGAACATCTCTGTCATCACTGCCAGACTTCCCGATTACAGACTGCTCTGCAGCCTAACACAGCTCACTGAGGGGGAATTCAGATGCTCAGATGAGAACTGCATAATATATTGGCAGTTGGCCATGTCTCTTCACTCTTGGGGCCACTTAACTTTTTCACATATTGTGCCAAGCCCCCTGTGCAGCACCACTGCTGTGAATTTTGTAGGTTGCTAGTTAAGCTGTGTTTTTCTTTGTGTGCTGATCATTGCTTTCTATATAGACTTGTGTATATGAGAATTGTTTTCCTAAAGTCTCTTGCCTCTCTTCCAAAGCACTCTGAATCCTGTGACAATGGCAAGAAGAACCTGGCTTACCACCCAGCTCATTCTTTCCCTCTCCCAACAGGTACTTGCTTGAAGTTTGTGAACACAGGAGTCAACCCCAGGAGTTCCCAGCTAATGGCACAGGCATGATCCCAGACAGAAATTGCTTCTATGCCTGACAGTTAGGTAAGAATTACCACAAATACCCTCAGATAGGTCTGACAGGACAAGTGCAGGAGACATGGAAGGTTGATCAGACTGACTCCAGTACTGCACAGGGACAGGGCTGAATCCACTCTATCCGCTGAATCCATGACTACTGGGTTTGCTTCTTCTCTCCCTTGTAAAATTATATGATGAAATGCTTTTCCCCAGGCATTTGCCACTTCTGAGCATTAGTTAGTGCATTGCATTACAAAGAAAGGAAAATACTCAATTTCTGCTCTTTTTTTGGTTGGTTTTTTTTTTTTTTGGTTGGTTTGAGGGTCAAGTTTTATATCCCCCAATCCATTTTTGGCAGGTTAAAATTAATGGACTTTTCAGGATGATCAAGGGAGAAATAGAGTATCAGCCTCTTACCAAATGAGACAACATGGGAAATGTTAATTAAATCATCTTGGATAAATACCTTTTTTGCCCTGCTCTTCCCATCAGATCAGTGTATGGGGTACCATGACCAGACAA
The DNA here is from genome assembly GCA_013399835.1 of Leptocoma aspasia. NCBI lineage: Eukaryota > Metazoa > Chordata > Aves > Passeriformes > Nectariniidae > Leptocoma > Leptocoma aspasia. The sequence goes on along the minus strand of VXAX01001184.1, from coordinate 221,745 downwards.
ATGGAAGAAGCATGGCTGCTTTTGCTTCCTCCTCCTTCTTGCATACAGAAATGAGGGACATGAGGAAATTGCAAGCCTGGATCAAAAAGTAGTGTCTGCCAAGCAGCAGAGCTGCTCCTGTAGAAACATCCCTCCATCTCTGCCATGTGGGAAGAGAGGGATTTTGGCCATTTCTTTCTCTTAGTTATGAACAAATAGCACATGGCCATCACTCACCACTAAGAAGCCCAGTTAATATATCTGGTGATACACCCTGGCTGCCCTGAGGTGCTGTTGTGCAATGGAAGTTGATAAATTGGGCCAAAAAATTCCTTAAAATCTCCTTGCTTCCACAGTAGCTTAAACTGCAGGTCAGAGTGGGCACAAAATACACTGGGCCGTAAATGGAACTTTACAGACACTATTCATTTCCCTCCACATTTCCTTTTTACCACCAAGAATTGAGCTAATTTAGCATAATATCCCAAACAACAGGAGTTAGTGTCAGTGTTGACGGATCAACACTGCTTCTGCAACCTCCTGCATGCCAGCTGGGAAGAGTCAACGTGCCCTTCCTGGAAAGGCTGTTTCAGTGCTAAGAAGATGAAGAATGTGTTTTTAGACTAGTATGTATGTGCAAGGTCTAGGGTCTCAGATTTCTGCAGAAAGGTGTGACCTTGTCTAACTTAAGGTTGGAAATACACAATCTTTTAAGATCCCTTCCAACCCAAACCATCCTGTAATTCTGTCTTCAGCAGAACTGATGACGTGAAAACGTTTAGTGCTTGATTTTCTATGAGGATACCCCTCAGATTCCGTGCCCACCAGCACAGACACACCAGTGATACGTGAGAGCCCTCCCAACCCCTGCAATTAGGGAAAAACAAGAGCTGGCATGAGATGGTAAATGCTGCCGTGCAGTGTTCAGAGAAAACTTGTTTGCGTGGGATGTGCTGGAAAAATTGCTCAAGAATGGTGCATTCTCATAAGAAAAATGATCTGGCTGCCGTTCAGGTCAGTGGTTTTGTGTCAGGGCTGCAGGCTGTGTGGTTGCTTCAGTGCATGGTGCAGCCGCTGGCAAAGTGTTTGCTGTGCGTGTGATACAATTCCCCTTGCTCTGGGGTATGGGAGGCCCTTGCCCTCGCCTGGTTTTGGATCTGGGTCCATGTTCTCAGAGTAGCTTGCTCTGACACAGGGCTCCATGGCAGAGAAAGGCACCCTGTGGATGTTCCCACAGGTGAACAGGGCAGTCTGGATCAGTTTACTTGTGGGGCTTCATCTTTTCATGGTGGGAAGGTGGGAGGGATAAAATGCTATGCCCATGTCAATAGCAAGTGATAACGAGGCTTCTCATCCCTGCTGAGCAAAGCAGTGACCATGCTTCAGAGGTGGGTGAAGAAGTTTCTGAAAACACAGATCATGAATTAGTTACTGGAAGAACTAAATTACAGGAATGCATAGGTGTTAACTGGAGCCTCCTCCCAACCTCTGCCTGACAAGCTGTCAACAAGCCACGAAGGGCTTCACTCCATCTCCTTTCTCACCTTAGGCGAAGGGTGAACGAAAAAGATATCTGGAAGGTCTCCTGCCAGCTAGAGAGCTGTAAAGCCTCCCTCCCTCATTGTTCTTGCTCTCATACCAGCAGAACCCCGGCCTTTGACAACAGCAACATTGGTCTGTTACAGCTTGGTTGCTGTAACCTTCAAGACTAGAACCATCAGCAGGACTGCCACTAGCACCAGCCACCCCCTGTGATTTTATGGGGTGAGGTTTAATAGGCATGTTTCAATAGGAATGTTCAGCATAGAGGGCCCTTTTTCCTCAACAGCATTAAACAAATTAAAAGTAATACAAACAGTAAATTTAATGAAAAAAAAAAAAAAGTAGGCCTCCAAGGCAGGCTGGCTGGTGCTTCTGCAGAGGATGTGCTCTTACACTCCTGAATGGTTTGGTTCTGATCAGTCATGAAGCAGCCACTGGGAATGAGACCAGAGTAAGGTTATGTCAGAGGTAGGTTGTGATTTAGGCTCCTTGTGCTACTGCTTTTAAAAAAATAAGCCTTCACAGCAACTGTTCTTTTCCTTCTGGAAGGAGAGCTGAGGCAGAGTTTGCAATGTAAAGTTTAATAGAGAAATGAGGAAGGAACAAATTCCTCTTTTCTTGCAAACACACAGTATCTCTCATTTGTGGCTTTGTGCATTGATGACAAGTACAGTGATGGGTTAGTACAGAGGCACTTCCTGCCATCACAAACCCTTGTCCCCTTCATATCCCAGATCTGTCCCAGCACACACCAATGCCATCTCTCCCTTTTGGTCCCTGGTCACCTTCCCTCCAGGAAGATTCACTGCTATTTGCCCACCTTTCCAATCCCCATCCCGTCCAAATCAACCCTGCCAAGTCGCCCTCCATGGCATTTTCACTATGCCACCCTAGCTGGAGCTGGGAATCAACTCAGGCCTTGTGTCCTTGCTGTGTCCATGCAGAAGGTCCTATGGGAGCACCAGGCATTTGATGCCAGCTTTTGAGGAACAGGCACCAGTTTTATCTATGAGATGCCCAAGACCATGAGTGCTGAAAGCTCCAGGAGAGATCACCAAGTTAAACAAGTTAAACCCAGCCAGGCTGTCCTTTTAAAAGCACAGCCCTGCCTAACACTCATCATCACAGCTACAGTAATTCCTTGGCTGCACAGCCAGGTTTGGGGTGCAAGGAGCAGTTCATGTCTCTTCTCCCCAAACACAGATGCGCTTTCGCACCCCCACGCAAAACCGGGGCGTTAAAAACTTCCCTGCGAAGGATCTTTCACAAGCAGCATTTCTGGGAAGGCCTGGCATTCAGATGGCAGGCAGGACAGCTGGTATCAGCAGTGCCTGTCATTGTGGTGTCAGGGCTTTGCAAAACAGGGTCTGTCTTTGAAAATACTTTTTTTTTTTTTTTTTAAATTTTATTAAGAGTAACCCTCTAAGCTAAGGCCCCCCGGCTCCTGACCATCTCAGAAGATAAATCATACCAAACAATGTTCCCCTGCCTTGGGATTATTGTACCATTTCAAAACACCAGCCTGGTCTGGTAATTCTGCATTTAACCCCTCTGCCAGGCTGCCTCCTTTAGCTGCCAGCAAGCATCCTTTTCCCAAATTAACCCGACCACAATGAGCTGCAGCAGAATCCACATAATTGCTCTTTTTTGCTCCAAACAGCCCGACTTACAAAGGGGACATTTCCTGCGGCAGCCAGCCCTGCTATACTCATTATTCCTAAATCAGGGGTTGCTGCGATATCTTTATGCTCAGATACCGCCTTTAACCTCACACGCTGCCTTCAGCAGCACCGCTGGCTGCAGCAATCCCGCAAGATGCCCTCTTTCCATCCTCTCCCAGGCAAGCAAGCCAGGACGCTCCCGATGGAGCCGGCAGGCACCCGGCGAGAGCTGCATCCCCCCTTGGAGACAGGCATGCAACTTCCACCTGCGCTGGCAGGCGCGGAGCACTCACGTTGGCGGCAGCGCGGATCCCTTTCAACAGCTTAACTGCGGCTCATTTTTAACCCCGGCTGCTCTCCGCAGGGCTCAGACGGAGCTGCCTGCATGACACCGAGGCATCCGGACGCCGGCTCGCCAGCTGACATGTCAAAGCAACGTCGTGGTTAGCGAGCTCATCAACAAATCGACTGACAACCCACACATCGGCGGGAGCGGGTCCCTGCGTTCCGCGCCGCCGCCGCTGCTCCGGGGTTTGTGCAGCCCCGTCGAATTCGGTGTTGCTATCTGGCGTTTTCTGCCGGTGTCTAAAATAGCATCAGGAACGTTCCCTGTTGATTTCCCCGGCAGTGCTTGCTGAGCCATGCCAGGGACCACGGCTCCCGCAACCTGCCTCCACGCAGCACGTTAAAAACATTTTCTTGCCTTCTCCCTCCAAAGGAGGTGGAGAGGGGAGGAAAAAGCCCTGTTCATGTTTTTCTGCACAGCTACCAGCAAATCCCGACCTGAGCTAATTCTGCTATGGCTGAAAGCAGAGGATGTCTGCAGTGCATGAAGCTGATTTGCTGACTTACCCTTCATCTCTCCCAGGAATGCCAGGTGAAGAAGCTGGCCTCTCGCTCCAGGAAAGAGCCACAAGAAGCAAGGCAGCAGCCACTGCAGAGCCTGCTCAGAAGTTCGCTCCCTCTGTCACAGTGTGTGCAGCTTGCCAGGTATAGCCAGGATGAGAACACCCCGTGCTTTTCCCTGGATGAATGAAATCAGCACATATTCAGTCAAGGAAAAAAAAAAAAAAAGTGATGGTTTAAGACCCAGAGGAAAAGCATTGGTCCACAAGTTGCTCTGCTTTACTATTCAGGATTTTCTGCGGTGAATTTCATAGGGAGAGGAGTTTCTCCTCTGCATTTGGTGTTGTTAGATGTGTTAAAAAGCAAGCAAATGGTGGTGATATCCATGGGCTAGGCAGGAACCCATCCTTCACCACATGAGGTGGAGGGCATGTGAAGGGCACCCTTACAAGCAGCAGAGATGCCTATATAACTTGCAGGCTGATACCTTTTGGCTCAAACCAGCACCTTGCTGTTAGAGGCTCCACATGGGCTGTGCAGATCCAGACTCCACTGGTCCTGGCTTTCCTGAGTGAGGTTGTTTGGGTTGTTTGGGTTAAGCTCTATTCCACCTCGCAGCTCCATGACTCCCCAAGTTGACAAAGTCCCTTTCTTCTGCCATGTCCTTCACATCAAGCGTCTCTCAAGGCTCATCACCTGCCTGTCAGGCTGGGGATATCACTGAGCTGAAACCCTGGGGTGACAGGGAGGCAGAAAAAGGGCAAGAGGTGCTCAGAGGACTCAGGTGGGCTGAAATATTTTGGTGTCAGTGTTATGTCAAAGAGAATCTTGTATCTCTGGGTCTCTGTTGTTGTGCTGGGGGGGGATCCTGTGCTCCAGTGCAAGAGGCTTATGGCATAGCAAGAGTTTTGATGTCTGCCTTGGTCTTAGCTAATGGTTGGGAATCTGTGGGGCTCAAGGAACATGGCATTTTCCTTTAGCCTTGGAATTAGAGTGACTGCACTGGAGGAAAATGAGATGATTTCCTCAGGATCAGGCTTGTGTGGCTAGGAACCCAGGTCAGGTCCCTAACTCCCTGGCTTTAGCTACTGCCAACCCCCTCCCTTTTCCTCTCCCAAAGCCCAGGGCTAGGAGTCACTGAGGCACTGACCTCTGGCACGGACTCTCTGCATAACCCTGGGTGTGTCCCTGCACCTCCCCATCCCACTCATCTGCACAAAGTTCCTGTGCAGCTCATGCATGCAGGGAATGGGTTCCCTGCCTCCCACCTCACACCTGGCCTCAGTTCCCTGCTGACAGCAAGACTGGAATGTGGGGTTTGATGTGGCTGAGTCCCTGTGAATAGGCTGAGGGGGAGGCCTGGCTCCCCTGGGTGTCACTTCAGCAGGATGCAGCAGGGCAGTGTGCTGTGCTCACCTGTCACCGTCCTAAGGCCAGGTTTGTTCTCCTGCATCAGCAGAATTCATGGATGGCTGCCAGCCAGACCCCAGGAGAAGGTTTATGCCACCTGCACTCGAGGTCTGGCAGAGCCTCGGGCAACTTGTTGCTTGTCCGAGCAAGTTGGCTTCAGCTGCTGGATGTGCCCAGAGCCCCACTGGGTGGGAGAGCAGGGAATGAAGCAATCATGGAGGGCCAGAGAAGATGCAGGAGAAAAGGCCGTTTGAGGGCAAGCTTGGCAAGAGTCCTGGGCTGGTGACATGGTCCCCTGGGCTCAGTGATCTCTGAAGTCACAGCAGAGAAGGGCAGTGCTACATGGGTACCTCTTTGAAGGGTTGGCAATGGGGATGGTGGACCTCCCATCACCTCTGCAGAGGTGCTTCTGCCTTTGACCAGTGAGGCGGCCGTGGGCATGTTTGGAAGCTACACACAAGACTGAACTAACCTACCTCAGATAAGGCTTGGATTAATTAGTCAATACATGTTAAGTGCTGCAAAGATTTAAGGCTTTGCTTAATTGTTAAGTAACTCAATCATCAGTGGCTGAGTGGGATGCCTGAGGCAGAGAGTGGATGAATCAGCCTTCTCTGGCAAGTGCAAGGTAATGAGGGAGGAAACTTTTCAAGGCTGGGTGACAGTAGGATGGGTTGGTTAGAGGACAGCAGCAATTACGGAGGTCATTGGGACTGACACAGGTTGCCCAGAGAAGCTGTGGCTGCCCCATCCCTGGAAGTGTTCCAGGCCTGACTGGATGGAGTCCTGGGCAACCTGGTCTAGTGGAAAGTGTCCCTGCCCATGGCAGGGGGTTGGAGTGAGATGATCTTGGAAAGTCCCTTCCAACCCAAACAATTCTGTGATTCTATGACTGGGAGCACTTAGGACATAAAAAAATGGTCAGGTCCTGCATGGAGCAGACGGCTCTAGGGAGCAGGAGTCCCTTAGGTGATGGAGGGAAAGGCAATGATTTCATAGAAGAAAGAGGTAAAAAGATCTTTAAGACCATGAAGAACTTTATTGAGCTCCTCAGGCTTGTTCTGGCCAACCCACTCTGAAAGAGGTGGGTTTGGGGCTGAACCAAAATGCATTAGGGGATGTGAGAGTGGTTTGGGTAAAGTGGGAAGCACTTAATGTGCCATGGACTCACCTGTCTTTCCTGCAGGGTCTGGCCCCATGTTACAGGCTTGGATTTGCTCCTGAGGAGCCAACTTGTGTCCTGCAGGTCAGTCCTCCATGCAGTGGTTACAAGCTGAGAGGGTTCCCATCAGGAATGTTGGTGCAGTCCATCACCAGCCTGAGACATCTCTTCTGCTGCCACCATACAACATGTCCTGTCACTCAGGGGTGAGTTTCAGACCTGGACCTGTTGCCTTATTTCTGTGTCAGGAGATCGTATCTTCCACAGCCTCTCTATTTGTCCCTACCCTTCCTGCTGAGCTTTGCCCTCTGCTTCTCTCCATGTGGGAGCTTCCCAGGTATTTAATGGAGTCTGCTCCCAAAGACCTTTGAACAGGGTAGGAGCGTCCTCAGAGTCATCCAGGGTGTTTTCCACCTCCTTGTGAAAAAATGTCCCCCTTGAAGGTGTAACTCACGGATACTGAAGCTTTAACCCCAGGGTTAATCCCCGTGCAGAGGTGACTTCCAGCCATCCATGGCCATGGCATCTCAGCCAGGTAAGATGAGGGACTCTGGCATTGTGCCTCATCCACACACATATTCCCAGAGCTTTCTATGAGGCTGGATGTGGGAAGGACCTATCTACCTGGCATCACTCTGACTGGAAAAAGCCTCTGAGCGCTGCCCTGGTGAAACATTAATATTTTCAGAAACAGGGAGCGGGTAGGAACAGCCTGTACTGTTGTGACAGAGCTGCTTGCATGAGATGAACCTCACTGCCAGGATTGGGATGGGTGCACGTGGCTCATGTGGGATAAAGGTGTGAGCTCTGGAAGGAGACACAGCCTAACATAAGCCTCAGGAAGGGCCAGCAGGACAGCATGGAAGCACTGGCAAACAAGCCATAACTGCTTGCTGTCTTACCCTGCAGGCTCCCACATCCCTGACCCCAATCCTTGCCCTGCAGCTCTCTGTACAGAGCAGTACTAGTACTGCCACAGGCAAGCAGCCCAGATAGATAGGTTGCCTGGGTCTTGGATTAGACCTGCTTTATTCCTGGAGAAGCTGAAGTCACCAGCAGGCAGCCCCTTGTCCCAGCACCAGCTGTGGGGCTTGGCGTAGGTTTGCAAGGCACCCCTTGACCTCAGCATCGCCCACGTCCTTACAGCCTTGCTTTAATCCTTTTTTAATTAACTGCTGAGGGGTGTGATGGTATCAGAAGGGTGGGAGGGGGGTGGCCTGGGGTGTTTTGGGCTTGGAGTGTGTGCCAGCCAGCTGGGTTTGTTATGAGCGTGTCAGATCTCACAGGCTAGCGTTCTCTCTCCAGATCCGGTTGCAGCTCAGGCATTGCGTGGATCATCCCTGCGGCTCTTGCACTGCCCAGGGATCCTGCCGTGTCCCACCTGGCAGGTGCTGGCAAATCAAAGATCCGTGTGAAATTGGCAGCTGAAGGGCAAAGTGACTTCTCTGAAGCACAGAATGCTGGCGAGGAGGTTTGACTTCAATCAGAAAACCCTGGGGAGATAACCAGAGCAGAGATGGAGTGGCCATAGGGATGTCTGAAGATGGAAATGGGGGTGAGGTCAGCACTTTGTTGGTCACTGAGGTCATGCAAAAGACTCCTAAGGGGTTTGGGTTTATCAGTGCTTGGTGGTGGGTTTTCACAGGGATTCAACAACCTGCTTGTCTGGGGTTTGACTCGAGGACAAGGCATACCCTAGCTTTCCACACCCCCTACACCTCCACCATGGGGCACCTCAGTTGCCCAGAGTGTCTCCAGGGATCTGATGCTCCTGGGGAGAACAAGTTGCACACTGGACCCCAATGCTGTGAAAGTGGCTGTCCCCGGGCTTAAAGCAGCCTCTGGCTGAAAGGATGAGGTGATCTGGGGACAGATTACCTGCCCCTACCCATGGGGCTGCAAGAACGCAGAATGACTGGAACTGAGATCCCAGGTGCTGGCACTACCAGGTTCACTAAAAATGTGTGTGCTGGGGGTCAGTGGAGGCTATGAGAGCACATGATGTTGAGTCTTAATGAAGGTACACCCAGATAATAACATCCACAGGTCCTGTGTGTCTGTCCTGCACCCTCATTGTGATTTCTTTGAGAGAAACTTGTCCAGCACATGTTGATTTGGCCTTTCCTGGCCCTGATGTGGCTTGTGGTTTTTGAACATCTGAGAAGATCTTGTAACATGGCCTTGAGGGGAATCAGGGGCATCAGAGCAGGGAACAGAGCACAGCTATTCTTGGCCACTGTGGATGATGAGACACAGCTGTGCCCAAAGCAGCAATGAAGTTCAGAAAAGAAGGAGCTGACCTGGATGAGATGGATGCAAAGACTTTCCAAGGAGTGAACAACACTTAAGCCCCACTGGGAAAACCAAACCACATCCAGTGATACGGAGCAGAGGCCATGTATTCAGTCAGTCTGATGCCCTCCTGGCTTTACCTGGTGAGGCTGCAGACCACTGTGAATAGCCACCTGGGGTGGCTGGTGCACTGTATGTTCTCCATTGCTGGAAATCTCCAAATCAACACAGCAAAATTATTGCTCAAAAGGAAATTGTGGGCTTGGCAGAGGTGGTCAGTGCTGGGTTTTGCAAGAGGGCAGGTTGCTGAGCACTGTTCATTCCATGTGCCATAAACCCTGTGACTCTGAACCAGATATTGGTCACTGGTCCCTCTTAGCCAGAGTCATGAGAAGCTTTGTGAGTCTATTACATGGACAGGAGGTGCTCTGCAGCATTGCTTACAAAATTTCTGCTTCCTGTGCACATAAATTTGGGGAGACTTTGACTTTGAGGGAGTCATCCTCATGCCTTGTCTTTGCACTGACCTCAAACAGCTGAGTGAAAGAGGTGCCTGAAATGAGGGAGACATGTAGATGTGCAATGTCTCTGCCTGCAGCACACCTGTTTCCCTGCAAGGAAAGCATGCAGGGGTCCTGCCCACCCCTGTGTTTGCTGGCCCCCTTCCCAAGCTGCTCTCTTGGCACTGGGATGTGCACATGCAGAGCACAGCGGAGCACCAGAGAGGTGCTTGGTGAGGGAAACCTGGGCTTTAAGGAGACAGTGCTTAATCAGAAGCATGACCAGAAGGTGGAGGGCGAGGAGATGGATGCATAAATTCTCCTTGGTGCCTCCTACTGCTGTCCTCTGTTGAAGCTGAGAAGTTTGGCAGCAGCAGGAGCCTTGCCCCAGCAGAGCCTCCAGCACGGGAAGAGATTGCTCATGGCTGGGTCACCTGAGAATCCTCCTTGACAGAAAGCTTTTAGAACTGTTTGGCCAGATGAAGGTCTCCTCAACAGTTGAGATTCCTGCCCTCCTTTTGGTTATGCTAAGGATAAACATAACCAAATGACCTGTGAGTCAAGGCCTCGTGAAACCTTCCTCTAAAGTACAGGAATGCTTCACTTTGAACTTTTGTTGTTGGGTTGCTTTTTTTTCCCCTCAAGATCTGCTGGCTCTGGGGTTGGCATGAAGTCAAATGCTCTTCACTGAAGTCAGCCTTTAGCTGGAAGCAAGTACAGTTATTCATCCCCTTTTGCCCACTGCAGCCAGATATGTGTTGCTCTCCTGAAGCAATGCTGCTGGTTTTGTATTCCTGCCTCTCTCTGCTCTGAGGGCATCCCTGCCCCACAGCCCTGCTGATCTGCAACACAGAGGAGCCTCAGAATCTGGTTCAGCACTCAGCAGCAGCTAGTTCAGCTGGTGGCAATGTGGAATTTTGCAGGCACCAGGCTGTGCGAGGGATCAGAAGTAACTCAGAGCTAACCTGCCTCTTACTCCTGGGGATGAATCATGGCAGTGTCTAAGCTTCAGGCAGCAAAGAGGGAGTGGAGCAGGGCAAATGCAGGGTCACAGAAAATGGGATTTCTTCATTCGTCTAACAGTAGTTCAGTTGTGCAGGGCTGTGGTGCTGCTTGGCTGCTGTTTCTCTGCACTCTCCGTGGTTACTCCCCATGGGGCTCATTAAAAGCGCAGGGTTTGTCCCCATGGCACTGTTGGCTTAGAGAAATGGCTACAGCTCTCTGCAGAGTGGAGCAGAGCACACGTGCTCCCTTCAGTTCTGTGGCTGCAGAAAGGGTGGAGCAAAGGAAACATGAAAGGGTGTCATCCGGGCAGATCAGGAGGTGGTGGGAGGGGAAGGTCTGCCAAGAATGGGCCATGGCCACAAAACCAGAGCTCCTGACATACCCAATGGGGCTGTGGGATTGACCAGCCTGGCTACACATGGTCTGTCTGTGCTTCCTACAAGCTGTGCCTGTGTTATACCCTGACCTGTGCCCTCACAGCAGAAGGGATCTGTGGGACACAGACTCTCTGCCAGCTCAGATCAGACCTGGAGGCATCAGGGGAGGCTCAATGAATGCAGGCAGTGCTCAGCATGGGGAATGACAAGCCAACAGAATCATAGATGAGACAAATGGGATGTCCCTGCCAGAGGCAGGTCGTGCCTTGGCTTTGTGCTGTTGAGCTGGTGCAGCTCTTGGCTGGTCACCCCTGGGAGAAAGGCACCTGCATTGCAGAGTGTGCTCAGAGCAAGGCAGCCAGGCTGCTCTACACCCTGGTGCAGTGGCACTGGGGTATGTGTCACCTGTGGTGCTGCGTCACCACTTTCAGTTTCTCCCAACAGTGTCTCAGACAAAGGGAATTGTGCTGCTTGCATTAGCACAGAGAGCTGAGGAAGGCACGGAGAGCTGGCAGGGGAACTTTTTATACCCCAGAGCTGATGGCCATGTCAGCTTTGTAGATGTTTCTCAGCTTGTTCAGAGTGGAGCTTGGGCCATGCTCTGAGGGATGGAGAACCTCTGCTGTGGAGGGAGGCTGTTAGAGCTGGGGTTGTTCCACCTGGAGAAGATAAACTGGGGCTCTGGGGAAACCTTAGAGCCCCTGCCAGGACCTAAAAGGACTACAGGAGAGCTGGAGAGGGTGTTTTGACAAAGGCCCTCAAGTGATAGGACAAGGGGCAATGGCTTCAAATTAACAGAGGACAGATTTAGATTAGATGTTAGGAAAACATTCTTTACTGTGAGGGTGGTGAGGCACTAGCACAGGTTGCCCAGAGAAGCTGTGGCTGCCCCATCCCTGGAACTGTTGAAGGCCAGGCTGGATGGAGCCCTGAGCAACCTGGTCTAGTGGAAGGTGTCTCTGCCTATGGCAGGGGATTTAGAGCAAGATGGTCTTGAAAGTATCTTCCAACCCAAACCATTCTGTGATTCTAAGATGACACAAAAACAAGATGTGAAAAAGAAGGGCTTTTTAAGAGCCCTGATTTTTCCCATGGAAGGCTCCTGTCATGCTGGGTGGAGAGGCCCTGCTCTGGGACCTTGGTCTGCAAGGGCCACAGGAGGGGAGGAGGCAAAGACAAGCACAGGGATCCCAGCAGGCCTTGAAAACATGAGAGAGAATTGCATCTGCTCAGTGAGAAGGAAGAGCTGGCAGGGAAAGTTCCCCCTCCCCTATCATCTGTCCAGTGCTGAGCAAACACCAACTAATCTTCCTGACACTTCCAGAAGACAAGGAAGCATTAGAGTGCCATAGTGGTCATCAGTGAAAACCACAGCTGCAGTGACATATGCTGCATTAACCCACCCCTCAGGCAGGCTGGGCCCATCAGGAGCAGGGCTGAGCTGTTTCCCACAGGAGGTCAGGGACAGAACCAGAGGGGAGCCCAGACATCCTGTCTTGCAGCCTCCTGCTCTTGCTTCTGGGCCACAATGAGCTCAACCAGCCGGGGCAATAATTTCCCAAGTGGGCTGTAGGGGTGAGGAAATAATTAAATGCTGATCTGGGCTCCTGCTTTGGAGGAAGAAAACCCCCCTCAGTTATTTTCTTAATGATTTAAAAGCACCCTTTCATCTCCAAACTGGCAGGAGCCTTCTATTGTTTGTTTCTCTTATGTTTGCTCCTAATCAGTTTTTGCTCATCAGAGATGGAGATGTGGGAGCCAATTTATCAGGCAGAGAGAGAAGACACATGAAATGGAGTGGAAAAAGTTAGTTATCAGCAAATTCTTAAAGATTTTCTGCCAAAGGTGCAGGAGCTTGTTCTTGCTGCTCATGCAGATATTTGACAAATAACAGGAGGTATTTGTTGGGAGTTGATTAAATTTTAAACCCAAATCAAAACAAAAGTTGTTGTCAGTCACTGCATCCGGACTTTCATGCCCACAGCAGCTGTGTGTACCCACAGTCTGGCACCAAAACACTCGAGGCCAAGTCATCTGTCCAGGGTTCCCTGCAAAGCCATGGAGGATGAGGGATGTCACCATATGAATCTCTCCATCCAGTCCCATGTCTGAAAGTCACCAGGATCTACTCACTGGACTTTGTGTCCTATCCTGAGTGTCCTGAGATGGTGTATGGAGATGTGCTGGGATCTTGCTGGCTTGTTCTGCCAGGTGCCACCAGAACATGCTGCTTGTGTAGCCCTTCTGCCATTTGTTCCTTCTGGAACATCCACACTTCCTCCAGTCTGAACATTTCTGTTATGGAGCCCTGCATGGCAAAGGAAATATTTTTCACTTGGAGAGGGGACAGGTACACAGGACACTGTGCTATCTCCACACCTGGAAATAACCAGAAGTCACCTGGGTAAGATCCTGACCAAAGTTTGAAGATGACCATTCTTAGAGCGGGAGATTGGACCCTTCTTAGAGCTGGAGATGCCCAGAGGACCTTTCTGACCTAAATTATTCCATTCTCCTCAGATAGCACAGGAAAGAGAAGGTCTGTTTTGACAAGAGGAAAGAGAAGGGGAAGCAATGACTTTGGTGTCCTTCATTGACCTTACTGATACACTTTGAATCATCAGCAGCTGTGTACATGGCCATGCTGGCTGCAGGAGAAACTGTGCCCTTTCCCTTCACAAGGGTCACAGGGACAGGCTTGGGATGGCTAATGAACAACCCCTGCCTCCTTCAGTGGATTTCAGAGCCCAGTGTGGGGACAGAGCTGTATCCCAGTTTCTGCCAGGAGTGGAGGCATTAGGGAACAGGCAGCTTGCCCAGCTCTGCAGTGATGCACTGGCAGCAGCCAGACTCCAGTCTCCCAGCCCTCTCCATCTCCAGCCAGGCTATCTCCAAGGATAGCCCTGTGCCAGACCGCAGATGTGCTTCTCGCCAGGTCCCTCCTCTGCACAAAGCCTCAGAGTGCTCACCAGGGTCCCAGAGCAGGCCCAGCCCTGGCTGCAGGCAGGCAGAGATGGTCCCCACCAGATGGGAATGCTCTCCATCTTCTGTCCATCTCTGCAATCTGAGGATTGGATATGTCTGAGGATGGGCATCCTCCAGCTTTTCTAAAGGAATTTGTCCTCACCTCTGGTGTTATGGAGGGGACAGAGGGACTGTGATTCCATGCTTTGCTTAAACCCTTTGATCCCAAACACCTCACTCTCCTCATCCACCATTTTCACATCATGTGTTGAAAAAACCTTCCTTTGGACTTCTGAGAGCCCTGCATTGGCGAGGTAAAAATTGTTGGTTAGGAGCAGAGTTACAGTCATGCACAGCGATTACATAAGGGGATTTCCTGGCCACTTAGGAAACCTGACAGAAATACAAATCTGAGCAAAAAATTCCCTTCTTGAAATAAGGTTCCTCAAAGAGCTCAGGGTTGTGGTGACTGGACAGGACAGACACAGACACAGACCCTGACCTTGCCCCAGCTCAGCCACCCCGGTTCCCTTGGGCACCCTCCCAACCTGCCCTCCAGCACCAGCTGAGTCTTGGGTCACAGAAGGGATTTATCCCCCACCTGCCTCAGAAAGTTTTAGTCATCACCCAGCTGCTGAATAACCCTCTTGTCTGAATTCCCCTGCAGGCCCAGAAGGACTCTGCTTATCTAATGCTCATTTGACCGGATAATTTGAAGGCAGTTCCAAGCACTGTGGAAGTGACCTGCTCTAAGTCAGCTCAGCTTTTCAATCCCCTAGGCTGCAGTATCAGCAGTTTTCCTTGTATTTTTTTCTTCTGCCTGGTGCAGGCTCTGACATTTCTACTGTCCCAAGCATTGTGTTTACCCTGCTGGGACTTAAGAGGATGAATGGTGGCCCTGGTTCCCACCACAACTTGTGTGTTACCTTGCTGGACCCATGGAAACTCCATCACAGGGGATCTTTTGCAAAGAGTAATTGATCTTATAAGCCTTTTTTTGTCTCATCCTTGAATGCTTGAAAGTGGCTTCCTAGACCAGGTCTGGCCTCTGAGTACAGTAGTAACAGCTTGTTCCTTCAATGTCTCCTTTTTGGGTGTTATTGATTAATCCTGCTGCTGTTTGCTGTTTTGCTGGAGGGCTTGTGTTGCTTTCTTGCTGCTGGGGAGATAAGCTGCAACCTTGCCATGGGCAGAGCACAACAGGTATTTAGTTCCAGTGCTAATACTTTCCAACAAAACCTTTTTTTTCTGTGACCAATGCCGTGCCTGGCTTTGAAACACTTTCAATGGGACCATTCACTGCACAGCTGCCTGTGTGAACGTACGTGAAAGTTACTCAGACAATCGCCTTGTGTTTGTTCTCCCCCTCCCACTGGGTGCCCAGCTTTTCCTGAAAATGCTAATGGGAAGTGGCAAAATTATCCTGAACCTCTGAAATTACTGAACCATCTTTTCATGGGAAAAGATGGTTCATGGGATGGTTCAGATGGCCCCTTTCAGGGGCCAGTTCCTGCAATAGCAGGATGCCACAGTCAGTAGCTAAGGATGTTGATTTCTGATATACTGGAGATAGGAAGCTAATTACTGCCTCACTTTCTCTTGATGTGCCTTTCCCACTTCATCTTCCATACCTTTGAATCCTTTCCCATTTCAGCCAAGTCTGGTGAAGTGCCAATGACTGTAGATATCAAAATTCCTACCACTTTTGAAAATATTAATTGCTGGATAAAGGAAAAGTCTATTTCAGTGCCTCCACTAATGGAAATACAATGCTATGAGGACACTACATATTGCCCAAGAGCAGAAGTTTCTAAAAGTCTCCAAAATCTCTCTGTAAGAACCCTTCCAATCTCTTTAAAGCAGGTTTCATTGATCCACTTCTCCAAGGACAGCTTGTTCATTGCAGTGAATGATCTGCAGGGGTTTGTTAGGTTGTCTCCCTTTCCTTGTTGCCCTTGTAGTTTCCCAGTCTGGGAAATGGACTTAAGCTGAGAGACCACAAAAACTGCCACTGCAGGAGGATGGCTTTGTGGCTTTGTGGCCTGGGTCAGGCTGGTGATGGGAGGGAGGACCACAGCAGTATCGTCCAGCCTTGATTTCTGTGCTGGTTAAATCAACTCCTTTTGCCACTCATGAGATCCAGCTGCAGCCCCAGAAGCAGGAATTTATTTTTTCAAGGAAAGTATTGAAGTTGGATGGGTTTTGGTGGGGAAACAGGGGGACAAGGGGCAATGGCTTTAAACTGAAAGAGGGCAGATTTAGGTTAGATATTAGAAAGAAATGTATTACTGTGAGGGTGATGAGGCCCTGGCACAGGTTGCCCAGAGAAGTTGTGGCTGCCCCATCCTGGAGGTGTTCAAGGCCAGGTTGGATGGAGCTTTGGGCAACCTGGTCTAGTGGAAAGTGCCCCTGGTCATGGCAGGCAGTCAGAATGAGATGATCTTGAAGGTCCTTTTGAACGGAACCATTCTGTGGTTTATGACATTGCATTGTTTTAGCCTTGAAACCCAAGGGGCCTGAATTGAAGCCAGAGAAATGGCAGTGAAAGATCATGTGGGACTTTTAGATCACAATGGATGAGCCTAAACATGAGGTGGGATCTTTTCAGAAACAAACTCATCTGGTTTCATGTATTTGCTCTGTGGGGAAGAGCCTTTAGGAGGCCCAGACACACCAGCAGGCCACAGCTGTGCTGTATGTCTGTTGTATGTCTGCTCCTGGTGGGGACTCTCTGGGGACAATGTCCTACCCCTAGTTCCCTGTCCCAGTTATTCCTTGTTCCATCTCTTTTTCCTTGTGCTTGCTTCCCTTCTCTTTCCAGCTCCCAACTGTTCTGAGCTGTCTTGCAGACTCTGACCTTGCCAGCATGGCCTCCTTCTCCTTGCCTCCCATTTGCCTTCATCCAATTATCATGTTACCTTCTGCTCACTGAGAGGACCACTGTCAAAAATCCTCCCTCTGTGCTGTGTGCTTGCCAGGTCTGAGCAGGAAAATACTGTTTCCTGCTGTTTCATTATCAGTGGTCAGGAAAGCTTCTCCCGCTGAGGGAAGGCACTTCAGTGAATTACATCCCTCTTCAGCTGACTCAGAGGAGATATTGTGTATTAAATCCAGTCCTTTCTGTCCCTAATTTTCGCCTTGTAGCTGCACCATGGATGGCAATAAGAACAGAGACATGAGGCTCATCTCAGCTCCTGATGAGCATCCTCAGAGCCCCTGCACAACTTGGCCTTATCTCCCTTGAGGAGAATATATTTGTCCTAATCTGAGCTGCCAGTTCAAGGGGAAGCCCCAGTGAGGGCAAGAGATCCCACAGCTTTCCTGTGAGGGAGCAAGCCCAGGCTCTCCCAGGGTCTCTCGCTGGGGATCAGACAGCAGGGATCTTTTATTCCAGGTTAGTTGGCATATTTGCTGATCTATAACTGGACATGGTTCTTCATATATGAAAAAGCCATGTATATGGCTCTTGATGTGATTTTTCCTGGGACAGCTGCTATGTGTGGTACGATAGGAGGTGGTGACAAAGCTGCCCATTGCTGTATCTGTTTGCAGAACTGATGCAGAGGTGTTGCAGATTGTGACAGATTCACCCTTCATAGTGAAACAGGCTTGACTAGGATATCTCATCCTAGGGAATGTCTCCTCATGGATGCTATGGAATCTGGAGGAAAGGTCACGTGCAGACACCTGCTCCTGTCTGCTGTCACCTTAGGATTCAGACAGATCTCACTGCAGTTTAGGATAAACTGGGAACTAAGGGAGCCTCTGGCAGAGGGAGCAGCAGAACTACAAGTCCCTAAGGGAGCTTGGCTGAGCAGGATACATTTTGGCAGCATCTGGTGGGGTTTCTTTGGCAGTTCTGCACCTGCAGGTCATTCAGCCAGAGTCTTGCTCTGACCCGTTCTCCTTTGCAGGCACAACCCTTGTCTGTTAAAAAGGATGGGACATGTGTGACTGTAAGCACAGTGTCTGGCATGTTGGGGTCTATGATTCATGAGTCAGAGCTAGACATCAACCAAAAAGAATAGCCAGCAGGGGTGAGTCACTGCAGGGTTAAAATCCTCTTTCCAGGTCAGTCAGGCAATTCAATCCAGCCACCTTCCCTTCCTTCCCATGGATGTGTGTTTGTGCACTTACACTACAGCATCTTGTTTAATGAAAAGGGTTTATTTTGATAGATGGAAGGATTCTGGTTATGTAATTGCCCTTGTAAGGAAGCACAAAGGAGAATTTTAACAATATTGCTGGCTCTTATGCAAGAGTGTTGCCAGTGTTTACTCTGCAGACATGTGAATCTCCTCTGTCATTTGGGCAGAAAATGATGCCTTAATCTTCTAAGACATTTATGAAACATTGGATTATGGCAAGATCAGTGTGCTATCATCTGTAAGAAATATACTGGCTGATTGGATTGCACAGAACTTTTCAAGGCAGGTTTAATATTTAAACTTTGCATTTCCGTGCTGGAAGAACAGCAGATATCAAGCTCTTAAGAGCCTTGGATAAATCATGAGGTCCTAGTTCTCAGCAATTACTATCAGCGGAAAGCTGGGCTTGTGCATCTGTCAAGAATAGAAGCTGTATGGCTGATTACTGGTCTCCTAGATACATTTTCATCATATTTCTTGGCTAAAGGGAATTATACAGACCTAAATTGCACAGTAGTGCTGAGAGGCCATCCTGAATCTTATCTGTTCCCTGGAGAGCTGCAAGATGATTTAATGACACAGGTTTAGTGTATCAAGTCACTGGCTGAAGCAGTGACTTGAGAGCTAAATTAGGAACATAATAAGATATAGGACACCAAATCAACTTCAGCTAAGTTTGCTCTGGCATGTGCAAAAACTATTGTTCAAATTTGAGAAAAAAAATCCTTTTTGGTTTTGTTTTTTTCTTCCTGCTCCTTTGTCATACTGGAGGTTTCTGGGATGTATGTTGTAATGCTGTTATAGTGCAGGAGAGCATCTGGGATTAAAAGCCTGGTTTTCAGTCTCCTTTTGTTCATGGCTCTTCATGTTTTCCAGCAGAGATGCAGCCCATCCATGGTTTCAGACAGCTGAAATAGGTTTGTGCCTCTGCATGAGCCCCAGCACCCAAAGGACTTTGATACCCACAGCCCATGTTGGAGCCTTTGTCACCTGCTGTCTTCATACTTCTCGACCAGAGACCTAGACCCACAATAACCAGTTTTGGAGGCTCAAGACCTCTTTCAAGGTAGTAGAGTTCAAATTTTGAGGTTGTAAGTGCCATAAAAATTCTGCCCTTTTAAAAACACCCTTTTGGGTGTACTTGGAATCATGTGCTCACACAAGTGTCAGATACATGCAGTGTTGGACACAAGTAACAATCCTCCTGCCACACTGCTGACTGCGCTCAGACGCTGGCCTAATCTACCAAATGTTGACCTTTCTTAGGAAGTCCAGCTCTGTGATTCCCACACTTCTCCAGGCCCAATAAAATAAAAAAGCAAGGCTTGCTACAAGTTAAAAAGAGATACCCGGTATCCTTTGGAAATCTGGTCACAGTTCCTGCCCATATGTACACAATACTCCAAGCATATTTACTACTTTTTGTCAGGTGTTTGTGAATCATCAGTCACCAGCCAAAGGTTTCCCTCCCCACTTCTTTCCTCTCCAGTAACACAGGAATGGATCCACTAGTTCTGACCATTCCTCCTTTTACAGGTAGGGAAACTGAGGCAGGGACTTGGCGGAGCTGGAGACAACAAATGTTGTGGGCCTGGATGTTCCAAAGGTGGGTTAAACTGAGAGCTCTCAGGGCTGGTTCAGGCACGCTCGATCTTGCCTTGGGGCAGAGGGAAGGACAAGGTCACCTCCTCATGTCATTCCCAATCCTGCTCTCAGTGGTTTGAAGATCCACCCAGTTACTTTGGAAACAAGGCCCTCCCATCAGTGACACACAGGTTTCTTACTGTCTCCTTGTTTATGTCTTACTGATGTTCTTGTTCCCACAGTGTTTTCAGTGGTTGGGGCTCTGGGGCCATGAGTGGAGGATTCAGGGAATGACACACACACAGATCCTCGAACAAGGTGCTCACCCACCAGGAATGTGAATACCCCAATGCATGGCAGTGGAGAAGGGAACTGCAGAGGTGCTCCTGACCCCAAGGGAGGTGTTGGAATGCCCCCTGGCACATTTTGGGTCTCAGAGAGAGTGTCAGCATTGTAGACAGAGATTATGTCATCAGGAAGGGCCAGGGCTCCCTGGGTGTGAAAGGGAGTCTTGCTGTGGGTGGGAAGGAGTTAATTTCTCCTTGGGTGGGGAGGGCAAAGAATCGGGTGTGCGTCAAGTAGGCACCTAGTGTGAAGCAAAAGAATGGCATTACCTGGGAGATCTGTGGCTGGAGTAAACAGTGTTTTGAAACCCCCTTGAAATAACTCTGCCTTCCCAGAGAGCTCTGCCACAGCAGGGGAGGAGTCCCTGGGTCAGCCTGGTGTGGGGTTGCAGGAGCAGGATTGGCAGGCTGGGAGACCCTCCAGTGTGACACCTCCCCAGGCACTGAGAGCATGGGGACACCGTGCCTGGCCCACCTTTGCCCTGCTGTAAATTATTAAACAGGGTGCTGAGTAACAAAGAGTTCTTCCCATGGCCCTGGGCCAGGAGAAGGAAATCACAAGCTCCATCCAACAACCATCACCAATGTTAATTCCTGGGATGGGGATCCAGGCTGGTTGTGTAGCCACAGCCCAAGGCTCAAAGTCACCAGCTTAAAGAAGAACATAAGGAAAGGTAGCTGAAATAGAATCGATAGGGTCATACAGGTTGGAAAATATCTCAAAAATCATTGAGTCCAACCATTAACCTAGCACTGCCAACTCCAGCACTAAATCATCTCCCCAAGTGCCACATCTACATGTCCTTTGAATGCTTTCAGGGATGGTGACTCCACCACTTCCCTGAGCAGCCTGTTTGTATGCCTGACTACCCCTTCTGTGAAAAAATTTTGCATAATATCCAACTGAAATCTCTCCTGGTGCATTTTCAGGCCATTTCTTCTTGTCCTGTCCCATGTTATTTGGGACAAGAGACCCACTCCCACCTGGCTACATCCTCCTGTCAGGGTGTTGTAGAGACCAAGAAGATCATCCCTGAAGCTCCTTTTCTCCAGGCTGAGCGTCCCCAGCTCCCTCAGCTGTTCCTTACCAGACTCAGGCTCCACACCCTTCCCCAGTTCTGTTGCCCTTCTCTGGACGTGGGTTAACTGCTATTTATCTGTCTGAATCACAAATAAATACTGATCATGGGTCTCATTGCCAAAACCCCTGTTCAGAAGCAGGAAGGTCAATCACCTGCTGGAGGGGGGCCAAAACCAGCTCTGGCCCTGCTGTGCTGTTGCTCAGAGCTGGGTGGAGGCAGAGGTGTGCCGCAGCCACGCTGCCTTGGCAGCCTTTCCACAGCCAGGAGCCAGGTCTGTCCAGGGTAACCTGAGGTCTGTCAAGGCAGAGCCCCCCAGGCCTCCTGGCACAGAGGAGATATGAGACAAGGACAAATGGCACAGCTGATGTTATTCCAGAATCAACAAAAAACTGCCCCTTAAAGAGCCCTTCCCGACGTGAGGCCACACTGGTGGGCACCATATTCACACAGTGCATCCATGCCTTGTTGCAGGAGTCTGTGATTGCAGGATAATTCAGGTTGGAGTGGGCACTGGAAGGTCTTTAGTACAACCTGTGGCACACCTCAGGGAAGGACAAGGAATCTCATTTGTCATGTGTCACTCCTGGGGAGCAGAGGGTGGCCAACAGGATCAATGCTGGTTTCTGCAACGTCCCTGACTGGAACAGAGAATCACTGTTAATGATATGGTCAGCATATGTAGCTGGGTTTGTCTTCTCATTCACAGATGTTATAAGCTTCCAGGATGGGTTGAAATATGTAAATAGATTCAAAATACAGATGTAATGTTTGGCTCATCTTGAGATTTCCATGCAGATGTGAAATTCATATAAAAGCCCAAAACTGAGTAAATCAAGTGCTGAGCATTGTGGCTTTGCCATAAAGCAAAACTCTTGTGTTGTTACTGATACAGCTGATGTCTCTCAGTTGAGCAGAGAGCTCTGTGCTCCTCTTGTCATGGGGAGTGGGATGTTAGAACACTCAGGTGTAGAGGACTGAGCTGTAATATCTCCATGTAACTGGTGGAGAGCTGCACCATGAAGAGATTCAGCAGGTTTCAGTCAGAGATACATTCAAGCATCTCAAATAACGTGTGGTGCTTATGTTTAGGCAAATGGGTTAGCTGTACATTCACTCAGTTAAATTGCTAATTAGTCTGTACTGACAGTGATGATGAACTCCTTGGTGGCTGTAATGTGAGACCAGGCATTAACATACAAGGAGACACCTGCAATTAAGCACTGTAAGCTGCATCTGCTTCCTGTCTCCAGTGGCTTTCCAAATACCTCCCTGGAGGTCATGCAGGAAGGTTGTGATGGAGATGGGGAATGCTTCTGGATCTCTCGACTCCTTGACTTGCATGCTTTCACCATGCCAGTGTGCTGACATGTCTCATGTCCCCACTTCTTCACCTCCCTCCAGCATCTCCCCAAGCAGCCTCTTGGCTTGTGCTCTGAGGCTCAGGCCACCATGGCTGGCTCAGAGAAAGCCTGAAATAGGGTGTCCTCACCCACGATGAGCACTCTGAAGTGCTTCAAGGTTAGAGGTCAATGACAACAGCATATAATACCTGCAATAACTCTATTATTCTTCTAATTGACAGAGGAATAGCAACAATTACTATCATTAATATTAATAACAACAGAAGTAAAATTAGGTGTTAATATCTACTGTTAATTACCATTACTGTGAGAACTCATGAAGTTCAAAAGGCCAAGTGCACAGTTCTGCACATCTATTGGGGCATTCCCAAACACAGATACATAGGATGGATTGAGAGCAGCCTTGGTGGTGGTGCTGGTGGATGAGAGGCTGGATATGAGCTGTCAATGTGCATCAGCAGCCCAGAAATCCAATTGTGTCCTAGGCAGCTACAAAAGCAGTGAGGGCAGCAGGTGAGGGAGGGAATTTTCTGTCCTGTGCTCTGCTCTGGTGAGATTCCACCTGGAGTGCTGCCTCCACCCCTGGTGTTCCCAACATTAGAAATACATGGGCCTGTTGCAGTGAGTCCAGAGGAGGCTGTGAAGATGCTCAGAGGACTGGAGTACCTCTCATATGAGACAGGCTGAGAGAGTTGGGAGTTCTCAGCCTGCAGAAGGCTCCAGGGTGACCTTACAGCAGCCTGCCAGTACCCAAAGGGGCTACAACAGAGCTGGAGATGGACTTTTGACAAAGGCAGTGATAGGACAAGAGGGAATGGCTTTAAGATGAAAGATTATATATTAGGTAGAAATTCTTTACTGTGAGGGTGGTGAGGCCCTGGCACAGGTCACCCAGAGAAGCTGTGGCTGCCCCATTCCTGGAAGTGTTCAAGGCCAAGCTGGATGAGGTTTTGAACAACGTGGTCTGACCAGGGTGGTCAGGCATCAGAACAGGCTGCCCCTGGAATGTGTGGACTCATCATACCTGGAAGTATTTAAAAGATGTGTAAATGTGGCACTTAGGGACATGGTTTAGTGATGGACTTGGCAGTGTTGGCTTAATGCCTGTAAATGATCATAGATGTAATTTTCAACCTAAATGATTCTGTGATTCAATGATTCTCTGTGCAGGGGTAGCAGGGATGTGGTAACAGTGGCAACTTTACCCACAGTGGGGGACAAGGCTTCTCTTGGTTCCCATTAGGAGGTGGGTCCTGCAGGTGCAAGAGAGTCACTACTGTGGCCATATCCCACCGTGACTGATGTTCTGTCACCACTAAGTCATATCGTAGGTGCTTTGGAAACTGAGCACTGGAGATCAATTTTTTAAATTGTTTGGGGATTATGCCAGCTCTGGGATTGTATCTGAAGCTCATCAATGTTGCAGCTTGCAAGCTGCACTACTGACATCTGCCGCTTGCTGCTTTGTTTCCTGAATGGGCTTTCGACAGTGCTGCAGAAAGGACTGGATGTGAAGGGAAATAGCCTCAATTCTCATTGCCCTGATGGAGCTTGAGCACTCAGTACTGCCAGGCTGGTTGCTCACTATGGATAATTCATCACTCCAGCATAAGGATGCCCTTAACCATGCTCCCACTCCACAAATTGCCCAGCAGTGCCATGTGCTGTGAAACTGGTGGACATGAAGCATGTTACAGACCTCCCCAGGATGGGGCAGAGAGAGCTTCAGCTCTGTGGAATGGTGCTGGAAGGAGGAAGGCAGGGTTACTGTTGTCTTAGCCCTCTCTGCGATAAAGTCTCACCAATCTCTGCCAGCAAAGAGAAATGTTTCCCTAGGGACAACTCAGTGTGAACATGCAACCCTTGGCTCAGGGTGTTTCTTGGCTGATTACACCAGAGTGGTTAAAAGTTTACAGTTTTTTCTAGCAAAGGGATTTGAAGAGCAGTAGCCTGAATTTGTTGATCATGCAGTGTTTCCCACAGGAACTTGGGACTGTGTTTGAAATGTCTCAGATGATGAAGTCTGTGTGGGCAGATTCATGTGTGGCAGCATCTTGTCCCATCGTGAAGGTGTTGTTATGCTGTCAGTGGGAGAAGAGATTTTGTGTGTGTTGGGGAATTATAATGAAAATGCTGGGACTGAAAAGTATGGAAATTGAATGAGTATTGGTGTAGGAGCACCAGAAGGGACAAAGAGCAGAGGGCTGCAAAAATGGCAGGTGTAGATGGCCACTAGATGAGCAAATCAGCAAGATCCCAGCACAGCTACATGCAACGTCTCAGGATACCCAGACTGGGAAAGAAAAGCCAGTTAGTAAATCCTGGTGACTTGCAAAGGTAGTTCAGGTTGGAGAGATCAATCACTGGCAGCTCCTTCAGGGATAAATAAGTACATCCAAACCCAGCACACTGTCACCAGCCTGGGAGAAACCCAAGAAATGTGCTGAGGGCTTGATAGTCATTGCCCCCAGTGCCAGGAGGAGAGAAATGCTGAAGGGTGATGGATACTCATGGCTTAGGATGTGACAAGATCCCAAGAGGGTCCTGCAGTGGGAGTAAGCCTCATCCATTCATATTTCTGTAACCAGTGAAGAGCTGTCCTTGGATATAAAATTGGATGTGAAATTGCCTTTACCTCCGAGTCATTCCTGAAGTGTTTCCCCATTGTTATTTGTCAGATGCAATCACTCCACAAATAGCAAGTAGTGGCAGAAGCAGCAGCTGTGGCCCAGGGAATACACTGTAGACTTCAGGAAAATGGTGTCTGTAATGTGCCCAGCTGATGCAGAATTAATCAGGTTTGAAAAAAGAACACGTCTCTCACACCCTGGGGGACTGTACCTAAAAATTCCGGCCTATGTGGATCTTCCCATCGTGCTCCTTGACATAACTTCTAAAAGAAATAAATGAGTTTATCTCCCACATTGCCTGCAGACCTTTCACATGGAAATAGTGGGATTAAGGAGATTAAGATTTAGCTTCAACTTGGATAAAGAACAACAAAGAATGATTAACACTTGAAATGGTTCCCAGTCATCAGATCTGAACTCCAGTCTCCCTGTATTTCCTCCAGTGAAGGGCTTTTCTGTTGTGTTCACTGCTGTCACATCTGATCCCATAAGACAGCAGGAGTAAACCAAATTGTTCCATATGTTGGGATGGGCTGGCTCTAAAATACCCAAGGTTTGGGCCATGGAAGATGTAGAAGGCATGAAAGAAAAAGAAGACTTGTGAGGTTTCTGTTATGGGTGGAGGGAAGTCTGCTCTTGAAAAGGACCAGGAATTAGGGATAACAGGGTCAAGGAGGTGGAGAGTAGAGTCCAAGTGTTGGGATCTTGGTTTCAGGTGAGCAAGAAGAAGAAGGTGAGGGGCTTGGAGGGTATCTGAGTGATTGCTGGGAATTTTACCATTCAGAGGAGATCTTATTCCTGCAGGATTCAACCCTTCCTATGTAATCCAGGCTTTCTTCCTGAGCAGCTGGCTGCTTACACAGGGTGATGCTTGGTATCTTAACTGGATGCAGTATGAGGTCAGGAAAGGGCAAGGGACCCCTGTTCCAGGCCTTACACATCCTCATACATTTAATAGTGTTCTGGAGACTGCAGAGAAGTGCAGACCAGTTAAAGCCTTCTTTGTCTTGGCCTGACCATGAGGTTTATAGAATAACTTGGTCCCTTTTGTGCTGCCCCATGTGTTAGATGAGACACAGATGTTTGCTCTGACAATGGGTCATTACCACAGCTGTAGCTGTTAAGAAAGCTGGTGGTTTTTTTGCATCAGGATCAGAGAAAGTCACAGCCTTTAGCATACTTCAAACCACAGAAGTTCATGTACTTTTTTGGGAGTCTGGGATCAGCCAGACAGATCAGTCCCAGCAAAGGAATCTCTCTCTGTGACTAGTGCAATTATGAATTTAGAGTGAAGGGGCTTTGAATCCCTTCTTCCCCTGCCCAGCACTGCCTGTGCCTGCTCTGCCCTCTCTGCACTGCCAGTTTATCCTGCCTGGGGTCAGAGATTCATCTCATCTCCATAGGACAGTAGAGCAGGGCCTTGCTGGCAGCTGAGGTTTTCATGTGTCACTCCAATGGCAGTTCTAGGGTCAGCCCATGTGTGTGTGAGTTTATTTTCAAACAGGTGGGGAAAAGGGACTTGGATTCTTTCTAGAAAAACAATTTGTGCTAATGGCTTTTATAACATGGTGACTTATCTGCAGGAGTTGACCTTCACAAAGGTCCCTGGATACAGCTCTTTCTCACTCTCAGCCTAGCTGGATTCTCACATCCCATTCTGTCTCCTCTAATATTCACTGTGGTTCTGTAATTTACAACGGTTTGTCAAAAACAAATAACATTTATAGACCATCAGAAATAATTCATGAGCTTTTAAGCCAGTGCAGAGAGGCAGTCTCTGCATTTACCCCTTAGAGCCAGAGCCAGATGAAGGCAGTGACAGACAGCATGGGAAGAAATGGGAAAGTGATAGGAAGAAGCAGAAAATTTAGATCTTTTGAGCAGAAGTAATTTTCCCGGTCCATTGCTGTCATGCTGTCTAGGCAGTGCAGATGTGTTTTCTCTTAGGGAAGAAATACAGCTCCTGGAACACTTCCTTCTCTTTACAAGGGAAATAAAAAAGAGCCTCTGGGACTTTCAGGGATTTCATGTGTTTCATTTAGAGGAACAACAGAGGACACAAGCAATATCACTGCTCTCTGCCATGAGTGTGCACTGAGAGCTCACACCTTCATACAAGTCCTAAAGTAAGAGGATAACTCTGAGGATGCTGGAAAAAAGAAAGGGAAAAATACTGAGCTAAAGCTGTGTACATGTAAATAGGAGTCAGAGAAGTGAGGGAGAGTGACTTCTTGCCCTCATAAGGAGGACATGGAGACCTCCAGGGTGAAAGCAGAGGAAAACGGTACATGCCCCAAGGGAGATTTGTATTTGGCTCTCCTGGAGAAATAGCCACTGCAAACCTAAAGAAGGGAAGTTATCCATAACCTAGAAAATACAGGGAAATATTTTCCATGCCGCTCTGGGAGACCAGGAAGTTATTTTTGGTTTCTGTAGCACAGTGAGTGTCGTTGGGAGCATGTGCAACAACAGAGTTTTCAGCGGCTCCCATTGTAATTGCTCCCATTGACCTTATCACTAATAAGTGCAGGATGTGAATTATAACGGCAAAGATGTAATCGGAGAGGCCTGGAGACAGCTCGTCTGCAAAGGACGAGCAGTTGCCATGACAGAGCCTCTCACGCTGCTCCTTCTCAAGTGGAACATCAGGTAAAACAAGGACTCTGCTGCTTCTGTTGATTTCTGTATAATTTAGGGGATAAGTGACTTCACTGTTTCCCTGGATGTGGGACGTGAGGACATTTTTATGACCGTGAAGGACAGAAGAAAGTCATGTTGTTCCACTCCTGGTGAATTGCTTTGATATTCTGCACAGCACTGAGGCTGGGAGGCTAAATGTTATTCTTAGTTATAGCTTATAGAGTCATGGCACATGCAGGGATGCACCAGAGGCAAAGGATCCAGATCCCTCCTGATTTACAGCAGCTTAAATACCTTTGGTGGTGCTATAGCCATTTGTAACAGCTCAGAGTCTGGGCTGAAGTTTCTATGAGGTGTAGTACCAGTGGTTTAGGAGGGGAAAACGAGGCAGCCTCTGATCCAGCACCTTCCCTGTGCTGAGCAGCGCAGCCGAGTGAGGAGTGCCTGACACTGACACCCTTTCTTATAAACAGGCCAAGGCAAAAGGATCTGGAGCTGTGCAACGTGTGCTTTATGTCTGCTGGAGGAGCAGTATGTCCATTCAGTCCCTCATTGCCCAAGGTATGGTGAGAATGCTCAGCCAGGCAGAGATGTTCCACAGGGTTGCTGAAGGGCTTGGAGGCACAAGTGTCTTCCAGATGCCTCTGCTTGGTCCTAAGGGCTTGGAAGATGTTAGGGAAAGGAGTCTCTGGAAGTTTCTGTGAGTATCTTCCTTCCTCCTGTTTTGCCTCTGCTGTAAAAGCATCTTTGAAACAACAGGAGTGGCCCCTCTTATGGCTGTGGAGCCATAGGGCAGGCTAGGGGCTGGTGGGAACCTGCAGTCTCTAGAGAGAGCTGAGAAAGGTGGTCTGAAATTTAGCAGCAGTGATGGATGTAGGTATTTTTCCAGGGCATAATGGTTTGAAAGGAGAGAAGAGGTAGAAAACATTCCTTGCAATGATACATGTGGGTACCTGGTTGATTCTGGGAGGATTTATCAGAAGACAGGAAAACAGAATTATAATCTGCAAGTGTTCATGTGTCCAGAAGGACAGTGGGAAAGGGGACAGATTGAAGGGGAATGGAACCAGCAGGCAGCAATATTGTAACTGTGAAATATATCAATGCCAATGATCCTTGTTTTAAGAGCAAGGGATACTTTGTCATTTTAAGAGGACAGATTGTTATTCCTTGACAGCATCTGATTCACATCACAGCACCTGAATCCAAAAGTGAAGGTTTTCAGATGGAAATGAAAAGTCATCACAAAGGAAGTGCTAAATAAACAGAAATGAAGGGGTATGGGGATTTCAGACCTTGTGCACTTGGAATAAAAAAGGCCTAGCCTCTCCTTATGATCTGAGAAATGCTATTGAACTACCACAGGCATGCACCAGGTAAAGAAGTCCCAGATATCTCACTGTGTCTTTTGCCAAGATCCCACAATATTTCAGGAACATCAAAATATCTTGATGTTTGTCTGACTGTGGTTTTGTAAGGAAAGAGGCAAAAGAAGATTTTGTCTAACTGGTGTCTAAGCAGACATCTGGTGTAGCTCAGCCTGTGCTCACCTCTGAGACAGATTTCTGCCACCTCCTCCAGCCATCATTCAGTTTGCATCACTTTTATGGACTGCTCAAATTTGCTGAGTGGGTGTTATCCCCAAAGTGGAGAATGAAGGCTGGTGTCTCTAAGCAGAAGTTGTTTTCCATGTAGGCCACCTTACACTTTTGGCCTGTGTCTGAATTTCTTTAGCCAGATCCCAAAGAGCCTTGTCACTTGCTGAAGTTTTGTAGCACATCACTGATGATAGCAAGGATGTTCTTCTGCAGAGCTTGGTGTGGTGAAGCACAGGGTGTTGTGCTGAAAAACATCCTGGAGATCTGGGAAAGCACAGGACATGACTCTGTCCTTGTCTGCATCAAGTAATTTTCTCTGTGTGTTTTCTTACATCTGCACATCTGAGCAAGGTATTGCTGCCAGTTTTAGGGCACCCATAGAGATGTGGCCATGATACACCCATAACTTTATTTTGCAAGAATGAAGAGCTGTTGGCATTGCTATAAATGAACTGCCTCACCAGCTCCTGCATCTGGCTGCAATGAACCAAACTCCCAGGCCCTCCAGAGCACCACTGACTTTTCCAACTGCCTGTGTCTCTCAGTGGGACTCAGGGGGTGAAACTGCATCTCTGAAGACAGTCCCAGTGACCTCTGTGCCATAGAATGCTGGAAATGATGGGGGTGAAGGGAGCAATTTGCAAGCATTCTAATTCTTCACCTGTAGTAACCATGTGTCACATGTGAATACAGTCTCTATGCACAATAAAGTTGTGCTGTGTGTGGAGGGGTTTGCATAGAATCATAGAATAGTTCGGGTCAGAAGGGACCTCTAAAGGTCATGATTTAATGCAGGCTGAATCTGAGATTTACAGCTCAGAAGCAAGCTCTTATTTTTATTCCTATAGCCTTAGTAGTCTATAAATACCACACCTATTTATTTTGACCATTTGGGCTTTAAAAGCCTGTCAGAAGCACTCCTTGCCAATTTGCCGTGGAAATAGGAAGAAGAAAGGGAAGCTGATGGTAAGTGCTCATATATGCCTGTTGTCTGCATAAATGTTATGTGAAGTATGAGCTAAAACTCAAATGCAAATCCATCGTGCTTGTTCCAGTGCCAAGGGAAAGCTTGAGTTCAATTGCTTCGAGGCACGTCTGTGTAGACAGAGGCAATTTGAGGTTAACTGAGATGAAGCCACTGCTAATTTCACTTATTGGTTATAACCCTGGGCAGACTTGAACCTTCTCCCAGAACCAGAATGTCAGCTGAAACACTGTGGCTGCCTGTACTGTAGCAGAAGGGTGAAGTCTTGGAGCAGTTTGCCTCAGCTGGGGGTGATTTTGGAGAAGTTTATGTCTGGAGTGCACAAAGGCTTCCTTCAAATGATGCATTTCCTTGGATTAATGAAGACTAAGCTTTTATGGAGATACAGATCAGCTTGGACATTCCTGTGAATGCAGTTTCCAATCTGTGAGAAATATGATGTATAACCAGAGGCATAATTTACACTTTTAAATATACAGTACCTCATTTCATCTCACTGTGAGCTTCCCTCTGCATGCTTAATAGCCCCCACATAAGACATCCATCATGTTCTCTGTCTTGGTAGGATCTACATGCAACACAGGCTGGAAGCTGGCAAATGTTGTCCGTTTTCAAGAAGAGCAAGAGGAATGACCCTGGTAACTAAACTGGGAGGAGCTGTTGATTCCCTCAAAGGCAGAGAGATTTTGGTGAAATAGAAGGCTAGACAAACACCAACCATATGAATTTCAACAACAGCAATGAGGGGTGATGGGTTCTGCACTTGGGATGGGAGAACCTTGGATGTATGGACAGCCTGGGATCAGTACTGCAGAAAGGGACCTGTGGGTCCTGGTCGATGGAAAGTTGAATGTGAGTCAGCAGTGCCTTGGCAGTCAAGAGGGTCAACCCTGTCCTGGGGCCATCAGGTACAGCATCACCAGCTGGGCAAGGGAGGGGATTGTTCTACTCTGCTCTGCACTGGAGCAGCCTCACCTTGAATATTGCGTGCACTTTGTTTTTGGGCACCACAATTCAAGAAAGATATTAAGCTGTAAGCGAGCATCCAAAGGATGGTGAAGTGTCTGTAGGGGAAGTCTTACTAGGACTAGTTGAAGTTCACTTGGCTTATTCAGCTTGGAGGAGACTGAGGATAGTCCTTATCACAAACTACAGCTTTCTCAAAAGGGGAAGAAGAGGGTAGCACCAGTGTCTTTCTTCTGGTGGCAAGTTACAGGACCCAAGGGAATTACATGAAGCCAACTCAGGATATTCTGTGATTCTGTGATTCTAAGCTTTGCTGACTTCTGTACTCTCAGCAAGGAAGATCATTTGAGATGCAGCAGGGCCTCTTCATGAAAGTCACTAATGCCTTTTCTCCTTCCTCATCTTTGGCTGAGACCACTCTCTACTGATGAGGTTGACTTGGGTGTTGTCTCCTCAGGGAGGGAAGGAGGAATCACTCCCACATTTCCCTACATACAAAGGATGGAATCAGAGTTTTGAGTGAGTCTGACCAGAGTACTCTATCTATTGCTCTCTGAGCTGTTAGCACTCTCCTCGTCCCTTCAACCACCATGGCCTCAGACTTGACAGCAACCCCATAGTCTCAGAGGGACACCTGCTGTACCCAACACCCCTGCCCCATTCATTCTGCTCTTGCTGGCTTATGCCAGCTCCTCTCCGTGGTAGCTGAATTTGCCCTTCTCCCCATGTCTCTCTGCCTTCTTAAACTACAGCTTTGCTATCAACTCAGATCTGAAGGGTTGGGCTCAGCTCACCAGATTAATGTGAGTGGGAAGAGGATTAGGTGGGTCCTGTGTGAGCAAATGGAGGGGAGAATAAATACAGTCAACATTTATGTTGAAACTGCTTCATCTAGGATGTAGATAGCACCCTACAAATACTATCCAGGTTAGTCCTTCCTGCTGGAGTTTCCAGAGCTTCCACTTCCAGAACCAGGCTGAACTAAAGTGCAGAGAAAGAAACCTGTAATGTGTGCCAAGGCAGTAGCACAGAGCAGTTAGGTGGGAGCTTATTTCTGCAGAGACATCTTTGCATTTTAAATTGACTACCCAAGGGGTGAATTGAAAGAGCATGCATTAAACCAGGACAAAGTGAATGAAACTGCTTAGAAATAAAGTTACTTCATTCTCACAGTGCAGACACAGAAACTTATTGTGGTCTAAATAAGATGTCAATATACTGAGAAAACCATAATATCTGCTAGGGTAGGTAGAGGGTAGAGGGTATAGGAGACCCCAGAGCTCTGATGGACAGCAGTGCCGAGGTGGTAATGATATATTTCTCCACATGGATATTTAGCCAGATGTAGCCACTCACTGCACTTCCCCCATGGAGTCTACATTTCATCTCCAAGGCTGGGGACTCCTCTGCCTCTGAAATAACAGCCTATGTTGACCCATGGGACACAACTCTGCAGAAAAGAGGGGAAGGGGCAGGTTTTGGAGTTGCCTGGCTGCTGCACACAACTCTTTCTGACTGATGCATCACCATGTTTTTCTGCATTGACTTGTCGCTCAGAAACAGATCAAATCCCCAGCCAGGTGAGCTGCCTCCATCCTTAGGCTGGGCTGTAAAAGAGGCTGCTTATCTCAGATCTGTGCTCTGTTTTGGACTTGTGTGAATTGCTGTGTCACCGTTGCACTGTGAATCTGTTTGGAAACAACTCTGCAGCTGCCTCTCTTCTCCTCTTTTACTTGGACTGAAGCAGCCGAGTGTTGTCCTGAGCCATTTTGAGTGTTCTTCCTTTGTGGCACTTTGCCTGAGAACGAGATGAGTCACGGGCAGGTTACATGCCCTGTCCTCCTGAGTGTGAGTTAGAGGAAAAGTCTGCGGGATTACTGGTGATTGTCTCCCTGAGCACCGCACCGAATTATGCATTTCACAGGGCTGGAGGCTGATATAGCCTCCTGGTCTTTTGGGTCCTGCTTTAAGGGGGATGAGCTCTTCTGTTCTGCTCTGCCAGCTGGGAGAAAAACCTGTTAGGTCTGCCTGACCTGTCAAATTGTAAGGGGTTCAAATGGATTAGGAAAGGAACGTCAAAAAATGTTCTCAGCATATGGATGCCTCATGGCTTTGCAGCAAGGCTGTGTGTCACTGACAGAGTTATGTGCAATGAGGGACAGAAGTGGGATAAGGGAAATATTGTCTCCATTGATGCATTTTGAAGCATAGAAGTTTCCACTCCTAAGAAAAAACAAGGAGGAATTAAGCACTGAGGGTTACAAGCAGGTCCACAGAGTGCAGCACAGTCTCAGGAAATTCAGACTATGTTTGCATCAGGGAAAGCAAGATGTACTTTTTGTTACAAGCATCAGAATCACTTAGTCAACCAAAGCTGAAAGATGCTGTTTGTAAGCAAAGCAAAAGAAGTCTGGGTGAAAAAGAAATATTTATATTAAATATATTGTGGTAAAAGCGGTATTTATGTTAAAAGGCAGAATCAGTGGAGGATCAAGTGGGAATAAATTGGACATGGACAACTTCAGCTTGGGAAGGACAATAGTGTTTCTAAGCCTCTGAGACTTTTTAGGAAACCTTTCCAAAGAAAGGCATCAAGCCTCTTTCAATGTGCAAGAGGTAAAGTTGAGGAAAGGACTGCACGGGGACTGCCAGAGTGAAGGTGTAGAATTTATCAATATTCTGAGGAAGGCGTTGGAAGGAGATGATCATTGCTGTTCTCAGTTTGTTACATGCCATTTTGACTAGGTTTAATTATTACCATGTTTCAGGATTTCTGCCAGAAGGAATGTAGAACTTCCCTTCCTGTTCAGTTTGTTCCTGGGATTTTTTTCTCTCCTTTACTAGTTAGCATTGGACAGACCCACATCAAAGTTCGCTTGAGTCAAGGTTGAGCACTCCACTTGTACTTTTAGAAGAAGAAAGAAAAGTTTTGATTGTGCAGCTCATTCTCACACCCAAAAATTGTCCCAGAGTCAGACCTAACGTCAGAGAGGAACTGGGCTGGGTCCTTCCTTCTCTGCAATGCAGAGGGTGGGTGACATCATTTGACATGGAACCATGACCTTGGCAACATACTTGCTGTCTCTTGCCTTTTTGCAACGGCACATTGTATTTGGAGGCTTTTAAGTTCTTTACATTTCAAGTTTTTTCTTGATTGTGAACTGCTGGGGATGCCCATGAAGGGCTGTAGTTCAGCAAGACCCTGAACAGAGCTTTTTGGGAGCTTTTTCAGACATGCAGTTACTGCCTGGGGACAATACATAAGGTGACCATGGTGATCTGTTTTGGAGCTCTGTGCTCCAAGGTAAGTGGTTCCCAGGACTGGTGTGTGGTGACTTATTTCCATCAGAACCTTTTCTTTCCATAGTGACTTGGAAACCCAAAGGAAATTCCTGATATAGGCATTGTGTAACCAGGAACACTTTGTGTTTGAGAGTGGAAGGGATAAGTCAGAGCATTTTTTCCCCCTCTGATTTACTAGCAACTCAAGAAGATGACGAAACCATTTTGGACAGGAAACTGTCAGAGTCTACTGCAGTGTGTAACTGTGCAGGTTTGTATTTGAGATGAAAAAATATTCCCATACATGCTCCAGTGATGTGACTGATCCAGAACATTTCTCAGTCATGGATCCAGCAGCGCACCCATGCTGGATAACCACAGTTCTCTTGGAGACCTGAGCTTGGACCAGTTGTCCTGGAGTGGATGTGTTCCAGACCATGACAGCAGCTCTAGCCAGGTGTTTCTGGGACACTGAACATGGCTCAGCAAACAAGACATAGATAGTGACTTCCTCATGTGGTTACAGGATGAAAGGGGTCATTTAGACCAAACCGGGGCTTCAGCAAATACAGAGGAAGGATTTGTAGTGGGAAAGGTTATCCCAGGGCTATCCCATGGCATTTACACAAGCATTTGTGAAGGCAAGAACAGGGGAACCCTTTTTGTAAAGTTGCCAGCACCTATACAGGAAAAAGATCTATAGCAGGTTGACATCCCTTCTAGTGCTTGGCTAGAGGAGCTACCCCTGCACAGCATCACCCAAAGCCAACTCCCAGCTGTGACCATGCCCAAAGACAATTCTCAGCCCTGACCATGTCCCATGCCTGACTGCTGCTGGTTTTGGGAGCACATAGGCTGTTCAACACCCAGAGCAGCTGAGTGATGGGGCCACAACTCAGCTATGTTATGTGTGGGGGTGGGCAAAGAGAGAATGTCTTCTTTTTTGTGTCACAGGCTGAGGGAAGCAGGGTTGCCCAGAGCATCTGTGGGTTCCCTCTGTTGCTGAGCCTGTGCTTCTTACTATGGCCATGGTCACAGTGGTTTTTGCCTTGGCCACAGCTGTCAATATCTGGTCTGGGTCCTTCTTCTGACCACAGGCAGCTGGAGGAGTGTCCAGAGAGCTCCAACACCCTGGGTTTGGTCATCGAGGGGACAGAGTTGGGGTCATGCCTCTTGGGGGAAGAGGTCTGAGCACTGCACCGAGGGATGGAGCAGGGGTCCTGCCCCTGAGGGGATGTGGTCTGAGCTCCACCACAGGGCAGGGTGCTTCTGCCTCTTAGGGGACACAGTCTGAGCACTCCATGGAGGGTCTACAGGTTCTGGCTTTGAGGGGTCAAAGACTGAGCCCCACCACAGAGGTCCTGCCCCATGTGCGTCTTGAGCCCCACTGCAGAGCAGGGGTATCCTTTCTCTGAGGGGACATGATCTGAGCCCCCTCAGCCAAGGACAGAGTGAGGGTTCTGCCTCAGAGGATGTAGTCTGAACCCCTACTGCAGAGAAGGGGAGTCCTGCCGCTAAGGGGATGGGCGTCCGATCACTGAGGGGACGAGATCTGAGCCCCACCACTGAGGGACTGAGGATCCGGTCACTGAGGGGACGCTGTGCCCCGCATCAAGGCACCGGGGGTCCTGCTAGAGAGGGGACAGGATAGAGGAGATCCCGTCTCTGGAGGACGAGGTCTGAGCCCGCCCTGCAGGGGCCGCGGTCCCGTCCCTGAGGGGCCGCTGCTCTCCCGCCTCGGCCTCTCCCTCAGCGCCATCTCGCGGCGGCCGTTGTGCCGGGCCCGCTCCGCTCCCCTCGGCCCGGCCAGGCCCGGGCAGAGCCGGGAGCCAGCGCCGAGCTCCGGCTGGGGCTGGGGCGGAGGAGAACGAGCAGCGGGGACGGCCCAGCCCATGTGGGCCACCTGTCAGACTGCTGAGGGGGCCCTGCAGCCGCGCCCTCCGTGACAAGGCTGAGCATCAAACCCCTCCCGCTGCTGTGCCCGAAAGATGCCTTGTCCAACACCAGGCTGCCCCAAGGCCTGTCCAGCCTGGCCTGGAACACTTCCACGGATGGGGCAGCCACAGATTCTCTGGGCAATCTGTGTCAGGGCCTCCCCACCCTCTGTCCTTGCCTAAATGCTGCTCTGGCGACCATTTCCAGCCATGCCAGAGGTCCTGAAACAGGGGCTGCCCTGGGGTAGTGGTGACTACCTTACATTAGGTAAGGTAATGTAACCTTGTACCCGGTGCTGTAATAAACATACCACTTTTTAACTTTAATTAGGTAAATAGTTGTCTATCCGTACATCAACTGACCCTTGAGTATTTGGGGACAGGTATACAACAAGCTCAGAGGGGGACAAAAACCCACAGAATCATAGAATCATTTAGGTGGAAAAAGACCTTTAAGGTCATTAAGTTCAACCATTAACCCAGCACTGCCAAGTCCCCCATTAAACCATGTACCTAAGTGCCACATTTACATGTCTTTTAAATGCCTCCAAGTTTGTGAATCCTTCACTTCCCTGGGCAGTGTGTTCCAATGCTTGACCATCCTTTTCATGCAGACATTTTTCCTAATAGCCAACCTAAACCTGTGCTGGCACCACTTGCATCCATGTCTTCTTGTTCAGTCGCTTGTTACTTGGGAGAAGATATTGACCCCTACCTGGCTACAACCTCCTGTCAGGGAGTTGCAGAGAGTGATAAGGTCCCCTCTGAACCTCCTTTCTCCAGGCTGAGCCCCCCAGATCCCATAGCCACTCCTCACAGGACTTGTGCTCCAGCCCTTTCCTCAGCTCCATTCCCTCCTTTGGACTTGCTCCAGCACCTCAATGCCTTTCATGTCATGAGGGGCCCAAAACTGAGCACAGAATTTGGGGTACAGTCTCCCCAGTGCTTACTGTCCAGGCCCATGAACAAACAATGTGCTGTCTGTTGCCAGCAGTGAGCTGGAGACCCTACCAGGGATTTCTGTGGGGTCAGCACAGCAAGGTGTGCATGAGGAAACACCCAGGGCTCCTTGAGCTCTTGTAGTGAGAGAAACTGGACCCAAGCTACATTAGTTAACAGAGTGATTAATATTCTGAGGTTGAAGGAGATACTTAAATGAGCTGTAAAGATGCATCACTGCAGCAGGAATACAATATGGAAGCCATGAGATACAGGATTTTGGCAGCCGACCTGAAGGGAAGATTCGTGATCTAAGGGAATAGTTTGAGTTTTTCCATCCTGACAGCAAAATAGGATTTTGATGATAATGTTCTGGACCACTGGCAGCTCTGTGGGGATTCTAGGCTGCGTTCAGCAGAGGGCAGTGGTTGGTTTGGTCACTACTTGGCTGGCAGCTTCAGGCCTCTTAAACCACTGCCATGCCATTTGCTGAAATCATTCTGCTGCAGAATATCCAAAAAAGCTGTAGAAAAAGATGGTGCAAGCAAATCCTCCCTGCCTTGCATCAGTGTAATGCAGAGGTAATGGTGGGTCACTGAAGTCTCTTGGGGAAGTTCAGAAGACTTCCCTCTTCCCATCCTGTATGAGTTTACAAATCTAGACTTTCCAAGTAAAAAGATTATGATTCCTTGACCTTGTTTAGATCTTCAGATTTACTGCTGTTTTTTGAGAAGTTTGGCATTTTGTTATCCACAAGTACTTAATTAAAATAAATAAAAAGAAAGCTTAAACCTGTTGTGTGTGTTTATAAAATTTCCCTAAACAGTAATTGTAACCAGTTATGTTCATATGAATGAAGGATACAATACAGTGTCTTGTCATTAGGGCATCCTGTTCCCGTGGGAAGGGAAGAGATGTGGGAAAAAGGAAAGATCCTTCCTTCAACACAAGGATACCAGCCACCTGGACCAAGCAATGTGTCCTAAGTAAACACAGCAAAATTGGTGTGGAGGTGCTCTGAGCTGCTCCAAAAGCTAGGAAAGGGGATGCTGGGGGATAATTCCAGTGATGGTCTCCCTGTGGATGCTGGCATGGCAGATGCTGCTGTGGGATGGAAGCCAAGGCTGGGGATTCCTGGCCAGTTGCTGTGTACAGGGCTGGTGGCAGCTGACATGACATTGAACTTACTGGTGCAGAGCAGCTTTGGGGTTGCTGGAGTAGCCCAGTTTTAGGATCTGTGCAGAAAGAGCTGGGTTCCAGTTCACTAGATGCACTGGTGTGAGTGAGGATGGTTGAGAAGAGAGGGAGGATGACTGTAAGAGGGGTATAGGTGCAGAGCAGAGCTTGTGAGGAATTGGAGACTGGGAGCACTGGAAGTGAAGTTCAAAAATAAAATCAAGCACTTGGCCATGATTTGTCTGCCCACCTGGAGCCCTTTATCCCTCTGTGTGCCTGCCATAGTCCTGTGCCCTTCCTCACACAGGTGTATGGGGGTTTTAAAAGTGAAACCTAGGTAAAAATCTTGTTCAGGAAAAATTGACTGTACATGTTAATAAAAATCAATATATTCTATAGGTTCCAGCTGGGAAGGGCTGTGAAAGCACTGAAAGATAAAATGACCTGGGCCAAATGGAGCATCTGTTCTGGTGCAGTACCCAGGACAGTTGTAACACCAATTCTGCCTGGTGCTGAGCATCCTCTGGTTCTGCTGCAGGGAAAAGGGATGAGGCTTCACAGCATGAAGCCCAAGTCTAAAAAGAACCGATGGTATATTTACACCTGTGTCCCAGCAGCTTTATCTTTTCTCCAGTTGCTGAGGAAAGCCTTCAGGCAGGCTGTTTCCTGTGATTTTATGCACTTCGAGCTGGACAAAGAGGATCCCCTGGGGAGCTATTAGAACATATTTAATCTGTGAAAGATTTTTGCTGATGGCAGGGAAAAAAATTGCACCTTGCCATGTATGGGAAAGAAATTTTGTCCTTGAGGGGAACTGGACAGAGAGTGAAGGGCTCTCCTTCCCCACTGAGGTTGCATGAAAAAGCTCCCTCCCCCACAAAAGTTACCTTGTGGTTTTGATCTGCTCATGTCATCTGCTGGTGCTGCTGTCTGCTCTCCCACCACAAACACTCCTGGCAAGGGGGAAACTCCCCAGACCCCTTAGGGACACCCTTTGATGTGGTGTAAACTCCTGACATCTTTCACTAGAACCTGAATGCAGAGACTGTGCCTTAATTTCCTTATTGCTTTCACCCCACACCTCCTCACTGTACCTGTGTCCTGCCTCTCATCTCTCTGGTCTCTTCAGGGTTTGTGCCTTCATGGTGAGTGTCTGTGAATCCTCTCCGCAGTCACATTGAAGCATTTCTTTCTCTCACCACATGCACACACAAGCACATTGTTGCACAAACTTGTCCCTTTTCGATTATGGTGCATTTTTTTCCTGCTTTTTAGGTGTTTGCATTCACAGGTGTTCAGCCACATGCTGGGGTCCTTGGGCAGGAGATATTGAAAAGTTCCAAACTGCACCATGCCACTGGAACTGCAAACGAGAAGGGCTTCCAGGAATAGGCCAGAACAGACACCAGGCACTCCTCTGAAATCCTCCATGGCTGCTAGTGGGTGCTAGATTGGGATCTGGGTGCTGTCTTATCTGCATCACATAGCAGGAATTTGAGGGTATATTAAACAACCCACAGGCTCCTGTTGCCTGCCACAGAGGAGAAGACTTCGCTGCCTGCAGCTGCCTCTGCCAGCTCCTTGCCCTGTTTTTCCACCACACAGGTACTACTGCAAACACGCACTCTACACTTGCCACCCTTACCTGCACAGCTATGTTCTGTGCAGGTGTCCTACCCTCCTCTGTGCATCCCTCCCTGCTGCTGCCTTGCTCAGCACTGCTGATAAATAACCCTCCAGGATACTCATGGCAGAACCAACTGATTTTTCTTGCCTCCCAGCATCTTGCAGCACAAACAGCTGCACTGTTATTCATGAAAGTCAAGTTACAAATGGCGCATCCACGTCCCTCGTACTGGCAGCTGCTGCTGTTGGTATTAGACATGGCAGCTGTCGAGAAAACATACAGACAACACCCTCCCACCCACTCCTCCAACCGTCTGGGCTTGGGAGAGCTTCACATGTGACTGCTGAGTGCAGAGTATGTGGGCTTTGCTGGGCAGGTCTAGACAGAT
Organism: Leptocoma aspasia; assembly: GCA_013399835.1. NCBI lineage: Eukaryota > Metazoa > Chordata > Aves > Passeriformes > Nectariniidae > Leptocoma > Leptocoma aspasia. Next base: position 181,323 of record VXAX01001184.1, on the reverse strand, counting down.
AGTGTGGTGGCTGAAAGGAAGCCAAAAATGTTAAGGATGCTCATTGATGCTGGCAGACCTGGACCTCTGGGTGGTGGGTACGGAAGCACCATGCTCCTGTGTCCTGGAACATCAACTGTGTTCCTCAGTTCATTTGTATCACTGTACTTCTGCCCCAGTGTAAAGAAGGGGTTTAACCTACTTTAAATCAACTAGTGGATAAACTCCCCTCTGTTCCCCATTCCCATCTTTCTCTCATGCCTCGACCTGGAAAAGGCAGCTGAAACATCTGAAGAAGCTTGGCAAATAACCACCAGAAAGACTGACCCTGGAAACATGCTGCATAGGAAGATACAGAGTAATTTAATTTTTTTTTGGAATGCAGGAATAGAGGGTTGTTTACAAATACCTTTGCTAGGGAGAAAGGTCTGGCATCTCAGGGTGTAGTTATCTGTTAGACAAAGAGCAAATATCTGTGGCTTTGGAATGTAACACTGCAAAGACAAAGAAGGAGATGTATCTTCTCTAAACCTCAGAGAAATTCGAGCAGAACTGCAGGCTTTTTGAAAAAGGGGCTCCAGTTTAAATGAGTTGATGCTGGGATGACTGGGACAGGCTTTCTCACCTCCTTTAGGCAATCAGTAACCTTAAAAAGAAGTGCTGCTGGCTTTCAAGTCCTTCCAGCCTTGAGAAACAGCAGGGTTGTGCTTGTTTTAATATTCCATGGGTTAATACACCCTACAGTGACTTACTGAAACCTCTGCAGGTCAGGTACAGTATTAGCAGTGGCAGAACTGTTAGGATTGTATGGATAAACCATCCTATCATTTGCTTTAATTATGACAATACAAATCTGTTTGCTTTATGCAGTGTTTGTCATAAGATGAATCATGGTTACCAAAATTATCATGTAGACTATTCTGTGTATAATAGCAGGCCAAGAGGTTAGAAGAGGAAGGGTTTCCGGGTTGGGTAGGAGGCATAAAGTAAAGCTACCAGATAAACAAGCCATAACTTCTGTCAAGAACCTATCAACAGATTCCCAGCACGTGCTCTGCAAATGGGCAGCTGTGCAGAGAAGTCCGTCTGAACCGGCGTCTTGAGCATGCTGTTTTTTCCAAGCAATGCGGGCAGGGTGGCATTTCCAACTCTAAATACAATCAATCAAGAGGGGCCTTCCCTGGGAAGACAGGATTTGGGCAGCCTCCAAGCTATCCAAAACATCAAGGGCTTGGATATGGGGCTTTGGTCTAAGCTCCTGTCTAATGAACTTCAGGAATGAATTTATAAGGATCCTTCTCTGGAGAGATGGTGACCGTGGGATCAAAGGATGGATGAGCCAACGGCTGGGCTCTGGCCCAAGGCTTTCATGCCATGCCTTCCTCCCATATGGACTTCCCCTAGGCAAGTCTCTTGGGGGAATCTGTTTAACTGATCTGCAGCAATTTCCACTTTTCTCCATCTGTAGAGACAAACAGGCACTTGTAGGCCTGTTTTAGAGTAGTCTTTTGGAGGAGACGGAAGTAAAACTGCTCTAAACAAAACCTTCACCGCTATTTTGCTCCTGGGTACTTGAACCACATAGAAGAAAATTTGTTTGGTTGCTTTAAGGTCATGTCAGGAAGGTCTTATTAAGGTTTGCTGAGGGATCAAAGAGAAGCTAGGGGTCTCCTGCAAGGCCTTCAAGACATCCCCGAGAATGCTTCTTTTGGGACTAGAGTTCAGACTAGTCCTTGCTCTTTGGCTTTTCCTACTGAGAAGATCACAGGTGATGTGCTTGGAGGAGATATATTTGGATCAGAGTTCTTGGCACATGGTGTGTGACTCTTGGGAATGGTCCTGTGCAGGGCCAGGAGTTGGGTTCAATGATCCTTGTGGGTCACTTCCAACTCAGGGTATTTTATTATTCCATTATTCTACTTCTCATTGGGATGACAGAAGCTCCTCTTTGTGAGCTTTCCCTGAGATTGCTGTGAGGTGAACAAGGACTTTCTCCTGCATGTAAACTCGGCTTTATTTCATCTGACAGGCTCTTTCTTGTTGCATAGCAGCTGGAAAGAAGAACCTCAGTCCTGAGCTGGGCTGTTAACTCTGCATACAGCCATGAAGGAAAAGCAAAATCCCTTGTGTTAGAACTAAATTAATCTGATCCCTGACACTATTGACAAGAATCATGAAGAAGGACAGTTTAATGAACTAAGACCTTGATATCCTGCCAGCATTGGCTGCTTATAAGAACACTTAGAGAAACTCACATCTCTGTCAGGGACATTTGGCTGCTTTTTGACACATTTGAAGAATAAGGAATCAGAAAGATGCGAAGTGTATGAGTCATCATCCCATGATGTATTTGAAAGATGTGTAGAGGTGACACTTAGGGACATAGTGGTGGCCTTGACATAGCTGGGGTAAGGGTTGGACTTGATGATCTTATACATCCTTTCCAACCAAATGATCCTATGAGTCTATGGTTGCAGTGGATATTCTTCCTGGCATCACCATTAAGCTCCAGTAGCTGAACAGGGCCCACCACAAAGCACTGAAGTACTACAATGAAGTGATTGATTATTTCTTGTGCTAGGGGACATGCTGGAGTCCCAGTCTGCCCTGCCTGGGATGCCCTGCAGAGCATGGGATATTTCAGGTGGCACCACCTATCATAAGCCTCACCCAGAACTTCCTGTGACAATCCTGCTTGTCATATAGCCAGCATTTACAATGGATGCTGATACAAGTCCATGAGCACCCACACCATACCATATCCCTTCCTGCATCCCCAGCACCCTCTTCCCAAGGGTGTGTGGATAAAGACATTCTTCCTCTTCCCCAGCACACTGGAGGCCTTCCTGTCTTCTAGTGCAAGACCACAAAAGCTCAGACGAATGTGGGAAGATCACACTTGTCCCTTTCCTGGGCCTCACCATGGGAAGGCTCTGCTTTAAAGCTTTTTCTTCCTAAAATGGGAGTCTTCCAGCTCTGATCCAAGCACTGGCACCCTCCCCAGAGCTCCTGTTTTGGGACTAATTGTGTTCAGAAGGGGAAAAGCAAGCCAGCCCTCACTTGTTTTCCTGTGTCATCTTTTGCAGGGTATCTTGTCCCTGTGTTCCCTGTCTGTTTTCCCTTGCCTTACCTTCCTCATCCTTGTTCTTACTAGCCCTGCCCTTCATGGAACTCAGCTTGTTGTTTAACCTGTTGGGTCCCTCTCCTACCTTTTCTCCTTTATTACTTTGTGGCTTGGGTTCTTCTGCAATGTCTTGCTCACCTTCCTATGTCCCAGAATAGCTGTGGAGATCAGACCTGTCTTCTCCCAAATCCTTGCCCAGAGTCACTCCTGCCCTTACACCTGGAAGACAGATACAGAAGAGCAGAGTGACCTGTGCTCATATTCCTAACATGGCAATTCCACTTTCCTCAGCCTTTCTGCCCACAGAGCCCACATCTCCTAGCAGTGCTTACTAATGTTGATTAGCCTGACTAATGAGACTCTTGTGCATACATCTCAGAGACATCAAATCCCAGAGGGACAATGAAGGAAGAAATTGCCCTTGCACGTGGCTGTGTTGTTTCCTCTTGGCAGTTACCAAGAGGTTGAGGAGGGAGGGCAGAGCTTGCTCAGAGCCCAGGAGGAAGCTAGGCTGGAAGATAACCCCACATGTAGGGTCAAGGGCTCATTTTCTGGTGCAGAATTCAAGATCTTCAGCTTTACTGGGCCCTGATATGTTTGCAGTATGACTGAGGGTTGGCTGTTGCACAGCTTTGCCTTGCTACAGGTTTCTGGGCTGTAACAGGAAAAACATTGCAAAGACAGAAGTGCTTTGAATAATGGGCTGTGCTGGATACAATGCAGGTGAGACACACAGCAGGGAGAGAAAGACACAACTCTTTCTGGATACCCATGCCCTGGCATGTCAACAGACTGCAGATATTTGTGTGTCATGACTCAGGCTCATGGTTAGCAGAAATTTTGTGTCCCAGGAATGACCGAGATCCCAAGAAATACATGAGAGATTTTTCACCATCTTTCTTTGCTGGCCTCTGGGCAGCTGGTAGAAGAGGATATTTCTAATTCGCCTTATAGGATTTTAGATGCACAAGAGAAGCACAGCACATCAAAGAGGAATGAATGCTGTAATTCCCTGAAAGGTCAGGGCTTTTTACAGAGCTCTTTATTGCTGTTAAGCTCTTTAGGGAATGCATTCTGTCTACCACAGACTTGGTGGTAGTAGTATGACATGCAATGCCCATCCATCCCGATTACTATTTCAGCCTCTGGGGAGTGATCCAGATCCTCAAAGACTGATAAGTACTGGATTTAATTTGAAATCATCGGGAATTTGGCATATAAATCTTTAAATACTCTGCATAAAGGACTGCCCTGCAAAAGCTGACTTGTGTGTGTGCTTTACCTTGGCAGTCTCTGCATGTATTTAGTGATGCATGGAATCACTCACATTGTCCTTGGAAGCATCCCTATTTTGTCATGTGTGGCTGTTCTCATTAGAGAAAGGGCAGGTTGGAGTAGGAACAGGACAATTCCAATCCCTGTTGGTGATTAATAAGAGGCAACCCAAGGAGATACCCTGAGCAGAGGGACAGTGCAGATCAGGGGATGAGAGATCTTGCCCCAATCTCCAGAAACACAGAGAACTGAGGGATGCTTCAGCAGCAATGGGAACTGGCAGGTGGAAGGTGCCCCCCAAAACTGTGCTGTTTGGGGAAATATTTCTGATGATAGCTCAGTTTTTGATTCTGGTTTTCAACTTTGTGCCCTAAGCACAAATGGGTGATTTTAAATAGGACAGAAGTTTGGCAAGTACTGCACTCTGAAAAAAGGTGAGATGTTAAACAATATGGATTAAGTAGAAAGCCCAAAAAGTCACAAAAAAAGTAGGTTAGTTTGTGAAAAAATTGATCTCTTTCCAATTTTCAGAGACTGTGTCCTTGATAAGGGACCAGACCCTGTTTTGGAGCAGGTATAAAATGAAGAAGAACTGCTGAAAACTCTGGATAAGGCAATAGGCATTAAAAATAAAGAGAATTATCCAGCCCCAGGAGGCTTTTGTGGGGAGTGAATAATACACTGACAGTAAGGAGAATTCAGACTACCACAAATGAAGTTTACAGCAGACAGACAGAGCTTTGACTGAGACGCTGTTTAGGAACTTTAAAAAATCTAAGCAAATAATCTTAGAGATTTTATGCTGACCTCAAATGAACAACTGAACTGAGAAAGATGTTAAGACATTTCTGTATATGGCAAAAATACTGTTGATAGCAAGAGAATGGGAGGTGTGAATCTGTGGGTTGCTGGAACAAGGAAGCTAAAATAAGCTATGCACAGGGCCTGCACATTTCCTCCTATTTCTCTGAGCAGCCTTGGCAAAACAGTGCTGTTAACAGCTCTGTATATGTGACAAACATTTTCATTACAAGCAGCTTGGGAGGCATGGAAAGATCTGAGCATATGTGGTGGGTTGGTGTGCTTGAGTTTTCGGGAGTTTGCAGGGAAGTGCAGACCTTTGAGGCACAAAATTACTTTCTCTGGGGGGGCACTGGTGGAAAATGGTGACGGAAATGTGAAGTGGCCAGCCTGGCTGAGAAGTCAGAGCCTGATCCATGTGTGCTGATGCATCGTTTGACAGATGTTGGCTGTGAGGTGCCTGTATCAGTGATTTACAGGAATAAGGAAATAGATGAGGCAGAAGGAAATCATGGTACAATTGGGCCCTGGGAAGTGAAACCATGACCAGGACAACAGTCTTACCTCCCATGGTATAGTGACATAGTGCTGGTGGCTCTCATCACCAACTCCTGGAGGGAAAATCCTCTTCAAAGGAGTAGAGGTCCCAGCAGATGGGAACTGACTCAGCTGCATTGCTTGGGAAAGAGCTCACATGCTTGGCAATGGCAGTTACTGGCAATTACAGACTCCACTGGAACAGGTACTGGAACACCCAGTTCCCTGTATTGCAGTGATATTGATGGTTCACATTTTATACCCATTGGGCTGGTCAGGGAAACAGGTTAGGTGAAACATGTATGTGTTGCAAGAGGCAAACTCTTGAAACCCTGTTGCAAGAGGCAGTTTGAGGCATTGTTTATGTTGTGTTCCTGTGGAATGGCTGTACCACAGTCAGATCTCAGGGAAGCAGAGTACTCCAGGATGCTCTAGCTTGGACCAATGCCTGCTCTTCTGACAGGTAACACCAGTCAGTGCTGGGAAGAATTGATCACTAGACTTGATGAATTCATAGTAGCCTTCCAGATGGAGTGGCCATTTATGTGAGTGAGAAAACGTGGAGCAACAACAACAGTTATTGCTGTTTGTGCCACAGGTTTTGCAGTTTTCCTAGGATAATTTTTTTTTGCATTTGCATTGTTTCATTGATATAAGGTCATCTAAAACATTCCCCCACCACTGGGACTACAATTTTGCAGCATCCTTAGCCTCTTTAAACCTTTAAGAGCCTTTAAACATGGCTCTTTAAAATGTCCTAGTGAGTTTGTCCTGGGGTGAATTTCAGCCTAGATGCCTGAGGTGCATTCTTTTTCTGTGCTTGGAAGTACTGGCTTTTGAGTGACTGAGTGAATGGACTGCTGGGGGTATTAGGACAGCAGACCCTAATGCTACAACATGCCAGGAAGAAAAACCAAACCAAAGTAGTATAGCATCATAGTCTGGTTCTGGTTTTCATCTTGGCTGTTCCTCAGGGAGACAGAGCAGAACAGCAGAGTTTGCTGGGGCTCATGTTCATTTTCAGAGATTTTTGTATATTCATCTGCAGTTCAGGGGATTTAGTGATCCAAATACAGGGGGAACATATCCTTAACCTCTCCTCAACACAGACAACGTGTATGAAAATATATACATTGACACGTATTTTTTCTTACAGCCAAGAGGAGACTTCACTGCTTGACTTAATCTCTTCCCTGAGAAGGTTCAGACTTTTTCAGGAACAAATGAGTAGTCACTAGTGACATGTGGGTTAGAATACTTTCCTTCCCATTCCATTGGCATCTAAAATCTTTGTCATGGATAACTCTGGAAACATCCCTCTTGTCCTTTATTCCTAAGCATATGCCCAAGGCACAAAAATCTTTCATTACAAACCAGAGCTATCCTGTTTTCTAAGTCATCCTAGAAGTGTTGCATGATGATGACAAACATGAAAAGAAAACCACAGTAAAGAGTTGGTTGCTAGCAAATTGTCTGTATTAAAATACAAAGAAAACTTCCCTGCTGGGAACAGTAATTAATGGACTCTCTTTTGGATGGTACTAACAGCATTGTAGGTTCCATTTCCAAACAGACCACAATGTTCTTGAGGACTAGATTCCACCACTGTCAGTCTGAACCTCAGCCTAAAACACAAAGAGTTAAAAAACTATAGTATTGTGCATTCTATCAATATTCCAGCATCATGACACTGGCTTACTGCAATGTGTCCCATCAGATGTGGGTTATGTCTGGACACTGCTTGGTGATGGCAGGCTCAGAGGACTTCCTATTGTGTTTGAGAAGGTGATGATTGCGTTGGAGCCCTTGGAGTTCTTGTTCATACCCAGGATGTCTGCATTAGTTTGCTCTGGCTCGGTTTTCCTGAAGATGTTTTTCATGGTTGACTGGAAGTTATTGGTGACAAAGCAATAGACAATGGGGTCCATGCAGCTATTGAGGCTACTCAGAGTCACTGTCACGTGGTAGACAAGGAGGCTGACATTGTGGGGCATGTCTGGGTTGATGGAGATTGTGACCTGTAGCACGTGGAAAGGAGTGAAGCAGATCATGAAGATGATGAGGACGGTGATAAGGAGCTGCACAGCCCTCATTCGCCTCTCCCGACTCTGGTGCATGAGGCTGGGCTTGGACAGGGCACACATAATCCTAGTGGTGAAGAAGATGATTATGATGAGGGGGAAGAAGTACTCGCAGACCATCAGGACCAGGATCTTGGAGAGGCAGCACTCGGCAAACCTTATCGCCATGGTCAGGATGGAGAAAGTCACCACAGTGGCAAAGATCCAAATGAAGATGCAGATCCCCTTGGCACAGGTGGGGTTCCTCCATTTACGTGAGGCTTCCACCTGCACTATTGCCAGATAGCGGTCAACGCAAATGCACGTCAAGAAGAGGATGCTGCAGTACATGTTGACAAAGTAGCCAAAGATGTGAACCAAAGAACAATTCTTGCAATCCCCTGCACTGTAGAACATGATGATCCGGACAGGCAAGGAAAAGCCCACCAGGAGATCAGTTACGATCAAGTTGATGGTGTAAATAACAGAGGTGGTTTTTGTCTTGGTACGGAAGCAGAAGACATACAATGCCAAGCTGTTCAGCACAACACCCACCAGGAAAATGATGGCATTGAATACCATCAGGACAATCCACAGGCTGTAAAACTCTGTGAACAGTTGTTCATCTGAGTGGATGAACTTGGAGAACAGGTTGATGTTGAAGTTAGGTTGCTCAGTGGAGTTGGTAGAGTCAAGGGCTGGCAGTTGGGTGGAGGAGGTCGGCATGGTCACTGACTTCCAGCTATCTGGAAGAAAAGAAACAGAGGTATAGTGATAAATATGTCAGCATTCCTTAGGGCTCAAAATCTTGTCACTTAAAAACATTTTAACCAACATATTTGCACATCCCATATTAGTAGATCCCCATCTAGCAATATGGGATTACCAATAATTGCAGGAAAAATACCTGGGTTTATAGTTAGTGTCTTGCAGTGGTTCCAGATGCATGTTTTAGAGAAGAGACACACTCCCCACTTCAAGTTGCTCTTCCTCTTCCTTGTATAAAAATGGTTTTAAGGCCAGAAGACCTTTGCACAACCATAACCCCAGCATTTGATTTCTAAAATATCATATCCCTTGCCTTGGGCAGGTGATCCCATTAGAGAGTTACGTGCAGCTGTGTTTTTAGGAGCTGTAATATTTCCCTGAAATCAAAGAAAAGCTGAATTTTCTGAGAGGGCAGAAGCAGGTTGTGTGGCATCTTCTCTATTCACAGCAACAGCAGCCAGAAGATTTCAAGCTAAGGGCGTCAGCCACTAGTCCTGCCAGGGTTTGACAGCTTAATTTGCAAATAATTCCTGACTTATACACTATTTTAAACTGATTTGTATATTAAAAAGATAAAAAAAAAGACCCTATATATACAGAGACTTGGCTGGTTTCAATAAAAATAAATGGTTGAAAAATGTCTGGAATATCTCAAAGTGGCTGGGCAGGGCTTTGAGGTTAAAAAAAATCAGCTTGGATCAGCAGAGAATGATGCTGAAAGAGTTGATTTATGAGGGTTTGAAACCCCTGCTACCAATAAGCCAAATGCAGAAGGACTGGGAGACAAGGAGCTGCAAACACATCTCCCAGTGCTCACAGAACTGCAGTGTGCCTGGGCTGGGTGTCTCAGTGTGGAAGTCTGGAATTGCTGAGGGAATCCAGGTTCCCCACGTATACCCCATCCTCTGGCAGCTTTTTTTTCCCTCCTCTAATCCTTTTTGCTGCTTATGGGGATCAGGAGGATGGACCAAAGGTGCTCCATCATCTGTGAGATGCTTCAAGCTATTGGTGGCTGTGTACAAAGTGGAGAAGGAAGCTACTTAGGACAAAAGTGGAAAGTGGATACTGAGGAGAGTCCCTGATGGCCAAAAGAAAATGTTTTGCAGGGACAGTACTAACTGGGTCCAGAGAACACCACAGCAGCTCTGATCCTGCCTCATGAGTGCCAAAGCCTTCTTCTGCCTGCCCAACATGTCTCTCTGCATTTCCTGCATACAACACTCCTAATGTGTCTCACCAGTGTTTGGCCAATAGTCAACATTCAAGATCAACAGTCCTCATGGGATGCTACAGCCTAGTTGTGATTAATCCGCTTGGTTCATTCAAGCCAGGTGAGAACAAAGAAGAACATTTGTTGAGAAAAAGCAGAAATTAAGACTGAGAATTTAGAATACGAGGTATGAAAATTCTTGGAGAAGTGACTTTGCCATCATGATGGAACTTGGGTTTGTTGGCCTGGAATCTGGGGATTGCTCTAGTTTCTTCTTGCCTCTCAGTCTGTGGAAGTGGTTTGAAGGAAAAAGCTGGTTTTTAATGTCCTTGAGCTCAGAAGGATATTTCTAATCAAATGCAATTTCTTTTATTTGGGTAGACACTGAAGCCCAAGGAGTTGAATTGTCCATTGGAATGGCTGGTGCTGAAACACAAAGCCCTCCTGAGGTCCAACCCAGTGCCAAAATACACTGCAGGACTGAAATCCTGAAGCCTGGGGTCAGCCCACCTGTAATGCCCCAAAGAACTACTGGGCAAAGATGAAAAATGCTGGTTCCTGTCCCCTTTTACCTCTAGGCCATCTCCAGAAGAAACCAGACATTGGAACATCATCATCTGTTTTGGGAATGACCAGATTACCTCACCCTGCAATGAGCTCCAGTGGCAACCAAAGTAAGACACATGTTCATGGCATTTTGTCTGGGTCTGACTGAGCCTGCAGACTCCTGAGGGAGAGTCTTGTCTCTTTACATTTTGTGCCAAGCACACTGTCAGAGAAAAACAGGAAAAACTGGCCCCAAAATAGGCAGAAGGTAGTGGAGTTGCAAAGTCTGGCACCTGAGAAAGATGCATGGGGAGGATGCAGAACCCTGGCCCGTTTTCTACTGATTTCCTAAAATTCTCACCATCTTCTTTGTTTGTTTGTTTCACTCTTTAATTATGAAAACAAACTGAAATGAGCAGATGCCTGGACCTGCTCCCAGCTTTCTCTCTGCAGATGCTATCAAGAGGAGCACTGTGGAAGCCAAGGAATAAAGAAAGACTGTGATGCCCCTGGAGTGCAGTGTGAGCTTGTATATCTGTGTTCAGATATACAACATATCTGAATACATATCTGAGCAAGGGGAGAAGACAAAATCACCCATCCCATACCTGAGCTTTCACTGAACTGTATTGAATTGCACATGCATTTGTTTTCTCATTGTAATTCCATGGCACTGGCTGTTGGCGCTGATTTTGCATCTTGTTAGTAGCTTGCCTCCTCTGGGAGATTTTTCTTCAGTCTGAGATCCCTTATCACAAACCCCTGATATTCATCTTATTTTGCCTTTCTTGTCTCAATGAAATCAGCAATTCAAAATGCATTCAAATGTTCCTCATCCTCACAATACCTTTGAGGGATGTAGGACACGTTACAGACAAATAGAAAATTAAAATAATCAGCATATGTAATGTCCTGGCTTACACAGCCACCTTTTCCACTGAGCCCCATCTGCAAGGAAATAAACTCCAGATATTGTAAACTGCTGAAAAACAACAGGTAACATTGTGTTTGCCAAATTGAATATGCAAAGAAGTGCTGCATTAGAGCTTTCCCAGTCCATCATTGCCCTATCTGAACTCAGAATCCAAACAACTACATGAAAGAAGTCCCAGCATGTTTAATTAATCCTGAAGATTTCCTCCCTGACAGTCTGTGGAAAAGCTGCCTCTTGGGCTGTGGTGGGAAAAATCTTCCTCTAATCAAATTATTACTGATGGATGTTTGGGTGAATGGCCTCTTCCTTTCTTTGTGGGACTGCTCTCATCTCATGGCTCACAAGCAGGAAGGATGGAGAACTGGACTAGCAAAGCAACAGAATTCCTCTGAGTGTTTTCAATGAGATGGAGCTGGACCAAACCCCCAGTTTACAGCTGCTAAGAATTTTTCCATTGTGGCACTCTGAGCCTGTGAGAAAGGTACCATTTTGCCCCATTTTGCAGCACAGAAAGCCAGCCTGACCTTGTGTCTGAGCAAAGCTAAACATTTCCAAAGGTTTTGAATTCTTCCCCTCTCTGAGTCTAAATATTATCTCAACCAGGTCTCTTTCTCTACCATCAGACATACTCACGCAGGTGTTAAAGTGAGTCAGTTCAGCTACTCATCACCCTGATGTGGTGGCATATGGAAGTCAGTGACGGGCATGGCTAAATTAACGAGAAGCTTTACAGCCTCTGCAAACCTTTATTTTGCTGTGTTTTACACTATTTATTACTCATGACTATGGCATGACCTCATGCAGAGCTGCAAGAACCACCTTTACTTACAGAGCAAATGGACTTTGGGTTAACCCCTTTCCTAAAATCCTCAAAGAGCTTGGAGCTTAGCCTACTTCATATCTAAGTGAGCTGTCAGCCCCCCAGATTTCCATGCAATCCCTGTTTCTTGGAGCTGGCAGTCTGCAAAGCCCAAGATGGGTAAATATGCATCCTTCTGAGTGCTGTCTGACCGTGCCAGTTGGCCTGTGCTGTTATATTATACCTCTCAGGCTGGATTTTGTCTGTCTGGCTGGGAAACTGGGGGTAGCATTTCCTTAAAAGTACAGCAGGAGTCTGGGTAGAAATGGGATAAAGGGAGGGACGGAGAATGGAGGTTGACCTGCTTTCCCTCATTCTGATAAAGGTCCCTGCTCAGCACTGGGAGAGAGTGACTTGCTCTGAAATACTTTCTCATTGTTGTGTGAGGTCCATCATTCTTGGGCCAAATAGGAAACAGATGGTCACTGTGCTGAAAACAGGTCCTGCAGCCTCTTCCCTCGCTCACTCACTGCTTGGCATCACACTTGTTAACTTAGCATGGGCAGCTCTGTGTTGTGTCTGCTCCAGAAGGAGATCCTTGACCATCCCATATTCCACTTCACCCAACCTTGTGCTTGGTGACAGCCTTAAGCCTCACCCTGACCTTGCTGAAATTAACGGGGTTCACTTCGTCAGCCCAGGGGACTTTTGGATCTGGCTCAGCAATTCAAGTAATGGGATACAAAAGAAAAGACAGGTCAGACAACTGAGCTTTGTCCTGACTGCATGCCAAAAGGATTATTTATTGGTGTGCAGAAAGGATCTCTGTGTGCAGACCCAGAGAACACCAGAGCCACACACTGGGATCGGAAGGTTGAAAAGGATGTTAACAAGCATGAGTGTGATTTAGTGTAAACAGCTCCAGCTTTTCTCATCTCCCTGTCCTGAACTGGAACATCTGATATGGCAACCTGGCTCCTCTATCATCCTCCCTGTTCCCCTCACCCTGTCCTGCCTGCTGGTGTTATTCTGCTGTCTGGGGGCAGCAGTGTGTGTTTAACTTTTCAGCCTTCCTGTGTTTAAAGTTCCCTGGGTGATTTATCATCATATTTATAAATGAAGGGTTAAACTCACTCTCTTTCAATTTAAATTGTATGATTCTCCTTCTGGCAAGCTCTCACTCAACTCTGGATCAAACTGGCCAAATATGGTGTTTTTGTGCATGTTGACCTTGCCCTATACATGGTAGAGCTTGCTCTATGTGTCTCATGCTCAGCCTGGGGAGGGTGGGTTTGCTGACAGGGGGAACAGAGAGAGAAAGGGAGAGAAAGGGAATGAATCCAGCTGCTGAAAGGAAAAAGCTGGTGCCCATCTGCCCCTTTAGCTGTGAGAAGAGAGATAATTCTGGGAGAGACAGATTCTACTCAGAAGCAGAAATGGGGCTATTCTCAGGGCAGGTAAAATCCCATTTTTGTGGGCATCAGATCTCTGCTCTCACTTGATTCCCGGGCATTGAGGTCTTTTTTAAACCTCCAGGTCTGAGGGTGACAGGAACAAGTGTGTGAAACATCCACCTTCTGGAGAATTGCAGTAGAAATTGCCAAATCCAGAGTAGAGCTGGATTATTCCTTCCCCTCCAATGCCATGGACATAAAAGGGACTTTGGAGACACAAAACACATAGTTTTATGAGTGTCAGATTAAGTGACACCTGATTTCTTGCAGTGGCTTGCAGGGCTGGGGGAATGCTTTGCCCTGCTTGAGATGCTTATTATAACTTTTTCCCATGTGGACACTTGGCTGCCTTAATGAGTACTCACATTCCAGCTCTTCCCTTGGCTCCAACACTTGTTTGACTTTCTCCTTTCTTTGCTGCCTAATTTCCTGAAAATTGAGGTGATCTTTCCCTTCTGCCAAATTCTAGTTGAAATTAGGCAGCAGATTGAAAAACATTAGGAGGACGGAGGAAATTGGAGCTGACAACCACACAAACAGGCACTGAGAGTGATCCTTGTTTCCTCTAATGTGAACCTGCAAGGCATTTGTTAACACTCTTCACCACACATCCTTTCATTTAGGTCTTATGCCCTGCAAATTCACCATTGCTTTGGCATCAAAACACAGCAAACAGGGCTGGGTGGTTTCTCTGAAACAAAGAGAGTATTGCCTGCTTCTTGTTGTTTTCCTGAAGAGAAACAATTTCAGATTTATGCCACACCATGGGAGAACCAGCCTGACTGGGACAGATGATAGCTAATGGCTGGGTGTTGGCACTATTCAGCCATGATCTGCTTGCCCATGTGTCATGAAGAGTGTGTTGGCCAACAAGTCCTACTTTGTCTGGTGGTTTGAATGGTCGTGTGCTGAATTACAGCTTTTGTCTGGAATCTCAGAATATCTTAGGTTGGAGGGGGACCACAAAGATCACAGAGTCCAAGTCCTGCCCCTGCACAGGACCATCCCCAATAGTCACACCATGTGCCCAAGAGAGTTGTCCAAATGCTCCTTGAGCTCTGTCAGGCTTGGTGCTGTGACCACTTCCCTGGGGAGCCTGTTCAGTGCCCAACCACCCTCTGGGTGAAGAACCTTTTCCTAATGTCCAGTCTAAGCCTACCTGGACACCACTTCAGGCCATTACCTCGGGTCCTGTCACAGGTCACCACAGAGAAGAGATCTGTGCCTGCCCCTCCTCTCACAAAGAAGTTGTAACTTCAGTGAGGTCTCCCCTCAGTTTCCTCCAGGCTGAACAGACCAAGTGACCTCACCTGCTCTTCATACAGCTTCCTCTCCAGGCCAAGAGAGATTATGCACCCCCCCGCCCCCACTGACTTTTGAATCTCTAACGTTGGCCACAACAATCAGATTTCCCATCTGGCAGTCACAGACTGAGGATGTGTGGAGGCTGATGCAATGCTGGTTGTTGGGCTGGTGTTGTTGATGTGCTGTTGAGCTGTTTGCCTCCTGCCTGAGATGCCCGGTTTGCCTCTGTGTGCTCCTTCATCTCCAAGGCCCTGCTGTGGATGGGCAATGGATATTGTTCTGTGTTGTGATCTGAGCTCCACCCACCACACCCAGCTCAATCCTGTGTGTACACATGGGGGGATCCTGTGCTCTCCATGGGCCCAAGGCCAAAATCACATCCTTTGTAGCTGAGAGACCTGCATCTCCAGCTCATTTTGTGACAATAAATAGTCTGTGGGTGTCCAAGCAATGATTTAGTCCAGCAGGTCACCCTAGGCCATGAGGGATCACTGCCAGTTAGATGAGAGAGAGCACAACTCTCCAAAGTGCATTCCTCTTCTCCACGGAGCAAAGTGACCCAGATGGGATTGATGCCACTTGGCTTGGACCAAATGCCAACTCTCTGCATCCAGGCTTGAACCTGCTGCTTAAAACCAGGTGACAGATCACAGTCCTGGACACCCCAGAGACAATCTGTTTAAAACTTGGAAAGGTCTGTGTGGTTCTCCCTCAGCCCTTGTCCTCCGAATGCATGAAAAAACTGAAATGAAGCTCCCAGAGATACACGGAGGAGGAAATTCACATACTGGCAGATTTCTTATGAATTTATACCTCCTCTATGGCCATTTGCAGCAGCAATGACTCAGTCTTTGAAAGAAAGAGCCCACATGTGCATGTGTAAGCAAAAAGAGAAGTGGGGTTGTACACACTTTGCCTCTCCAGACCTACAAATATCCACCCAGCAGTGGTGGGCACCTAGAGGTCCCCCAGCACATCTCTGATGAGGCTTGCTAGTACTGGTCACCTGTGAGAAAGGTAATAATAAGTGGGTTTACCTCTTTTTGCTTGTTTATACCACACCACCTAGAAAAGTCCCCCCTGAAACATTTGGATGTCTACAATGCCTTATCAATACCACTGTATCTTTCACGTCTCCCTTTTCTGTGTTATCAGATTTTGGCCTTGGAGTGACAGAAATGCTAAGTGTCTTGGTGAATGCTCTATCAATCATGCTGCTAGCATTTGAAAGACCAATATCTCATACCCCGTCAGGGCTCGTACCAAGTGCCATCTGTCACAAGGGAGCATGGGGTGACATCTCTGCACTAGGTGCTATGTGTTTCCAGCTCTGTTACTTTCAGAGAAATCAGAGCATGACTTCCTGAGTGTATCCCTCTCTGTCCCTTGTGGACCATTATATGTGAGGGGAAAACACATATTTTTGAGTGAATTTTTTTCCAAGACGGTTAGCTTCTTCTAAAAAAAAAGTTACATCTTAAACAAGACATATAGATTTGGACTCTTACGGGTCCAGCCAGTAAAGATGGATTTGAGCCTTTCTTCTTGGGAGGTTGTAACAGTAAAAGAGAAATGTGTTTGATTTTATAGGGATTACAGTAATCCATTGAGCATTTCCAGGGTGCCTGAGACAAAGTGCTAGAAATGTCAGTTTAGAATAACAGCTATTGTGGCTGTTTGCAAGGAGAACTCTGCAGTGAAAATTACCATATAGGCACATGCAGGAACTTTACAGGCAAGTGCAAAAACAATATCTGGCCTATGTACTGCTGCTTGCTTTTAAGAAGGAAATTTTTAATTGCAAATTTAGCACTCTGTGAGCACTTTCTCCTCTTTCTGCCTTCAGCTGTCTGCTTGCTCTGTCCTTTGGCAAGAAGCTGAGAAGGGCAGTAAAAGAGGAACAACAGCAGAGTTCTACTGTTGGGGAAATACCTGGGCTCCTGCACAGCCAGGGAGTGCAGGACTGGTGAAACAATGCTCACACCCCAGGTAGCACAGGGCACCAGTGCAGGTAGGGATGAAGGGGTGATGCAGAGGGGTCAGGTGTACCAGCTTTGCCTCCCAGTACTCACTCCAAGCTGTGCTGCTCTCTTGGCTGCGGGGAGAAACTGAGGCACAGAGCCATGTGTGGTCTTGGCCCAGGGAATGCAGAGGTGGGAGGCCCAGTTAGGAAGCAGAGAGATTTTGAGGCATCCCAGGATGGACAACCATGTCTTAACCCTTTGGGAGACTGGTTTCTGTGGTTTCCTTAGCAAGGCACATATGACAATGCTGTCCAGACCCCACAGTGCCTTCAGGGTTCTGCAAATTTTGGATTTACTAGGTTATCCTGGAAAAACTCAGTGTTGTTGGTGAGTGTGTTGCTGTGAAAGCAGGGAGCATTTCTGCAGAGGTCTGCTAAGGACCTTGGAAAGGATCTGCTTTCTCCTTCTACTGACCCAAAAAGTGGGTTCAGAGAGGGAAGACAGCACCTCTCCTAGAGCTGAGCTTGCACCCTGCTGTGTAGCCAAACAGGTAAAAGATCCCCACTTGCAGCTGACCCCATTCCAGGCAGTGCACCATCTCTTTCTCTGGCTTCCAAAACCTTCCTGAATGCATTTCACCGAAATTCAGCTGCAATTACACATGGGATTACACATGTACGAACGACATCACCCCCCTCCTCACAAGAGCTGTCACAGTACTTTCCAAGAAGGGAAAGCCTGCAACTTTGCACACTTCCCATTACCCTCCATCTCCTTGAAGAACAACCAAATATCCTTACACTGCCCCAAATCCCAAGAGCAAAGAAAGTCACAAGGGAGAAGCTCCTTGCAGCCCCTGCTAGCTGCTGGCACAGCCTGGCTTTTCGGGTCAGGCAATTCCCAAGGGATTTCCACACCTGCTGTGTGGACAGAGCCAGAGACTTCCCGAGCTGCTCATCCACGTGTTCAGTGCAGGACCCTTTCTGCTTCCACCCCTTCCAGGGCTCTCTGTTGCAATAGTCAGGACTTGGAGTCCAATATCCAGCAAATCCATCCTGACCCCCACTGTCTCCGATCCCATGCCTCCCTCTTCGTCTCTCACCAATAGCCCAAAGCATTCCCTGCAGTGGTCCCTGCAGTGTATTCCTGCATGACAGACTGACTTACCTCTGGCCCGATCTCCCTTCTATGTTAGAGGAGCTGCCGGTAAGAAAATTTCCTTGTGGACCTGACTGCTATCAGCCCAGGAAAGAGACATCTGTTCCTACAAGCAGAACAACTGGAGTGACTACAGAATANAACATCTGGCTCCTTGCCCTAAATCTCTCTGAAATTTATGAAGTGCCGTAAACGCTGAAGAGTGCTCCAGCCGTACTCACGGTGCTAATGCCCGAACATCTCTAGGAAACTAAAACTGATGGTGCTGCCCCCAGGTCAATTTTCCTGTGTCTCTGTGGGAACAAAATCTCCTTGCTGGGAACTCGCCCGCTCAAGGCCACTGCAATGCCACCAGCATGTGTAACATGAGGAAAATACCCCTCTTTTTGTCTTCCTGATGTGAACTGAGATTGGAGAGAAGCATCCCTGGCAGCTGCAGGAAGGTACTGAACCAAATGCCACAAAGCCTGTGGCATGTTCTGAACCATCCCAGCCATCCAGAACCTGAGAAAACCCCTGGCACAGGGAACCAACGGGTGACCCTGCACACTTTGGTAGTGCTGCTTGCAGTCATTTGGGAGAGGAGATAATGAGATCTATCCAGGGCTGAAATGGCTGAACATGGGTGGCAATAGAGTCTGAGGCTCCACCAAGGAGTGCTCCAACATGTTCCTACATCCTCATACAGCCCTTTCCTACTGGTGGTAGAGTCATTGTGGGTGTCAGGTGTCTCTCAGAGCGGGAATTTAAGTATCTCTACACCCTTGGCTACATGAGAAGAGACTGACATTGTACAAAGCATAATGAATTATCCCATTATGACATGGGTTCAAATCACATGGCTAGAGCAGCTTTCAAGACATCTCTGGTGATTGATGCACTAAGGACTCAAAATATCCCAAGTTCCATCTCAAGTTCTACTTCTTGCTCTAAATTGGGTACCAAAACCGAATATTTTTTTGAGGTTTGCACAGATGTTCTCCCCAGGAGCTTTACAGTAACTTTAGAGATTTCCTCTGGGAGAAACGGCAGAAAAAAAGCGAGAGCTTACATCAAATTTAGTTGTTTGGAAATACAGAGAGAATGGATGCTGGATTTTAGTATCAGCCCTGGCCTGCATCACACTTTAGATAAAGACAACACTGGTGCCAATGCAATAAACACGCAGGATATGGCCTGTCACAACACGACAGGATCAACTGAGAGGCATTGAATTCCAGGTCAAGAGGCCAAATCCATAAATAGAGGAGAGGTAAACTCCACACATGCATGTCTCACTGGAGCACAAACAGTAGCTATGGTTATTAGAGAAGGTTGACCTCATTTTCTGGAATTACTTTTTCACCCTTGGATCTTTCCCAGGAAGACTGAGCTGATCCTTTTTGTCTGGTTATTTTATTGATTTTCTATTTTGAGTTTCCTCACATTGAGGAGCAGACTGTTCCCCCAGTTTCAGGAACATCCTCCTTGGCTTTATGAGCCCTGTGATACAGGCATCCAACCTTCTATAACTGACCTCTAACTCAGGAATATGCCTGAACTTTCTCACTTCTTTATTCTTGGGAAGCAAGTGTGATTGGAAAGTGTTCATGAGCCCTGTCTGGGTGATCATCTTGCCTTCAGTTCCCTCCATCCTAGAAGTTCAACAGGGGTAAGAACAAAGAGAAGAAACCAACCCATGGTCTAATGTTGGGCAGGGTGGGTGAACTTAGACCCTGTTGAGGCACCAGGACAGGTTTCTGAGAGAAGCTGTAGCTGCCCCATCCCTGGAAGCGTTCAAGGCCAGGCTGGATGGGACTTGGAGCAACCTGGTCTAGTGGAAAGTGTCTCTGCCATGGCAGAGGCTTGGAAATAGATGGTCTTTAATGTCTCTTCCAACCCAGACCATTCTAGAATTCTATGATTCTATCATTCTCAATGCCTATGGTGGCAAATGCTGAAGTTTCCCCCAGCCTGTCAACAAAATTTTTATATTTAGGGAATGGCTCTCTGAAATTACAGATGTGAGACTGTAAGAAAGAGAAGACTTTTCTCCAGGATGAGTTATTGGTACCTGCACTCTACCTACCTTCTCTGGGACTGTCTGGTCCTTCCTATGTGAGGACTGGTTTGGTTTTATGCTTCCGCGTGATACATGAGTGCTGCATTCCCATCCCTGTGCACGGGATAATCACTGCCTTGCACTCCCCCACTATCCCAGCCTCTCCCTCCTTGCTGGATTTGGAGCTAAGCTCTGAGTGGCAACAGCTGCAAAGTTTCAAGTTGTGCCTGAGATAGTGCAGAACATGCCATATTGGGAAGCAGATGCTGCTGTTAAGGTGGAGAAGGCACATCTGGGCTCAGGGCCATGCTTTGTCCCAGACCTGGTTCCCACACTCAGCTTCAGGAGGAGTTGCAACCATAGCTGATAAATGAAGAGCTTCTATCGTCTCTTGATTTTCAGTCATTTGTCACCCTCCCAGATGTAGTGAGAAAGGCAGAAAAAAAAAAAGAGTAAAGCTTTAGTAAGTGGAAAATTTTCAAGCTTGTTCATTGAATATACAACAGTATTAAATATTGGAGTGAGATTGTAGGTGGAAGAAGGTATTGGCTCAGTCAAAATCAGCACATAGAAGGACTAATAATGATGTCAGGGAAGGATGCTACTAGCCCATGGTAATTCCTAGCAATCCCTTAACCTTGCCATGTAGAATAGGGCTCTGGTTAAAAGTTTTCTGTGGCACAGTGCAGAAAAGCAGGAGGCCAGACAGCTCTTGAGAAAGGTGGAGAGAAAGCTGATACCACAGATCCCTCTGGGGACATGTGTCCTGTTTTTGTCAGGAGAAGTGTGTACTCTCCCAGTCCTATTCAAACAGGGAAACTGAGCATCCTTTGATCTGCTGCAGGAGGGGAAGAGACTGAGATTGGGCATTGCATGATGAACTTTGACAGACCTGAGATGAGCTCATGGCACATCATCTTTCAAGGTGTCTCTGTTGGCCAGCTCTGCAAGAACCCAAATCCAATGTCCAAACATGCCTGTGTTTTTTTAGGAAGCTGAATTTAGGCTCTGTTATACTGAACAGATCCTCACGAATTATTTTCTTCAGCAGTGAAGGAGAATTCTTACATTCTTACCCAAGAAGGTGTTGGACATAGACATAACAGTTCAGAAAATGGAGGAACCTTTACCCACAGTCATGGCTGTGTGCATGGCACAAAGAGTGGGATCCTCACTGCATGGAAGACACTGAAGGGTGGGATCTCCACTGTCCTGGATGGAAAACCTCTTTAGCAGCAGGTTTGATGGAGAGGCAGCAATGTGAGCTTGCCAGGTGAGTAACCCTTTGGCATGGCAGATAAAGTTAATGGCATTGAGGAGAGTTTACATCCATTTTACCCTCTCCAGCTACTCCTCCGTCTGGTAAATTTACCCTAGAAGATCTTCAGGCCTTTAAAAGTGCTGGAAAACATTAATGTATGTCTCTATAAAATGCACTGCCCATGAGCCCTAAAATATTGATTGTCCACGGTCTTCAAGGCTATTATGGGATGCTGTGAATCAGAACTGACCCAGGGAACCATGTAGGTTCTCACAGGTGGGCCAGGTGTGGAGAAATTTCTGCACTGGGCTACCCTCCAGGAGTCACTTTTGATTTAGGGGGAAATATGTGGGCAACAGGCCTCTCCCCAAATATGTAGGAACTTTCCACCTATGTCAGGTGTTCTTCAACCCCACCACACTTCCTTATCATAAAGAAGTGGCATGCATGTTCCCTTGGAGAGCAGTGTGGGAACACACTCCTCTTTGGTGGCTCCTGAGCTGATACTTTGTGGAAGTGATAGCATGGCAAATGGGCAGACCCTGAAAGCAGATCTAAGGTCTTTCTGGTGGTTTTGGTAGAATCCAAGGGAAGTCCAGTTGAAAGAACCTTGAAGATTGAGTCTGGCATCTATCTCCAGCCTGGATTTTAGCTTGTGGTCCTTGCTTATTTGGAGTCAAAGAGAGCAACATGTGGCTTTACCTGCTGGGCTATGAGGGGTAATTTTTTGCTGTTCTTTTGATGATCCAGGTGTGTCATGCTGGGACATCTGGGAGATCCTGGGGCTGCTTTGGGATCTGAACCCTGAGACATTCATGCTGGTTATGCCTAAGGTGTAGCTGGAAGGACTGGAGGAAAAGATCAGAGCTCTCTCTATTAATTCTTAGACAGAATCTGATTCCAGGGATGACCTTTATCCCTTTCTTGCAATGCTGGGATAGAAACACCAAATAGACAAAGAAATGTGAGCTACTTATCCCTGGAGAAGGAGGGCTTGGATTGTACCCTCAGTGATATTCAATACCCCCAGGGCTTTTTACTTGACTGTCAACATGGGCAACAGAGGCTGTGAAGAGCCACAAAAGATGGTCCAGCTGGCTCTCTTGATGGCATCTCAGCAGGGTCTAGAGGCAGCTGTACCTTCCTGACATCAGCAGCTCTGCAAGGCACAGTCTGTGTCCTCTGCCAACTGCTCAGGTTCACAGGCACTTCCCAGCACTTGCTGGGCTGTCACTTGCTGTCCTCAGAGGACTGCAAGGGCTGGAGGTCACCATAATTTCGTATCCCTGCCTCTGAACAGGCTCCCCATCTGTGTGTTTGTGCAAGGAGGGAGATCAGACTCTCACCATATGCGGCCTATGCAGATGGGATCCAGCTGCAATTCATCTGCTTGATGAGGGGCAGGGAAAGGCAAGTGGTGCCCTAAAACCATGGCCATGGCTTCTGCTGGGTGAGTCAGGCACGGGGGAGGAAGTGTGTAGGAGCCAGTTTCCTGCCTGCCTGCTGCATATTTGGGAATTGGCTTTGTTGACCACTGGCTCCCCCTCCATTTTTCTCCCCAGGCTGTGGCATTTTTGCTGATGGACCTGTTGAGCTGAAAGAAAAATGAAGATGTCTGCAGTGCACAAAGAGCTGCTCCTCTGAGCAACCCTGAGTCTTTCCTGAGTGGCTGGTTTGGAGCACATCAGTCCTGCCTGTCTCCAGTTCTTGCATGACAAGGGGTGTGAAGTCCCTTACCTGTTATAAATGCACCCTGTGAGGGTGAGCCAGGGTCCCCCTCTCCATCCCAGTGTGCCCAGTTTACCACAGGTCTCACAGCTGTGAGGGTTCTGACAAGGTTCCTCAGTTCAAGGCACCAGCAAAGTGAGCCACCAGGACTCTTTGGCCACCCAACAAAGCATGTCATGTCTCAGCTGCCCTTACTGATCCAAACCTCACTGGGATCCTTTGCAGGGTCCTGCTGTGACCTTTCTGGCCCCCCAACCCAGGTCTGGCCAGTCACTGCCTGTACTTCTTTTTTTTGCTATTTTTTTCAAAGATTCAGAAGCTAATTGCCAAGAACTCAATGTCCAGTGTCATAACCTCACTTCAGAACTCTCCCCATTCCCAGCAAAGTATTTCCTGTTGGTTTTGTTTGTCACTGGGCACACGGGGACACTGGTACTTGAAGGGAAAAGCTACATAAGCTTTGGGCTTTGGCATTACTCGGGCACCATGCCCTGGGAGGTCAATGCTGGGTGGAATGGCTCTTGCCCAGCTCTGGTTTGAAGTCTGCAGAGCAGGAATTGGCAGGATTGTTGGTCCTGCACAGTTGAAGAGCCCCCAGAGAGCTCTCAGCACTCTGCTCCTGTTTTTGTGGCAGTGGGAAGCAAAGTGTGGCAGAGTTGAGCCAGAAAACCTTGAACTCGAGATGTGCTGTGCCCTGCAAGGATGCAGAGGCCAGAAGAACATTTGAAAACCCATGGCAAGGAAGTGGTGAGGAACTTAGGGACCCAGTCTGGTATCTCCACCTGCTCTGATTTAGCAGTCACCACAAACTTGGAAAGGGGCAGCAGGAGGCTCCCAGGGCCATCTGTTCAACTTTTGGGGTTTTTTGCTATATGAGTAACCTAGCCCAGGAGGAAGGACACCTGCAACTTGGAAAATCTGGTACTTGGACCCACAAACATAAAAAAAGGCTTTAGAGAAAGACATCCTCTCCCTGCTCACTCACTGCAAACATGTTAATCCTCCTTTCCCAATCCTTTGTTTGCCTGGTTTGGAGAGATTTGGAAGGGCTGAGAGCAGGGCTGTCTTTTGTTAGACGTGCACAGAGCTCAGCAATGCTCTGATCTGGAACAGGGCAGCATAAATCTGGGGGATTATCATAGGAAATGCCACAGTGATGAAAAGCCCTATAAGACCAGGAAGAAAAGAAAGGGCCCCATTTGGGAGGGGAAAAAAAAAAAAAACAACAACCACCCTGCTGCTTGCTTACAAGTGATTCCTAAAATTGCTGCCTCTGGAAGAAGCTGGTACATTTGCTGATTTTTTTTCCTTTTGTTTTGGAGGGGGTGTGTTTCCTTGTGTTCTCAGCTGTTTAGAATTACAGATCCTGCCCTTGCAGCAAGTTCTGTGTGAGGGGCCTCACTGGGGACAAAAAAAAACATTTTCTGGGGAGGTGCCTCAGTTTCCTTACGGTTGAAACCATCCCTCTAAACACAATGTGCAGAAGTCCTCTGGGAAATATTCAAGAAGGGAAGGAAGGAATCACATGTGTGATTTACTGGAAACCATGATGCCAAAATAATAAATTTTCTCCTAAAAACAAATGGAACAGGGTGCTGGGCAGCAAAATCCAGCTGGTGCTCTTTGTGGTGGTGGTGGTGTGTTTTGGTATGGGGTCATGGACCCTTTTGTCTCCCACCTGGAGCAGAGAAAACCTGCTGAGACCTGAGTCAGGTGGAAACATGACAGTTCAGAAATCCAAGGGGATATTTTCTCTGTCTGGGATGTGATTACAGACAGCACCAGATTGTCCCTGCTGGTGAGGTCTTGAACTCACTGAGGTGTGGGCACTGGATGGCATGTTGGAGGGAAGACCAAGGCCCTACTCCACTTTGTGTTTAAGGTCTGAAAGCAAAATTTTTAATCAGGAGCAAAAGCTCAACCTGTCACTGCTGAATCATTCTTTTCCATAACTACATCTTGGTACTGACAGCTTCAGTCTTTATGTTGGGAGTGCTGCAAGGTGCTGTTTGATGTGCCTTTCATGTCACCTGGAGGGATTATTTTCTACAAAAGCACTGTTACATGTAATAAATGGTGTTAAATTGACTAATGAAAGGGGGATGTATTTCTGCCTTGGAAACCAAACCAGTTGGAATGACCTGAAGGCCAACAAACATGACCCATTAGGGCAGACCAGCAGAATTGGGCTTGTTTAATCTATAGAAGAGACAACAGAAGGCAGACCTGGTAACAGCTGTGGAGACGTCTGGAGATGTCCCAGGCAGCTTCCCTGGGAATGGTGCAAGGTAGGTTCATCTTGCACGGTTTAGTTCATTTACACCAGTCTGAACCAGATGACCAACCCAGTTTGTGATGGTCTCAGTGTAGAGGATTCCTTTGGGTAAGAGAAATCCTATTGCTTGTGTCTCCTAAGGCAGGGAATGTACAATCAGCATCCCTGTCCTGTGTAATTCAGAGTTAGAGCCACAGCAGCAGACAGAGGTTCCCCCCACGGTGCTGGAGCCACAGGTTAATCCCATGGCTGTAACACAACCTAAGATGGCACCTTCTTTTGGGCAAATTCTGCTGGCTTCTTTAAAGAAAAAATCCAGCCTGCTATGATTGCTAAACTGGGCCCTGCTTCTTTGGGTGTCTTTCCATTTTCCAAGAAAAATAAACTGCAGGCTCTGTATTTTTAGATATGCCATCTGATCATAGCTAGTCATATATCAGTCCCAATACTGTGAGTCAAGATGCTGGGGCTCTACTGCTGAACTCCGTTGGGCAAGAACCAGTGGCTTGAGACATCCTGGATGTATTAATACATCAGAATGTTTAAAATAATCTTACACTTCCTTAGGTAAGCTGCTCACAAAGAATAATACAGTTGGGAATTGTTAATGCCAGCGTCTTAGTAGCTCTGATTCTCTGGGTGAACTTGATACTGTTGTGAGTGGGAGAAGAACAGCCCTGGTATGAGGCAGATCTAATCTAGGCAGGGGACAGAGGCAGCACGACTCCTCTTCTTTCCCTCTCCTGCCAGTGACTCTGATTCCTGACATCTGCCCCTTGCTATTTCAGTCCTGGGTATCCTCTGAGGCGGCTGCTGGTCGGAGTGAGCTTTATGGTGGCCCCTTCAAAAAGCATCTGATCAACCTGCCTTGCATAATAGTGCACAAATGTGGAGTAATTGGTGTATTTTAAGCCTCTTGCTGGTTTGCCTCAGCCTCCACAAGTCTGTGTCTCCAACACCACCACAGTCTGGAGAAAATTTTCTGTGTGTTTGATCAAAGCAGCGGGAAGCCTCAAAGTTGGTGTGTGAAAAATGCCTGGTTCCTGAAAGTGTATTTGTTGTGCTACTTTATCACTCTAACGACAATCAATTTATCCACATAATTGGTAGCTGGAGACAGCATAACACAGCTTGGCAGCCTGGGTTTTTCTCAGAGATGTATTGCTTGGCATAGTCAACCCAGGCAAAAGGAGCCAGCCTGGCTGCCGGGGAGCTGCAGCTCTGTGAGTGCCAAGCAGGTGAAACCCAGCATGACAGCTCAGCTTTCTCTCTCCACCCTGCCAGAAAAAGACTTTGGGGATAAAGGTGAAATTGCACCTGGCTGAATGTCTCACTTAAGGTCCCTTCCAACCTGAGCTGCTCTATAATTCTATACTTTTTGAACAAGGAGATACTGATAGGACAAGGGGGGATGATTTTAAACTAGGATAGATTTAGATTAGATATGAGGAAGAAATTTTTCACTGTGAACGTGAGGAGAGTCTGGACCAGGTCACCCAGAGAAGCTGTGGCTGCCCCATCCCTAGAAGTGTTCAAGGCCAGGTTGGAAGGGTCTTGGAGCAACCTGGTCTGGTGGGAGGTGTGCCTGCCATGGCAGCAGGGTTGCAAGCAAGTGATCTTTAAGGTCCTTTCCAACCCCAACTATTCTGAGTTTCTGTGATTCTGATAAGCCTAATAATGCATTAGCCTCTCTGTTGAGGTATATGACCAGTTAGACTGTGATGGGTGCAGGAAAAGGTGTCATCTGCCTGTTCACTTTGCTCTGCTCAGGATCAGCTGCTGGAGCATGGCCAGACTGGTAAGAAGGCAACCATACATCCCACTGAGAGGAGAGGCTGCTTGCACACTAGTGGCTCTGTGTGGTGGAGGTGTGTAACTTTTCCTGTCATCTGCACTTGAGTCCTAGAAACCTCCTTCATGTCATGCAAGAAGCTGATTTTCCTGCTGAGGCTGTCTCAGTGACCCCTCCTGCTGTGCCCAGGTACCCACTTCACTGCATCCTTCTGAGTTCACCACTCTGAGAGGACCCTGGTGGGTTACAAATGCCAGTGCTGGTCTCTGTGTGGGTCAGTGTGCTCAGAGCTCAGTGCCTTTCACCTTGCCATTTCACCTTGCTAATGCCTACCTGCAGCAAACAACCTACTCTGACGTAGATCTTTGCAGTTGTTGGTAGCTCTGAGTGAAACAAAATTTTGGCAAACCTCCACAGGCATCCCTGCCCTCATCTATAAGGTTAAAGACTACTTGTGATAGCTTCACTATGGGGCAGCTCCCCAAAGTGGCCCAAATCCATCTCTCTAGGTGTCCCATAGACAGGGTGACAAATTCAGTGCATTCAAGGATGGGAAGCTGTCTGCTGGACCAGCACACTGGAAGCCATTCTCTATGTTTTTAGCCTTAGGGGCATTTCCCAGAGCCTCATCTTTTTGGCAGGTATTTGTAGAGAAGGTGGATGGAGCCATGAAGAGGAAGGGACATTTGACAGTAAATCTTTTTTGCATCAACGTGGAAGAAGCCATCCTTTCTGTTGTGTGGTAGTGGCTGTAGTGGTGCTTTTCAGGCTGTGATAGATGAGATGTGCATCTTTTATAGATTATGTGTAAGAGGTAATAAAGAATTCAGTTCTTCTGTGTCTATACACTAATGGTGTATCGATCCCAGTAAATATCATGCTGACACTGAACAGCAGCATCCTTGGTTAGTGTCATCCTGATGGGTGACATCATTTCTTTGGTTGTCACAGCCAGCTCAGCCTAATCCCTTCTGACCCCCACAGCTTTACTGATCCTTCACTCTTGCTCTGGGCTTCATTTTTCTGTTCCCCTGATTCATCCTTCACCTCAGCACAGCTACTTCTGTCTCTGGACTTTGTCATGCTCGGCTGGACTCTGCTGTACCTCTCTGGGATTTACTGGATGGGAAGTGTTTCCCTGCTAACCCATCACTAGGATTTTCTCAGCTATTTGTGAGCTGCAAAAAATGTACAGCTAAAAGCAGCAAATTAAAATGCAAGGATAAAAAATAGATGAGAGGCAAAGAGAGAGCAGGAAGGGTCCTTACAGCATTTACAGATGAGTTGGCTAAGAAGTAGCAGACATTCCTCAGAAGGGGCTGTAGATTTAACCACAGATGTCATGGGATGTTCACTAACATGTACCTTTAGGTAATAAGTAGTCTCACCTCCTCCTAAACCTGGTGACTGGACATTTATAGAAACCTACTATAACAGCCCAGGGTGGAAAGGGAAATCACAGAATCATTGAACCACAACATGGCTTGGGTTGCAAGAAACCTTAGAGATCATCCAGTTTGAAGCCCCCTGCCATGGCAGGGACATCTTCCACTTGACCAGGTTGTCCAAAGCTCCATCCAATCTGGACTTGAAGTCCAAAAAATGTGCACTTTGAATGTTACTCCCATGGGGAATTTTTTTTCCCAGTTTAAAAAGGGCTTGGGGATTTGGATGTTCCTGACTTTAGGCATCAAGATTCACATGTCCTTATTGGGTGAGGCTTCTCTGAATATGATGAGCACCTGCCTGCTAAAAGTCCCCCTTTACTTGTCTCCAGCCCCTTAAAATGTGCACTGCCAAAACCCTGCAGCTCTTCTGACAAGTTGGAGTGTGGGGTTTGGACTTCCCCCTCTGAAGGGAGATGTAGGGCCAGGACAGCCTGCATCCCTGTGAGAACCACGTCATCCCAAGGGCATGATGCACTTAAGGGGGAGCAGAGCTGTGGTGGTGTTGTACGTGTGCCTGGTGGGATTTATTGCTGTGTTCAGCAGCCTGCTCTGTTCTGCTTGCTCTGCCTCGGGGAGAACGTGCTGTGAGAGATGTTTCATGTGCAAGTCCTTCCTTGGCCTTTGCCTTCTGCTTCAAAACTGGGGAAGAAAGACTTTTAGGGTTCTTTTGGCACCTTTAGGCTCTGTGGGGAGGGAAGAAATGGCTTCATGTCTGTGTTTTATCTCAACGCACTGAGGACATGGGGAAGGAGGCTTGAGCAGGGTGAGGGAAAATGCTGTGAAATAGATTAATAAAGTAGCTGCTCAATTGCATTGCTAAGTTGCTATGTGTCCTTGTTAGAAAGGATGGGGGGAAGATGGGGATTTTCCTTCTAACTGTGGGTTGGTAGAGATATCTGTGCACAAAGGAAATGGAAAATTTCTCAGTAAAGAGATTTCTGCCCTCGCTTGTGCTGGCAGATGCTACAACAGGAAGGTGGTGGACATTTCTGCCTCCTTTTTCTGTGGCTGCCCAGCTTTCCCCTGCTCAGGGAGAGATTTACAGGTTTGAGCTGAGATGCAGCATTGCATCTAATCGTGGGTGACAGAGGTATTTGCCCTGGTGGTTTTCAATTGGGACCGTCATGCGCAAGTAATAGGGATTAAACTTCTATGCCCACTGTTTTATTTCTGAATGGGGGAGTTTTAGCTTTGCAGAAGGAGCTGTCATTTCAGGAAAAGGGCTGGCTTTTTGCTGAAGAAGAGCATTTGGCCCTGGCATGTGAGAAATGTTAGAGGAAAAGGCGCCTCCTGTCACCAAAACACAGCTGAAAGGAGTCCGAAGAGCCACGTTGCCAGTTCATCACACTGCCACTGACTGCGGGTTGTGTAAACACTGGGAGATGCTCGCTCTGTGCTGTACTGTGGCCAGACGTGTCCCAGTTGACAGAGACTTGCTGATGGACCTAGTGAGGCCATTCATCCCAGCGCTGGCACAGCCACTTTCCCCACCCACACAGAAATCAGAGTAAGGACATTTCCATATCCTTTCCCTGGGGAAAGTTTTCTGCTTCCTAACCTTAAACTTTGAAGATAATTTTGAGCTTTCTCAAATAACTTTTTCATGGCCTGAATTTAAAAATCCACTCTCTAGCTCTGCATCTCTACGCAGGGACTCTTGTGGGATGCACAGGTGTATGTGTAGCTGGACTTGACACAAGTAATCTGTATATGGAAGTTTACCAGAAATACTCAAGTTTTCATGTAGAATCCCTCACAAGGCTCTTTACCATCCAAATAGATCAGTTCAGTTTATAGAAAACCCGGCATTTCCCTTGATGAGATGCTCTTTTCCTTTGCACCAGCTCTGAACTCCCCAACCCTTCTCCATCCCTCCAGCACCTGGTGTGGAACACTCTCCTTCCTTTCCAGTGCTCTTCCCACCCATGTGGAGCCAACCCGCATCCAAACCCACGTGCTCACCTCCCGACCCAGCTTGCAAGGACTCCCATCCCCATCCGGATGCCTCCAAACTCTCAGCCCAGCCGGGATCAGAACACGCTGCCTTCCCAAGCTGCAGCCGGTGAATCTCCCTCCCTCTCCCCGCTCGCTCCCAGCCCGAATCACGCCGCAGGCAGTACTCACACCGCCGGAATGAGAAAGCTCAGCTGCTGAGCCCTGAGCCCGCTCCAGATTCCTCGACCGAGTGGCCGTGGGCTCGCTCCCCGGCGCTCGGCGCGGCGCGGGGGTGATACAGGAACCAGACCTCTTTGGTTTACTTTTAGGTTGACGTCAGTGTCTTTTCGAGCCTCCACGGCTCGTTTTGGTAAAAAGGATGTCTTCAGGGGAGAGGGGAGGGGTCGGGAGGGGAGAGGAATGAGGATGAGCTGGAGATGAACTTTTGTGATGTGAGCAGGCAGTGGTGGGAGGTTTTAGGGGCTCGTGCTGAAAGAAGAGGTGCTTATGGAGACCAGGTAATCCTGGTCATCCTAGGTAATCCTAGCTCATCACCTGAAGATGGGTACACTGGAGACCTGACCCTCACACAGAAATTATAGAAATCTTTGAGTGGCTTGGGTTGGAAGGAACCTTAAAGACCATTTAGTTTTAACCCCCCACCATGGACAGGGACACCTTCCACAAGACCAGGTGGCTTAGAGTCCCATCCAACCTGGTCTTGAGCACTTCCAGGGATGGGGCATCCACAGCTTCTCTGGGCAGCCTGGTCCAGTACCTCACTGCCTTCTACATAAAGAATTTCTCTCCCCCAGCCCTGTGCAGCCAAAGTGTGCATGGACTTTTTTAGGGGATGTGGAAAGGGCTGATACTTGTGAGGGATTTGGAGAACACCATCAGGAAGCAGAACCTGCAAGTGTGATCACTAATGCCAAATTATTCCCAGCAGATCAATCACACCTATGTTTAGGGTTTCTTTTAGCCACGAGCAAAGCCAGATGCCTTTGCATGACCACATAACTTCCTGGAATTCCAGACTCAGGCTTTCATGCCCTAAATGCTGGTAGGTTTTTTTTTTTGTTTGTTTTGGGTTTTTTTTGTTTTGTTTTTTTTAGGTTTTTGTTGAGTAGTGTGATGCAAACCGTTGAGCACTTGGATCTCAGAGCCTCAGGTAAGGCAAATACAGAATTTGCCCCAGTGCTGCTGGACCAACTGTAATTAAACAATTAAACCTGTGCTCTCTTTGGATCATGGGTCACTTTTCGAGCTCTTAACACAACTTGTCTGTCATCCATTATTAAACCATCTGTACTTTGATACAAATAATTTATTGTGAACTTTTAGGAGCAGGCACTGAGATTGGTCTGTGTGAATCCAGGTACCAAACTCATAAAGAGCACTGACAACCTGATGACATTGATTTATTTGGTTTGAAGGACACTTGGCTGTGCCAAAAAAACCCTGCAGGGGGCAGGGATTATAGACAAGGAGGCATCATCTGGTGTTGCCAGGATGATTGGGCTGACTGGTTTATTTGGAAAACAGTAGTGAGAAAATAGTTTTTTACTCTGATGTACCATCACTGCAAAGAAGAAAAGACACAGAAAAGGAAAGCTCTTGTTGTTCAGCACATCCGTGGCAGAGCCAAGTAATAAGTCCAGTTTCTTATCCATTGGATGACACACTCCCAATCATAAATAATTCTACTTTCAAAGGTTCCCGGTGTCCTTGTCAGAACCAATACAATGTTCATGGCTGAAGAAAGACAGAGTCTTATAAAAACCAGAAAAAGAGTTCCTTGTAAATCACCACATCTATACTTAGAAATGTGGCGGGCTTTTCTAAGCTCCAGTTCAGAGCATATAAAGTGTTTTTTTTTTCTTTTTCCAAGTTGAAAAATCCATCCAAAGATCAGTCAGAAACAGGAATAAAACTGTCTTTCTAATCTCAAGCTGTTGTAATAGCATTTTTGGCAGTGAATGATAAACTTGAGCAGTTGAAGTTTACATGACAGATGAAGTGAACATGTCTTTGTCTATACATTAAATGACCCAGCACTGGCCCTTTTTCATCTCTTCTCCCAACCTATCGGACTATTTATAGATTTTTACTACAAATGGACCTCCTGAACAGAGGAAGGCAGATCAGCTAGGTCTGAAGAAAGCACCACGGTGGAGCTGTGCCCATAAAGCCATCATTCCTGGGCAGGAGTCCCATTTTAGTGATAACCTCCCAGGAATATTAACTCTTCATTTACCTGACAGGGATTTTTACAGTCTTTCACAGTTTTTAGTGAGTGTGAAAGGTTGTTCAGGGAGATCTTATGGTCCTGTAGGTGTTAGATTGAAAGCAAAGTGCCATATCCTGGCTAGAGCTCTCCAAGGCATCCAGGAAATGAGATCTACTGCCACTACACAGATTGCACCTGGCTGCAGGAACTTGAAAGCCATGATTCAGAGCTCTCAACTTGAATGAAAAGTGTACACTTCTCATTACATAGTCCTTGATGGGTAGATGGTGATAACACTCAAGGATGGCAGAGATTTGAGGGCTTTTCTCTGTCATTCCTCATAGATAAGAAAGCCTTGCTGGAGACCTGCAGTCCTTGCTCTGTTAACTCTGGAGGAATATATTCAGGGTCTGTTTTTTTTTTTAAATATCTTAATGTTCATTAGAGTGGTGACTCTCCCACAACCCTGGCTATGCAGCTGCATAATAATGTGCCCTGTCTCTGCAAGGAGTCCTAGTGGAAACCAGGAAATTTCTACAGCAGTGAGTACGAGGCTCTCATCCCTAGATATTTTATGTTGGTAACTGATGGTCAGGTCATGTGGATTTGAACCCCATTGTGTACAGAAGGGACTTTGCAGTGAGAAAAAGAGTTCTCTCCCTATTTTGAGTGAGTTTCCAAGCTATTGCATAAAAAATATTTGAATAAGCAGATTCTTCATCTTTTGGTGCTCTTCTGCAGGTCTGGTTGTGCTGAGGTGCCTCCTGGGCTGAACTGCTACTGATCTCAGCAAGACTCAGTGGTGAGGTGGGTCTGGTGGGCAGACCAGATCTGAAAACACAGCTACCTCTATGCTTGAGAAGGTGTCTTTCAGCCTGACAGTGAAAAATATTGTCAAACCTTTCCTAGGTACACTGGAGACTTCAGGTTTCAGAGCAGCTGGTGGAGGAAAGGTTTAGGACCACAGTTTTTGACTTATGAGCCTGAGGTGGGAGCTAGGGAGGCTGTAGGCTCCCAAATCTTCCAGGAGGATGGGGTCCCACAGGTCCTCTGCTGGTGGCTGCAATCTGTGGGATGTCTCTTCTTCAAAGCTGAGCAGCAGCTCTCCAGGCCCTGCAGGGGGAGACTTAGCTGCTCCTTGCCTTTAGGATGCCCTGGTGCATATTCAGCTGTTCATGGCTCCATGCAAGATGCTCCTTTCCCCATTTTCCCTCTTCCTCCAGGACAGGGGCCCCAGGCAGTGTCAGACTCATAAAGCTTCAAACTTCCAAGTGGTTTAGGTACTTAGATGAGCTGATGAACTTTTCAATCCCATGCTGTGTAGAGAAGCACAGAGCAGCTGGGAGAGTGTAGATTTAGCCTGGCACATATCTGAGTTTTAGAGGATGGAAGAAAATATTTCCTGCAGTTCCTAGAGCTGGGAGCAAAGGTGGCTCTTGGAGCTTGCAGGAACTTGGCTCTGTACTTTGAAGACATGAACATCCAAGGTATCCTGGGGAGAGAGAGCAGAATGGGCTCTCTTTGCTCCAACAGCTGCTTCCAAACCACTTCTGCAGGCAGGCAAATCTGCATCATTCCAGAAAGAGCACAGGCATCTCCAAAACTGAACATGCAGAGGTGGAATCAAACAAGAGTTCAGCCCTTCATGCTGCCAAAAAAATGCCTCTCGCCCAGCAGAGGATGGCACACCGCTCTTGGAATCCTTGTGAGCACAGTGGAGCTCTTTGCTTCAGTAGCATTTGCAAAAAGAATCCCTGTTCCAGCCATCCTGCTGTTACCTTATTCAGAGACAGACTGGGCTGTGAGAAGCATTAGAGCTGGTAGCGACACACAGGACTTTGTGGCCACACCCCATGGCTGGTCCCCAGCCCAGCCTGGCATCCTGAGCTCTGTATGTCTGTGCATTTCATGGCATGGGCCAGCATGGCTTGGCTTAGAGGAGAAAGCAGAGAAGACAAGCTTGGGGCTGGACTCTGGCTGTCTGTATGCAGGTGCCTGGTCCCACCTGACCACTGAGCTCACAGGACTCCAGCAAGACTTATGCCTTGTCTCCCAGCTCTGTGAGGAGTGTAGGTTTTAGTAAAACATCTCAGGCATCACTAGATATCAGAGCACAGAGAGCTGGATTTAGTCTGCTGTGAAGAATTCTAAATGTTGGTGTTTTCCTGTCCTCTGAGTGTCCAGATTCCTGCTCCAGTCACTGGACATCCAGTCAGCATGGTTGGGTAGTCTAGACAGAGACTCAGGCACAAGCCAAGAGGATCCTCAGTCTGTTGCTTACATGTAGATGCCATTTCAGAGGTGCAAACTTCACCTCTGTTTGCTCTTCTTTATTTTCATGGGCTTCCACATGCCATGACTGAGTGCCAAGGGACAACTACAATGGCTCAAGGTGCCACCAGGTGCACAACCAAATTGAGCCCCAGCACCCTCTCCCAAGCAAGGTGGGCAGTGGTCTTGTCATTTGGCCAACTGATCAATATAGGGATGAAACAGAGCAGATTTCAGCCTCTTTTTATTTCATTTAAACCCTTGAGTAGTGCTTGACCCATGTGATCAACGTGTTGGTGAGATGGAAAGCAAGAGGAGCTGCTAGAGGTGCTGTAGCCAAACTTTAGCCCCCAAGGGAAAACTCCACAGCAAAGTTTACAG
The DNA here is from genome assembly GCA_013399835.1 of Leptocoma aspasia. NCBI lineage: Eukaryota > Metazoa > Chordata > Aves > Passeriformes > Nectariniidae > Leptocoma > Leptocoma aspasia. Next base: position 146,047 of record VXAX01001184.1, on the reverse strand, counting down.
GTATAAAGGACAGAAAGAGACAGCAATAGGATTTGTCCATGAAGACCTTTCAACGCTGTCCACACAGTCTGGGGTAGGTAACAGCTGGATTCTCACAGTGCTCCCATGCTACCCTGACTGCTCAGGGATTCACTTCTATGTTTCCAAATGTGTTTTTTCCTCTTGCCTAACAAAAGCAGCTTTTTTGTGAATGAGAAGGTCCATCAATGGGAAACAATGGCTCATAAAGCCATAATGATTCATTTGGAGCCCTGCCAGGGGTTATTGTTTCTCCCAGTGAGCTCTTGCCTGAGCTGGAGGTTGCATTCAGAACCTGCAGTTTCCTTGTTTTGCAGCTCTATGAAAGGAGCTTCGGTGTGAGGATACTGGGAACTTGACTGAGCTCATTTTGCTACGAACTTTTCCTTTTATTCCTTTCCCATATTACACAAACTTAGGTATGAGACCAGACCCAGGGAAACATGAAACTGTATCCGAGGATTTTCCTTACCACATGAACATGTGGATACTTTTTCCCACAGTGACCAAGTGAAGAAGCAGATTGCAAACAATCTGGGTCTTCACTTTTCTTCTTCGTCTCCTGTAATGTGAACAAATCTTCAAGAGTCTTCAGCCAATATCTACAAAAGCATTTGAACATACAGTACTGCAGTGTCACTGTGATAAGTGTACACGGTGCAGCAGCCTGGTCCCATGAGCTCTCTGGCTGTGTGATGGCACATCCCCTCCTTTCTGTTGTGTAGGAACACATGTTCCCTTCCTTCTAGGCTTGCCACAGTAAATACAGCCCTGAGAAATCATTCTTCTAACACCAATAAAATCTGTCATTTCAAATTTTTTAAAGCAGTCTGTTTTGTAGCTATTTTTGGGAGCTCTGCCCTGTGTAAAATTCCATACCCATTTCAAATACACTTACTACATTTCTTCCATCCTCTTGCTCTGCCATTCTGGCTAAAATTAAGATTAAAAATAAAAATAAAAGCCCAATAGCAATGTTCTGTACAGCCCAAAGTGTCCCAGACAAACTGGCAAAGCAGAGAGGTTTTGAGGCTCGGTGGCCCAACCTTCAGAGCCCTTAAGGCTTAACTTTCCATTAGTCAACAGTACAACTCATGTGGGTCCTAGTTCAACTGGTCAGAGAAGGGCACACATGACTGACTGGTTAATGGCAGATCATCTGGCACGTGGGAATTTTCCACTGTTTAACTTTTGATGGAGGAGCTTGGGTGGAACCACCTGCTCCCATCCCTGCTGTGCTATGGGATGGGTGCCCTGCAGCAGCAATGCCAACACCAGCTGGGCTTGTTCCCAGCCTAGACAAGGGCTACCACAAGCTGGGTATCAGAAAAATGCCAGTTCAGTGCAAAAATGCTGGTTTTTGCACTTGCACTTTGGCTGCTTAAAGTGACTTTTGACAGGTAACATGCAATTCTTCACTGCAAGGAATATTAAGTGTTGGAATGGGCTGCCCAGGGAAGTGGTGGAGTCACTACCCCTGGAAGTTCAAGAAACAGCTGGAGGTGGCACTTAGTGCTGTCTTTTACTTGACATGGTGGTGTTTGGTCAAAGGTTGCACTCGATTATATTGGGGGTCTTTTCCTACTTCATTGATTCTGTGATTCTGTGGTTTAATTTCCTATGTGGGTATGTTATCAGTGATTATCTCTGATAACACATGAACTTGGACATTAGAGGGATTTATCTATCCCAGAGTAGACAAAGGGAGGGAAAAATCTATTCCCTTTAGTTTCCAGCTTCATGGACTCATGTTCTTCCTCCCCTACTCTTGTTAAGTGTGTCCTTGCTCTCTCTCAGCCAGTTTGCTGTAAGTGTGTAGCAAACTCAAAGATCTGTGGCTGGGATGAGGTGAGATGTTTGGAAAGGAAATAACACACTTGTTTTATGTAGATCAGCACAGCCAATGGAGGAATTGCCAGGACTTTATTGGGCCAAAGTCAGCTGGCTGTAATTAGGTGGACTCCTTGGCAATCCCGTCATGTTGATGAGTAAGTGTCAAGAATCTGAACATTACTGATGCAATCAAGTGAGTTAATCTTGTGCAGCTAAGTCTCCTATTGAAATAGGTGGAGAGGGACTTTTGACAAGGGCCTGTAGAGATAGGCCAAGAGGGAATGGCTTTAAACTGACAGAGATTGGATATTAGGAAGAAATTATTTTCTGTGAGGGTGGTGAGGCACTGGCACAGGCTGCCCAGAGAAGCTGTGGATGTCCCATCCCTGGGAGTGTTCAAGGCCAGGCTGAAGGGAGCTCTGAGTGACCTGGTCTAATGGGAGGTGTCCTGCCCATGGCAGCAGAGTTGGAACAGGATGATCTTTAAGGTCCCCTCCAACTCAGAGCATTCCATGATTCTATGACTCTATGAAATCAGTGGGAGTTTTCCTTTCTGTCCTTTGAGGCAGGATCTTTCACACTAATTATGGTAGGCCATGTGTCATGCACTGTGACATGAATACAAGAGCTGTCACAGGACTTTATGTGTCTTTACTTGAGATGTATTAGCTGTTCCTTGTCTTCTCCAGAATAGTCATTTTGGATAAAAGAGTTTCCCAAAGCAATTTGTTAAAAACCAACCAATCAAAACCTGAGATGGAGCTGAAATTATTTTAATTCCTCTTCTGTTTAAATTCCAGGTTGCTCATAGCTGAGTGCTCCTCTTCCTATGTGTATCTACTGAGTAGCCTTGTCTACACCCAGAGTCGGGGGTGACAGCAACCTGCCTTAGAAAGGAAGCTCTCTGGGCTGTCCCTGAACTGCAATTTAAAGTGGTCAAGCTCTTATATGAATACGGCAAACCATCAACATGCTCTGTAGTATGTGCAGGGATATGTTCCACAGACAAATCCACTTGTAAGCCTGAGTCTGAAACATGCAAAATTTCCTCCAATGATGCACAATGATGCAAAGGAGCCCTAAAAGGATGCAAATGTAGTTTTGTTGGGGTTTTTTTTGTGGTTTTTTTGTTTTTTTTTAATATCTAGTCTGGCACGGAGGAAATAAAGGTAGTAACAGAGGAGGTAAAAAGGGTCTGGTAGTAGTGACAAAGTTACTGCTCTCAAGGGACTGTTCTCTAGGGCTGGAGGCCACATTTTGAAGTTGCCTCTCTGTCTGTGGGTGGACAGGAGTTATGCCTGAGATTCTGTTTGTTTCCTCTGCTTTGGTCAGAGGTCTGCAGTCTTTGCACCATCCCCTCCCACCCAACTGCATGTTTCTTCTGCCCCATTTGCACTGGACAAATGCTGGAGTCAGTTCCTAGGAAGTGACTGAAGAGAATTGGAAGTGAAAGGGTCTTGCAAAAATGAAACATTGCTTAATCCCATGCTGGACCAGTTCCTCAACCAGCCTTTCTGCAGAAAAGGAGCATGGGAGCTCATGTGTGCTCGGGAGGTCACGGCAGGTGAAACAGGACTGGCCTTTGCTGCAGCAATTTGGAGAAGACTGCAAGGCTACACTTGGGCAGATGCTGGTAAGGACACAGTGCCATGGGTCATAACCCTTCTGAGCTCAGAAAATGCTTCCTTTCTGATGTGCACTTGGCCTCTGTGCTGCTGTGCCAACCTGTTGGAGGGGATGTGCTGTGCAAACTTGGCCGATGTGCACTGAAGCATCGAGCTCCCTCCATCTACTTACACAACTGGTGGTATCCACCAACCTGCCTTCAGCCAAAAGCCTGTCAAGAAGATGCATTGAAACAAAAGGCAGCAGTAAAATACTTAAGGAATAGCTAGTCCATTGGTGTATTTTATATTTTTTTAATTTGCACTATATAAAGGCTTTCTGTGGGCTTGAGCAAGGAATCCAAGCTCTTTCCTTAAGTGTTTACTAAAAACAGGTATGCACTCCATTCCTGGAAATTATTTCAGTCCCGTTATTGATTTGTTTCTATTGATGGCTTTGGGAGCTTTTGACAAAAGACCATGGGTATAAAAACAGGGGAAAGAAGTAGATCTCAGCAATACTGTTTTGATTCCACATACCCAATGACTGTGTGGCCATAGATTAATGGGAAATTGATGTTACTTGTCTTTATCTGCCAGCACAGCTCTGAGGCAAACCCATATCAAACACTGAGAAACAAATGGAAGCTGTGCAGCTGCTCTGTGCTGTTACCAGAATTGGCCTCTGGTTCTGAGGTCTTCCAAGGTCACTTCTGACTGCTTTGGATGGGACACAATGACATAAGCATGACCTCCATCAAGATTATATTTGTTATGTCCTGTCTTTTATGTCTTTGATCTAATTAGGGCTATTGTGATATCCCATTATTTGTAAAAGGTCTGTATTTGTAAGTGACATTCTGATTTTCTTTGTTCTTAGTTTCAATTCTGTTCTTTCACTTGCAGCATTACTGAGTCAAAACAACTCCTAAATCTCCTCGTAAGTTATCCTGGGTCTTAAAAGTTCCCTGGCGTGCCTGCAAGGGCAGATGTGGGCTCAGTAGAAGAGGAGACAGTCTCCAAGACCAAGTGTAGAACCTGATGGTGCTGAGTGTGTTGCTGCAGAACCAGCTCACCCTAGTCCTTTCCGGGTATCCCTGCTGCTCTTCCTGTCTCCCACCTGCTCTTCCTATCCCACTCCTACAAGTTCATAACAGTTTTTTACCAGAAAACACTCTGACATGTCCAGTGAGGGAGATCCTACCCATCTGTGAGTGTGAGGATGAGGAGCTCATTTGCTCCAAGGGAGGAAGAAAGAAGCAGTGACTACCTGTGGCTTGATGCTGGTCATCTCCTCTCCTGGCTTTGGTGGTTCAGCAAAGGTGAGACATTTTCTTCCAGGTTTCTCCAGAGCCTGGAAAACAGTGTGATCTTGGGGATGTCTTGGAGAGTGTGATGTTCCCAGTTCTAGGAAGTGCTGGCACTGGACATGCTGTTTCTTTGACTGGGCTTTGTGCTCTGGCCAGTGCATTTACTGCAGAGTGCTGCTGCAAGGGCAGCATACCAAGGCCTTGACTCAGCCCTTGCTTTGCTTTTTATTGGCTCCCAGTCCAGTAGAGACAGGATGCTTGACTAGCCCAAGGTCATCTCCTGAGCTACTCAGATACTGCAAAGAAGTGCAAACCCCTTCATTTCACATGTGGAAAGTGGATTTCTGTGAAGGGCGAGTGAATAGCCAGTCCCAAATCACTCTGAAGGAGGCCAAGTGTGGTGCATGTTGCCTTCTACCTCATTCATCAACTCTTCTCTGGCTTGATGCAAGAAGACTGATAACCTTTTTCAAAGTACTAAAGGGAACAATCTGAATCACTTGAGGATAAGTCAAGTTTGGATGGATTCCCCACAGGCAGGCTTGGCAGCTGGCCTAGCACCCTTGCAAAAGGATTAACCTGTTCTGTCCCATCACAGCAAGTGGGGGAAGAGCTCTTCTCAGAGTGGCTTGTGTTTCCAGACTGCCACCATGTCTTCCAGCCCACCATGCTCTGCACAGCTGAGGGTTTTTGGGGGAGGTACATCAGGTGCCAAGTGCAATGTTCCTGGCAGCTGGGGACACAGATGGGGTCCATGTGCTTGAGGAGTAGGCTGAGGTGAAGGGGGCAATGACAGTGGTCTGAGGGAGCTTTAGCCAAGCTGTTTTCTGTGATTTCCCTCCTCATCACATGTCTGAGCATTTCCCACCACCAAGGGCTGTAACTTCTCTGAGTTCAGTCAGAATTTTGCTGTGGACATAAAGGGAAGAAAAACCTGCCCATTTCAGGACTCTGAGCAACCAAGAGTCACAAGCTAAATCTCCAAATCTGGTAGAGGTGCTGGGTTTGGGTGTATGAGAAGATCATAGAATATGCTAAGCTGGAAGGGACCCACCAGGATCATCAAGTTCAACTCCTGGCCCTGCACAGGTCACCCCAAAGATCACACCATGTTCCTGGGAGCATTGTCCAAACTCTCCTTGAAATAAAACCGTTGGAGTCAGATGGTCAGGAATGGTCAGGCTCCAGTTACCTCAACAGGGGCATTTAGTGGTATTTGAGATACCCTTGGAAATACTGGCTGATCAGTAGTTTCAGAAGATCGTGGATCTCCTGTAGTTCCTGAGGGGACAAATCTTCCATCCCCAGGTGGGCTTCCCAGACACTGGTGTGAGACACTTTTGAAGCTTGGAACTTGCACAGGCTGTGGGATGGAGGGCAGTGGCTCTCATCCTTCTGAGGCTGGGTGTCCCAGTTTCTCAGCTTGCCTCTTCTGGTCACTCCTTGTAGCTCTGTTAGGGAATTTGGGGCAGGATATTCTAACTTTACATGGGTAATGGTTCTATTTGGGAAATAACAGATGTATCTCTTCAGCGTGCAATGTATTCCCGTTTAACACCCCTCCTAGCTGGAAGGCAAGTACAGGTGCTCACATGGAGGATCTGTACCTGCTCACTGGACTCCTTCTTTCTCACTTAAGCTCTTCCACCTTCAAAGGAGCCTAACCTTTGGGTTGAAAGATGAATTTCCAGGAGCTGTGTCAGGTAGGACATGCAGCAAACCCAAGCTACAAAATGTGTTCTTCCCTACTCAACCCATGCTGTGTCATTCTCATGCTACCCACACCCATAAAACCTTTTGTCCAGGTGGGTGGGAATTCATCTCACTGTCTCCAGGGTGGGATTCAGCTCTGGATGGAGGCCCAGATGTGTGGGAGTCTCCATGTCCATGTATCCATGTGTACTAGGTCTGAACTCCCATTATACCTTGCAGAGAGAGACCAGCCAGGAAAGTCTTGATTCACTTGCAAATGTGTGGGTTCCTAACACTGTGTGAGATGCTTCCCAGCATCTCCCTTAGAATCCTGGAATGAAAGAATCATTAAGGTTGGAAAAGACCTTTAAGATCAAATCCAACTCAACCTCTAGCTGCTCACAGGGATTGGGATTTTCAAATCCTGGCTGCTTGTTGTCCTAAACCTTCCACCTCTCTAAAACATCCCCAAGGAGCTGAGAAAAACAACCCAGGTATTTCCAGCTTCTCAGAAGCAAAGGAACAGCACAGTCTGACCCACTTGTTCCCTTCCTCTCCCCAGTTTTTCTAAGGGAATGCTGTGGCCTGTCCCTCTGCAGTGCTTTGTGACACCAGTTTCTCTGAAGGCAACACAACCGCAGGGCAGAGGCGAGGCACATTCCTGATAGGACCAAGATAGCTTTTTCCCATAGCTCCCAGGCAGTGGGAACAGGGCACTTTTTCAAAGGACTGCTGTGCCTAAAGTTAAAATAACAGGAGGAGCAGAGTGGGAGATCCAAGCTGGATTAGAGTACTTGGGGCTCGATCCCTTCAAATTGAAGAAGAAAAGAGAAGATGACAAAAGGATGCACTTGGTGAGTTTCCAAAATACTTGTGTGACCATTTTGATATCTCTTTGCTCTTACAGCACCACGGGAATAAATCTGCCTGATTCGAGTTTGTACATACAATCTGAACTGCAGCTTTGTTTTGTTAACAGGGATTACCCAGGCCTGTGGTTTTGTTGTTGTTTCCAAAAGATTTCTCCTGCTGTTGGGGTAGATGAGTCCCTCTTCCCACTGAGTCCCTCTTCCTACCCCCCCATAGAAGAACAATATTGATATAAAGTCTAAAACACTTAAAATCAGATGGGCTGAATGTTGTTTTACAGCTTGGAAGCCCCAAGCTATCTTTGTCCCTCTAATTTTTCCACAATTTTACAAGTAATGGAAAATCTTGTCTGCTTTCAACCTATAAATCTCCATCAGCTACAGAAATGCCTCTCATGAGAGAATAAATATATGGGTGCTCTGGGGTCACCATGGTGTTGTAGGTGACAATCTTTGAAGCTTTCACAATGGAGCCTGTAAGAGTAAGGAAGGGGAAAATCTGCTCCTTGTTATTTTAAAGCTATATCTTGAAAAACAGGAACTTGTGCCAGGATAGTTTATTTTGGTTAAAGCCAAGTTGTGCAGCAATTCCCCTGAGGGAAGACTGAACTTGAGAGCAGAGAGCAGGAGAGAGACAAGCTTGGGGGGAAACTGAGTGTTTAATCAATGCTGAGTGATTGTTGATGCTTGGGAACATCAGCACCAGTTTTGGATCAGGTGAACAATGTTCTCCACAGGTGTCTAGACTGCTGTAAGCCATGGAAAACACTGGGAATTTAAGTCACAGCTGAACTCACCTCGTCCAACACCTCCATGTCACTGCAGCTCAGCCTTTGTGCTGTTTTGTCTTCATGTGTCCCACCATGGGTGGAGCTGAGGGGATGCACAGGCTGTGTCTACAGCAGTAAATCACTCAGGAGCATCCCAGGAGCATAAATATGATCTGTACACTTAAACTGGATGGGCTACAAGGCAGGGACTGGCCGAGCAAAGTTCCTCCCACTGTAGAAGATCAGGTTCGTGATGACCTGAGAATTCTGAACATGTGTAAGTCTGTGAGACCTGACAAGAGGCATCCCAAAGTCCTGGGGGAACTGGCTGATGCAGTTGCCAAGCCACTCTCTAAGATATTTAAAAAGTCATGGCAGTTGGTGAAGTCCCCAGGGACTGAAAAAAGGAAGCCATTGAACTTATTTTTAATGAGAATAAAAAGAATGACCAGGAGGACCCTGGGAATGACTGACCTGTCAGCCTAGCCTTTTCTAGCACCATGAAATCTTGTGATGAGTATTTTCACAGTATGACCACACGTCACATGAAGAACTGACTTGCATTTTGCCTTGAAGATTCATTGTTTTAGTTTCATTAGATTTTCCTAGATTTTTCACTAAAAGAGACAGTAAAAAAATCACGACCCTTTCTGTTCTTTTCATGGTTTTATAAATCTCTCCCTTCCTCATCAATAGGAAGTCATCCTTCCTATTGCTCTCTCTTTTTTTCCCTAGCCTGAAAAATCCTGGCGTCCTAACTTCAGCATGCCAAAATCCAAGATGATGTTTTCATGGTGCTTCTAAACCAAGATCTTGTTCCAGCCACTTCAATCTGTGTTTTGAAGCCCCGCTTAATCCATTTCCAATCCTTCCCACATGGAACTAGCAGCACAGCTTGATCCTCAGAACAGCTAAATTTTCCATAAAGAGGGCTGTGATCATTTCATGGAGAGACAGAAGGCAGCTGAGATAAATGTCAGTGGCAACATGAGGCTGTTAAATGTGAGCAGCAAAAGCAATATTCACCCAAGGCCCGTGAGAGTATGTGTCACCTTGTCCTTGTTCACCTGCCAGGGACATGGAAAAGCAGCTGCAATTCAGGGAGGCAGCACGGACTGTGGGATTTGAAATCACACCCGGGGCTTTGGAGCCAAATCTCTGTGACTGCAAACTCCAGCTGAGTGTGTGAGAGCTGCAAACAGGAATCACCCTGGCCAACATCCCCACTCCTTCCAGGAACACAACTGCAGCCAGGGCCCTGGGAACTTCTGCAGTGTCTTCCATCCCTCTGGAGTCCTTTGGAGAACTGGACAAGCTGGCTTTGCCTGGAAAGGGAAGAAGGCTTATCCTACTGGAAAGCAGCTGGAATGAGCACAGATCAAAGCTACCCTGAGACACAGCAGTGGGAAACATTGGAGGAGGAAATTGCACAAAACTCATTCTACCCTTTGGATAAGACCCAGCAGGATGAATTTTTCCTGTTCCTCAGACTTCTCTTTGCAATGGTTCTGGAGGGGTTGTCACTGTGGGCGTTGTGCCTGTCACCAGGTGGGAGGGAATGGATGAGAAACAACTGTTCAGTGATCCTCCACCCTGCTGGGCTTGGATACCCACTTTCTGGATGCTCTTCTCCCATCCAACATGTTTGGAAAAACAGTTTTTCCTTTTCCAGAATTTCTGGCCAACTCATTCCTACCCCACACTTGTTTGTCCCTTCATGTACCCTTGTTTTATTTTTATATTCTGGAGAGGCAAATGTTTGGAGAGAGATCTTGTGTATCTGAAGTGCTGCATCATCTCATCTCATCTCATCTCCAAAGGATTTTCTGTTTCAGGAGATTTTTCCTTTCCAACCTCTTCTCCCCAGCCAGATTCTTTTTCTGGGAAATGGCTTCCTGAATCTGCCAATCCCTTTTTGCCATATTTGCTGTATTCCCTGGCTGCAAAAAGAGCATTTTCAAGCTGGTTGCCATAGTCAGGATTGACAAACCCTTGTCTGGAAATCGCTGGACAAGAAAGGGCTGCTGAGAAGACAGATTGCCATTACAGAACAAAATATTCCCATTAAGGACTTTGGCAGTTAAAAAAATGCAGTTTAATGGCTCTAAGAGTTAATTAGTGCACTCCTTTTTGCTACAGGAAAATGCTTTATGCTTTTATTTTGTTTTATTGGACTTAATTGTATTATATTTATTTTATTACTTTATTTTATTACTTAATTTTATTACTTACTTTAATTTTATTACATTTTTGCTCCCTAAAAGAATCCTTACCTTTTTTTTTTCTTTTTTCTTTTTTTTTTTCAAATAGAAAAAAAATCTAACTTTAAAACATAAAAGTAAAAATTCTCNTGAGATAAATGTCAGTGGCAACATGAGGCTGTTAAATGTGAGCAGCAAAAGCAATATTCACCCAAGGCCCGTGAGAGTATGTGTCACCTTGTCCTTGTTCACCTGCCAGGGACATGGAAAAGCAGCTGCAATTCAGGGAGGCAGCACGGACTGTGGGATTTGAAATCACACCCGGGGCTTTGGAGCCAAATCTCTGTGACTGCAAACTCCAGCTGAGTGTGTGAGAGCTGCAAACAGGAATCACCCTGGCCAACATCCCCACTCCTTCCAGGAACACAACTGCAGCCAGGGCCCTGGGAACTTCTGCAGTGTCTTCCATCCCTCTGGAGTCCTTTGGAGAACTGGACAAGCTGGCTTTGCCTGGAAAGGGAAGAAGGCTTATCCTACTGGAAAGCAGCTGGAATGAGCACAGATCAAAGCTACCCTGAGACACAGCAGTGGGAAACATTGGAGGAGGAAATTGCACAAAACTCATTCTACCCTTTGGATAAGACCCAGCAGGATGAATTTTTCCTGTTCCTCAGACTTCTCTTTGCAATGGTTCTGGAGGGGTTGTCACTGTGGGCGTTGTGCCTGTCACCAGGTGGGAGGGAATGGATGAGAAACAACTGTTCAGTGATCCTCCACCCTGCTGGGCTTGGATACCCACTTTCTGGATGCTCTTCTCCCATCCAACATGTTTGGAAAAACAGTTTTTCCTTTTCCAGAATTTCTGGCCAACTCATTCCTACCCCACACTTGTTTGTCCCTTCATGTACCCTTGTTTTATTTTTATATTCTGGAGAGGCAAATGTTTGGAGAGAGATCTTGTGTATCTGAAGTGCTGCATCATCTCATCTCATCTCATCTCCAAAGGATTTTCTGTTTCAGGAGATTTTTCCTTTCCAACCTCTTCTCACCAGCCAGATTCTTTTTCTGGGAAATGGCTTCCTGAATCTGCCAATCCCTTTTTGCCATATTTGCTGTATTCCCTGGCTGCAAAAAGAGCATTTTCAAGCTGGTTGCCATAGTCAGGATTGACAAACCCTTGTCTGGAAATCGCTGGACAAGAAAGGGCTGCTGAGAAGACAGATTGCCATTACAGAACAAAATATTCCCATTAAGGACTTTGGCAGTTAAAAAAATGCAGTTTAATGGCTCTAAGAGTTAATTAGTGCACTCCTTTTTGCTACAGGAAAATGCTTTATGCTTTTATTTTGTTTTATTGGACTTAATTGTATTATATTTATTTTATTACTTTATTTTATTACTTAATTTTATTACTTTCTTTAATTTTATTACATTTTTGCTCCCTAAAAGAATCCTTACCTTTTTTTTTTCTTTTTTCTTTTTTTTTTTCAAATAGAAAAAAAATCTCACTTCAAAACATAAAAGCAAAAATTCTGATTTGGCTGCAATTAGATGAAAAAAGAATGTTTTAGTCAGGATTAAACAGTGAGAGGTTGCTGCACCACAGCCACCTCCCATGTCTGGCTCAGCAGGGATGTGCTCCCTGGACAGTCTGCCCTGCTGCACGTGCGCCATAATTTGGGGACATGGGAATGACCAGGGGTTGCCATATGGGGAAGGGACCCATGCCTGTGGATGTGGATGGCATCTGTGGGGTAGGGTGTAGTGTGGGACAGGGGCACCCCAAGGAACTGTTGTGTGGGGAGCACTGTGGGGCAGGCTGGGTCTGTGCCCAGCATGGGCAGGGGACCAGGGGAACAGACAGGGCTGGTGGCAGAGCAGAGAAAAAGGCACTTTTTAGCATTGGCTTTCCTAGTGCAGGAAATGTGAGGTTCCAAGTCCCCATATAAGGAAGAGCAGAAGAGGAGCCATGAATTATGGCAGGGCATGAGCTGGGGAAGGACTGCAGGGCATGAGCTGGGGAGGTTCAGCTGGGAGCAGCCACAGCAAACCTGGAGCAGCAGGAGGTGCCTTTGTCCTCCTGCAACCTGGGAGAGGCCCTGAGGAGATGGGGACTGAGGGTGTGGGGAGGGAAAAGTCTCTTGACCCCCTTTGGGTGGGACCACAGGCTGTTCTTCTGGGGAGGGATGAAGGAAAGCTGCTGGGCTGTGTCCAGCCTCAGCAAACATGGAGTTTTGCCTCCTCCTTCTTTGTGGGTGCTTTGAACAGGGTTACTCTGACACACCTGAGCCTGTGGAGTGGAACCTGACCCCAGCCCAGCCAAGGTGAGGGATGAACAGGTTACAAGGACATTTGGAATAGGAGCCCCAGAAAAGTGGTCACAGCACCAAGCCTGACAGAGTTCAATAAGTGTTTGAACAATCATCTCAGTAACTTGGTGGGATTCTTGTGATTGTCCTTGGTGGATTGTCTTGTGATTGTGCAGGGCCAGGGGTTGGACTTGATGACCCTTGTGGGTCTCTTCCAACTCAGGATATTCAATGATTCCATGATTCCATGGTTTGATCTCTCTCTTCCTATCAGGACTAAAACCAGACTACAAATCTTCAGAGTCACTGGCATATCTCTTCCTGACTTCAGCAGCCCCAGGATTTTGCATCATTGCTGTGTAATTTGCCCAGAACAATTTTGGGAGGAAGTACTAAGAAAAAATATCCTGTAGATGACCAGTGGCCAGCCATCACATATGAGTCTCTGGATGCTCTTATTCACCATCTGTATTAACTCCAGATGTGCACAGATTGCAAAATATATTTGGGGAGCATCTACTGACCTGACAAAGTGAAATAATTTCCCCCAGACTTCCCATTTTAAATGAGTTGTTCCCATCTTTCTGCTCCCTTGTAGCAGAACCTGTGGGATTGCAGTTGGAAGGGAGGAGACAGGGGGCACCTTGATGGAATGGTGTGTATCAGCATTATTTTTCTATTCCTGACTGGAAAAATCACTCTCACCATTTCGAGGGCAGAAGCTCATGAGAGAGCAGGAACTCTTGGCAGTCCCCATCCAGTGCAATGGAAGGTGTGCCAGCACTGTGTGACATGGGAATGGCATGGCAGCATGGACCATGTCCCACACAGTACCTAAACCCAGCTGTGAGCATGAGACTGTGCCACCAGACCCAGCCCTGGGGCTGCACAAGGTCTGTGCCACCAACAGCTCTGTACAGAGCATGTTTGGAGCCGGTGGCTTCATCAATCATGGAATCATTAAGGTTGGGGAAGTTCTCTAAGATCATCAAGTCCATTAACCCAGCACTGCCAAGTCCAACACTAAACCATGTCCTTAAACGCCACATCCATGTTTTTTTAGCACTTCCAGGGATCGGGATGCTACCACTTTTCAGGGCAGCTTCTTCTAGTGCCTGACCACCCTTTCAGTGAAGAAATTTTTCCTATATCCAATCTAAACCTCCCCTGGCACAACTTGAGGCCATTTCCTTTCATTCTGTCACTTGTCACCTGGGAGAAGAGACTGGCTCCAGTCTCTTTTCAGAGAGTTGTACAGAGTGATAAGATCCCCCCTGAGCCTCCTCTTCTCTTGGAATCTTGGGTTTGCACTTAGGAACAGTGTGGATGCTCTTGGCAGGGGCACTGCACAACCAAAGGGCTGGATCCAGAGGGAAGTAGCAGATACTGGTTTGTGATGGGACACAGGATGAATGCTGCTTTGGGGGTGTGGGCCGTGTTTGGGCTTTGGGTTTTACTTGGTCATATCTGGTTTTTCTCTTAGCTGGTGGCAGGATCAGTGTGAGGATGGTTCTGCACTGGCTGCAAACCCATCTTTCCTGCTTGGTAAAACCCCCAAGTCTTCCACAGTTTGTGGCAAAGAGTGTTTCAGAGAGCATCTCACTTGCCATAAGTTATGTTTCACTGGAAAAGTCCTTGTTTTTGATTTGGAGGATCAAGAACTGGTAAATCCACCCCTTCCTGTTACTGACTCTTTTAGTGTTTATTATCTGTATTGTTTAAGCATGTGCTTAATTTTTCTTTTGAACTTATTTGGTTTCCTAAACACTAGTTTGAGCCATGCTGTCAGACATTAAATCTCTCCTGCAGACACTCCAGAGGTCTGTGCTGACCTTACCTCACTCTTCCTTTGCCTGTAGACAGCCTTTAGACAACCACTGGGGCGGAACAGCTGATTTATCCTGATGTAAATCAAAGCACAAACAGAGCCCCAGCCTATTTTTATTTGGCCAAGAGAGATTATTGAGTACAACTGTGATTACAGGAATGCAATGGGTGACCTGTGTGAAATCTGGGCTGCTGAGAGGCACAGATAATCCTGCATGATGCTGTTAGGACTATCACCATCACAGCATGACCTGTGGTGGGCACAAAGCCAGTGCAGGTACCAGGCAGGGTCAGTGTGCAAATACACACAAGCACAGGGAGCCCTGGTGTTCCCAGCTTTCTGTGCTGAGCCCAGAAAAGGTCTGGATGGGGAAATAGAGTCACTGTCCCCATTGCCACGTCTGTGCCTCTGCTTTTGGACTTGTATCCCTGTACCTTGCACTCTCCCCAGGTTCATGTGGCTCAAGTTTTGCCCTCCAGGAAGCTGTGCAGTGTTCATCAAGCTCCTCTATATCAACTGAGGAGCCAGGGAGCATCCTGAATAAAAGCTAGAGAGCAGGACAGCTGCCAGAGAATTGCAAATTTGCCTCAAGTAGGTGGGTATGAGCCAGATTTGCCCTGTGTTAAATCTTGATTTTTCATCGTACATTCAGCACTGTCAGCTAACTCTTTTATTTTTTATTTCTCTTTTCTTTTATTTACTGCTGTTTTGAAAACCTGAGACTACCCATGGCTCTGCTGTGGTTTTCTCCAACAGCACCTGCCACAAAGGGAGTCGGCTGCCAAGAAAAATAAAAAATACTGATCCCAAACCCTCTAGCTGTGCTGGCTTTCCATCCTTGCCTTGCTGCAGCAAACATCTACCCCTTTGCAGTGCAGGAGAGGTGGTTCAGAGCCAGCTATCTCTGGTTCCTGTAGCTCATGTGGAAAGCTTACTCTGCACCCACTCTTATCTAAACATGCCTAAGCCCCAGCATGCTGCTTCAGCTCCACTGGCTTTACACTTCAGGCTGTTTTGAAAGTGAATTTGTAAAGACATTAACATTATTTAAACAGTTTAGCCACAGAATTACCCAGTGGTGCAATCCAGCTGCCAGAAGCGGAGACACAGGGCTCCTTTGCACCGCAGATCAAACAAAACTTGGCCAAAGCACGTGGGCCCTGGAGGATGCCAAAACCAGGGGTGGTGGAGGGGAGTGAGAGCTCACTGGCTTTCCTCTTGGCAGGAAATCTCATCAAGTGTTAGGCTGTAATTTTATTTTTTATGAGCTGGTTTGGGTCCAAATCGGACCAAAACCAGATTTGTTTCCCCTTGAATCTTCTGGAAGACTGGAAGGCATCAGGCTCCTGGTTGTCCTGATGCAGCTGGCTTCCCAAGGAGCACATTTCAGGGGTGGGTCCAGGGCTTGGGTTAGGGACACATGGGGAGATCAAGGTTTGCAGACAGGGCTTCCCACACCCTAAATCTCATGGCAGACTTCGCCTCCTCTTGGGCAACATTCCCCCAGCTCCTGGTTTCCCCTATGCTCAGGCAAAGTCCTTTCACAGTGCAGACAGTATTCAGGGGAAACATGCTCAAGAATTTGGGGAAAGATTCTGGAAACAGTGCTTTTTCAGACAGTTGCAGATAATCAGTTCGTCCAAGCTGAACGTGTGACACGGGTCATGGGGGTGGTGAGGCCCTGGCACAGGTTTCCCAGTGAATCTGTGGCTGCCCCATCCCTGGAAGTTTTCAAGACTGGGCTGGGTGGGACTCTGACCAACCTGGTCTAGTGAAAGGTGTCTGTTCCCATGGCAGGGAGCTGGAACTGGTTGATCTTTAGGTTGCTTTCCAACCCAAATAATTCCATACTCTGTGATTCCTGGACATGCTCCTTGTCCTGATGCAACTATAATAAAATGGATAAAGCATAGAGGAGGGGAGAAACTGAGGCACAGACACTTCAGATGACATCTCTGAGAATTAAAGTGGGCTTCCTACAGAAGTAAAGCTTTTGTCCTGCACACCCCACTGTACATGACATTCAAGGCAAGATCTTTCATATTCTGATAATACATAAGAGGGCAACTGGTTAAAAACAAATTAAAGTCAAGTTGTCAATCTTGTTGAGGAGTCTGAATAAGGATTGTTTTTTCTTACTTGTGTTTTTCTCTTGGCTGCTGTCTTAGGACAAGCCCTGAAATTTGTCTTAGTTGGGAATAAAACATTATCTTATTTACCAGTATTCCTCCTTTTGAGTGCATTGCCTTTCTTGGCTATTTGATTTCATTCCTCTGAAACTTTCAGCCGTGCAGCCGGGAGAAACAACGGGTATTGTTTTATATTTAGACTGAGTGTTAAAAGCTGGAACATGAAAAGCGACAGCAGCTGCTGGAAGGGCTCAAGACCATCAGCTCCCTCTGCTGACCTGCAGTGGGGAGAAGCAGTGCAGCCAAATTTTGGGATTTCAGGAAAATTGAGGACTGAAAGGACATAGGGCAATGTTACTCCAGCAGCACAAAGGTGGGGACTCAGGAATGACTCTCCACAGCCCTTGTCAATTCAAGAGCTAGAGGACACCAAGAGAAATTACTGAGAGTCACATTCAAGAAAAAAAGAGGTGGTTGTTCACACACTGTGTTATAAAATTGTAGAGTGCCTTGCTGCTGGAGGTTGTGGATCTGCAAAGTTTGTGTATGCTCCAAAAGAGACTGGAAAAGTCTGGGAGAAAAGTTCACTGCTGACTATGAAATGCAAAGATCCCTTTTCTTACCTGGGAAATTCCCAATCCACAAGCTGCTGAATGCTGGGAAGTGTTTCAAGGAAATATTGTTACATATTTGTTCTAAGCCTATGCTCTTTCTTGGGCGTCCACCGCTGGAGGCAGGATGCTGACTCACACAAGTTGTTCTGCTGGTCCCAGGGGATGGCTGAAGGGTCCAGGAGAGGTGAGGTACATACAGCTTGGTGCACCAGAGCCAGGGAACAAAAGTATCTAGCATGGAGTCAAAGAAATCCTTATTTTAGTGGGAAAATGGATGCAGTTATCTTCTTTTGCTGTCTCAGCCTCCATGCTGAAGGAACTGACAGTGGGGAGATATTTACACCAAATGGAGACATTGAAGCAGCCCCAAGGATACAGACCTTGGGTTCAGACACAGCCTGGTGACTCAGGGTTTTCTTCTGAATCCTTATTTTTGAGCTAGTAGAAACAGGCTGACATGACTGACATTCAAATGTAGCCTTGTAGGATGAAGAAACTCAGATCAAACAGGATGATCATAATTTGCACAGAGGTTCCACCATCACTGGTGAAGTCACTGCAAAGACTAGGTGGAAAATGGTGTATAAATAGTAGGAAGCCCAAAATATAATGAATGTTTCTGAAAATCAAGAGGTCGCATTAATACAGTATGACATTGAGCTGGAGAATGGTGATTGTTTTGAGCTCCTCAGAGCTTTCAGGGGCAATGCTGGTCTGGCACCCTTGGGAGCTGAAAGCTTTGTTTTACTCAGACCTCACAGGAAAGATGGCACAGTTGCCTAACTCTGTCTCCAAACTTTGTGGAATCATTTAGGCAAACACAAGGCAAACACAGCATTTATGTTTCCTGGGGGACAGATCTGTACCTGATTTGTCAATGTCATTGACCCCCAAGAAGCAGTTCTGGATAGGATTTAGTTGCTGAAACACTCTTCATTTCAAGTAGATCCTGTGTCTTACCTAAAGAGCCTCATGTGGATGACTTAGATACCCTTGAACGCCTTTGTAGGTGTCTCCTTTCAGGCAAGTAAATCCACCCCAAGCTGAGTATCTACTGGAGGTTGGACTGGATTGAGTCCTGGGGTTGTTGACTATAACTTCAGTGCCTGTAGTGGAAATTCAGGCACCAGATTTACATGGCAGCACCCAAACATGGGTGTCCTCACCTGGAGGGAGTCTCAACCTGCACTGCCTCCTAGGTGCCATTCATGCAAACCATTTCATCCCGTGTTCATTGCTCTCAGGCAAACCTGGGAGGAGAGAACAAACATTTGTTTTGTTACAGGATAATGCCCTAATCCTCCACATGTAAACCCCTGGCCACATAAATGAGGGATGACGAGGAAGGACTGGCTTGGAGTACAATTTTCCTGGGGCTTTTCTGTCCACTGAGGAAAATGGTGGTACTTGGGACAATATGGGTCAGCAATTAGGTCTCTGTGGCCTTTCCAGGCTCTGTTCCATTTTCCAAAGACCCCTCTGTCCAGCAGGACAACAGCTTGCTTTGCTCTCAGAGCAGGCAAGGTAACTGTTCTAGGAAGAATTTGACATTTTTGTCATGGTTGGCCCCAGCATTCCTTTGTTTATTTATGGTGACATCAACCGTGACGATGGCTTACAGAAAGTTGTGCAGCTCTGGAACTACATTTTATTTTTTCCTTTGAAGAGCTCTCAGGAAAAAAATGTTACATTCCCTGGGACATGAAGCCTTCACTTGATGGATAAGAGTTTTGTTTATACAAGAGCTGGAGATGAATGCCTGAAAAAACTATGCCCTAATCCTTCTCCTTATGGCCACAGCTCTGTAAGATAAGAGCTCATGTCACACCTGCCTCCTTCTTTCATCTTATAAAATATTTATTCTTCCTTCCTCCATAAAGGTTGTCAACACTTCTGTCCCTTAAAAAAAAAAAAAAAGGAAGAGAATAGAAAAAGAAATTGGCACATCTCCAAGAGAATAGTATCTTCAAGAGAAAAATTTCATCTCCAAGTCTTGTGTTCTAATTTTCTCTGCCTTTTTGAAAGGCAGGACTTTCAGAAATGAGGTGTTGTGAACAGATAAAATGAGAAGTAATTTCTGCCCCACCAGACAAATTGCCCAAGTGATGAACTAGACAAATAAAGAATAATTACCCTTACGGTGGGAGTATAGTCCAGACCTTCCCATACCTTGGAGCATTGCATGGCACTGACATGCCAGCAAATCCAGTTGGGTTCATAAAGCTCCAAACAAAATGGACTGTAGTGCACGTCTGCCTGGTTCCTGCCATGTTTGTCTGCTGCTAAATGTGGAGGCTCCTGGGCAGCCTGGGGTTTCTGTGGACCTTCAGGATGCTTCACAGGTGAAATGCCCAGAGCTGGATATTCCAGGGTGCTTGCCTGGCAATCAGCCTCAGAACCTGGCCTCTGTTCCATTTCCTGGGACAAAAAGGAATCCTGAAGAAATCTGGATTTTGAACCAGCACCCCAAAGACCCTTCCCAGTACAATCACCTTCATCTGCACAGTGTCAGCAGCATGGGGTGATGAGGACAGCCTCTGAAGGCAACAGGGAATGAGCAACCACTAGATGATGATGCCATGTGGCAATGCTGGGAGTTCCCAGCCCCACGCCTGATTTCCCTCATCTGTCTCCTTGGTCTGGCATGATGGATTAGCAAAAGCCACTTGTCTCCTGAGCACCACCTAATGTGGGCTGTGTCAACCTGTGGGGCCTTCTCTCTGGGCAGAGCAGGGTTCTGATGCTCAGCAGCTCTTTGATGTACGTCCACCCTGCCATGAACCTGCCCTGGCCACCCACACACAGGCTGACGGCTTGTGGTGACGGGGGGGGAGGATGGTTCACACAAGGCCTCTGCAGATAGAAAGCTGACATGCAGGTACATTTATGGCAACAGTGAATTTGCTGCCTTTCTTTGCCTTTTTTCCCCCAAGGCTGTTTTCTGCTGCCACTGAAACCACTGGATGTTTTGCTGTTGGCTGAGATGGGAACATGATCTTCCTTTGAAGAGGAGCAGCTTTCATTCGTGGCTAGAGGTACAGAAGCACAAACCTACCAGGCACAGAGCAGCCCTAATTCCTTCTACCTTTGCTGCCTCTGTTCTTCTCAGGGCTCAGATAAACAGGTCTCAGTTTCTGCCCCTTGGAAGCAGTCATTTTGGTGAGGGCAAGGCATTGCATGGACTGAACTGAAGACTTGACTGCTGTGGACAGAAGGTTTATGCCTTGGCTTGGGCAGACCAGGCAACACTGTGCACTTTCTGGGATAGCTTTCCTGGGATTGTGCTGAGAAATCTATGCTGGTGGGAGCTTCCTACAGCCAGAGAGGTACAGCACAGTAATCTCCACCACTGGCAGTAGGTGTAGTCCTCCCTGAGCTCACTGCCTGCCTGGTGACCTGCTGATCAGCCTGTCTTCCAGCTCAGTGTGGGGAAAATCCTGGGAGAAGGAGCATGCAGTTGTCTTTTCCTTATGTGGAGTCATTCCCCAGTGTGGCTCCAGTCTTCTCCAAAACTGCCTTTCACATTATCACTGATAACTGATCTAATTATTACAGATTAACTGTGTTGCTGAAGGGTTGTAAACTTCCAAAGCCCACTCAGGCTGGGTGGAAGCTCAGGACACAGTCCAGCTGTCAAGTGCTGTGTGGATATGGGAAGAAAATGCCTTGTTTTTCCACCAGGAAGGACTCAGCACCTTCCAGACACAGGCCCTGGGTGAATATAAGCACAGCAGGGCGTGGAGGACATGATCTTTTTTGCCCTTTTTTCAGGTGCACGATGTGGTTGTGTGCAAGATGGACACAGATCAATCTGTACTGAAAAAGGTACAGAGAGCCAGGAGTGCCACAGAATCACAGAATGGTTTGGGTTGGAAGGGACCTTAGAAATCCCTCTGCCCATCCCAAGGTCTGTCCATCTTGCCATCTGTCAAGGTACCAATGTCTACCAAGACATTTTCTTTGTTCAATTTGGACATCTTCACCTCTGATCTTGTTGCTCAGTGGGCTTTTGAGACAGCCCCACACTGGAGCCATCCCCCACCTTCACCATGGACAGTGATTCTGTGAAGGGTGGACAGAAAATGGAAAATTAAATCCAGGGAATTAATTAGAAGGAGAAAATCACCCATTTGTACACCAAAAGACCCCGTTATATCTCATTCTGGGGTGTCAAGGAACAGTTTTCTGGTCTGAAGTTGGGTTGGATGGAGGTTTCATTATTGAATCATGGAGAACTGTTATGGACAGATGTAGTAAGTCCTGTCCAGGATTCAGGACACTCTGTGGGTGAGAAAAGGCCTGGAAAAACTCTCTAGCCACTCTTGCTGCAGAAACTATAGTATGAGGGTGTGCTGCTTAATGTAACTTAGAAGCTCTTGTTTTTATCAGATGCCATCTTTGTTTTCATCAGCATTTTCCCACCTTTGATTCCTGGGCCTCTGGCCCAGTGGGGGATGAAGGGGAATAAATTCTCCATCAAGAATTGAGGGGCAACCCTGGTGATGACAACTTCTTGGAGCTACCAGACACAGGACACAGCAGGTTGGCATCAACACTGATCTTGTCAGTGGGGCCAGCGTGTGGGGAAGAACTTTGGATGTGCTAGAAGGCCACCTTCTGTCCCTAGATGGGCATGTGAAAAAAAGGCAATTTTTTGTAAATTCATATGATTTTTATCATATTTAAAGTTCCAGTTTTTCCATGTTTGAAAGCTGAGTGAAAATAATTTTCAGGTTCTTGGCAGCTTACTCTGGGAGGAGAAGGTTGAACCACATAACCCCACCAGTGGTTCCTTCCAAACGCGGCCATTCTGTGATCCTATGACTAAACTGATAACATCCATTAGATAGACTGAGATGTCTGTCCCAGGGCTTTTTTGAAGGCCAAAATTATTGCAGAAAAATTGGAAACTCCTCGTGTAAATTAGAAGTTGGACAGAAAATGGTGGATTTCATGCAAATAAGTAATTTCTCACCAAAAAAAAAAAAAAAATTGAACAGTCCTAAAATGTTGTCAAATGCACATACGAAAAAAATGAAATGGAGGCTGAGAACATAATTCAGTTAAATAACACATGCCAGGAATTTAGCCTCCTTTTCTGTTTTTAATTTGTCCTCTAGGGGACAAAGGTTTTCTTGATTGTACGTATTATTGGAATATTATTTTTCATCTTTTGGTGGTAAACATTTCTCAGTTACTGACAATTTCATGTCTGGTTAACTTTTTGCAGGATACACAGATTAATCAGCAAAATATTTGATCTTTGTTGAGATTAATGACATTTAGGATGAGGCTGCATCATGAAAATTAACCCTCTTGAATTATTTTTGAATATTCACTTAATGTGTGTCTTATACATCAGTTTGCTTGCCAGAAAAGCCATCCAGTGGCATTCTCACTACTAACTCAGCAAAGGGGAGACACACAAGAGGCAGATTCACTTCTTCCTTTGCACAAATATTTGCAAAATAAGGGTGTGGGGTTTTTTTGTTTTGTTCTGACATCTTTGCCCATCTCTCTAGCACTGGCACCCTTGATTTAACCAAGTCAGCCCACATTTCTGAGTCAGACAGCTGGGAAAAACATAAAAGTGAAAGCAATTCACATATTGCTGGAAAAATCACATCATTAAATGCCAAGAGGTTCTGACTGAAAGGATTGAAAAAGAGGCAAATGCCAGTAATTGGCCCCGACACAAAATTATTTATAGCAAAGCTTAAGCAGGGTGAAGTCTGGTCCTCTGGGTTCACCTCTCAGGATCAGGCCCTGGCTCTCGTGGGATTTCATTTCTCAGAGAACCACAGGGATGGCAGATGGGAAAGACTTGTTAGGTCATCCTGTCCACATGCCCCGGCAGGAGCGGGACGAGATCGTCTCTTCGCTTCGTTCTCAAGCGCCTCATCCAGATTTAAACTACTCCAGCAAGAAGACTGTTATTGCAAGAAAATTCCACTGCCTGCATGTCCTCCTGCAAAACCACTTTTTTAAGGCTCTTGACGTCCGTTTTGTTAATTTTGTCCGAATTGCATCACAAAAGAGAAAAGTGAGAGCATAAAACGTGACCTTGGGCAGCTCAATCCATATGATGACTTAAAATAGAATTAGAGCAGACATCACAGTGAAATGTGGACTTGCTACAGTTAGAGTTCATATTTTTGGCTGTCCTACCTTTGTTTTTCTTTACATTAAAGTGGTTGTATTTCTTTAAGCTTAAAGTAATTTCCCAATGTTTGCAATGCCTTTTTTTTTTCTTTTTGGCACCTGCACTCTGTGACTTGCTTACCTGAAAGTTGTTGATAAATTTTCAACCTTGACTTCATCTGGGTTTAAGTTATTTTTAATCTGTGGTTTTATCTCCTGTTTCCAGGCTGTCTGAAATAACCACCTTTATTAGCTATGTGGTTATATTATGCATGCTTGGCCCTTGGTTGGATAGGAGAGGTTGCACAGATGTCCATGTAAAATCAGGGACAAGCACATAAAAGACCTACTGTAGCAACTGGAAATATTTTTTTTTTTTTTTGTGCTAAGGAGTCATGGGAAAATATCAATTCAGCAAACACAAAATTCTTCATTTGAAAAAAACCTGGGTTAAAAGTGATTTTACTGAGTCCAAGGTTAGGCTTCAGTGGAAGCTGGCCAGGATTATGGGCCAGGAACTCTGGAACCTGCCAGATTTGGAGCCCTGGGTGAGTTCTCAGAGGGATTAAACCCAGGAGGAGGGGAAGCTGGGTGCTGCCAGTGGCACTGCAGCACAGTTGGTATCAATTTCTCATGTGGAACTGGTAAAATGCCAGCTCTGGTGGGTGTGCACCATGGTTGGAAACTTTCCAGTTTGTAGGAAACTAAAAAAGAGGCATTTACTGATATGAATCCAATTTGGACAGGAAATTTTTTTCCTGTCAACTTGGGAACTGCACTCTCCTGCCAATTACAGTCACAATTGTGTCATTTTGTCTGTGAAACTCTCAGTCTCACGAATGCAAATGAAAAAACCTGTGCAACTTTAGTATCTTTGTTTAGTTTGTAATACAAATGAAATTCATATCTCTGGAGATGAGCTGCTTAATTTTCCAGGTGTTTATGTGTTGCTGTACCACATTCCCTTCCATGCTTGTGAAAAAACCCTGAGAAATTATTTTTTCAGCATCATTTTCAAAAAAAAAAATTATTATACTCTAAATCAAGTTTTTCTTTCCCTGCAAGGAATTGAATTCTATGCCAAAGCCAGCCCTCATTTACTGTAACCCTTGTTATATGGCAGATATGCAAACACTTAAAGGAAAATTTTCAATCTTTATAGGAAAGTATTTTTATCAGAAATAATTAACATCTGAAACGACTCAGCTACAATACACATGGGATGGTCTGTTCAGATACTAATAAGAGAAAAATTTAAATGATGGACTCATCTTTAATGCTTAACTGTTGTAGGCCTGTTGTAAAGTGAAATGAATTTTGCTCTCTCTTTTGTTAGTGCAGCAGTGCCTGCTTTGTTTTTCAGAGCTGGCTTTTATTCTACCAGAAAATGGCAACCTACTGAAAGAGAAGGGCATGGGGTGAGAGAACAAGGGGTAAACTGAAGGAGGGCAGGTTTAGATTAGGTATTAGCAAAACATTCTTTACTGTGAGGGTGGTGAGGCTCTGGCACAGGTTGGCCAGAGAAGCTGTGGCTGTCCCATTCCTGGAGTGTTCAGTGCCAGGTTGGATGGGGCTTGGAGCAACCTGGGATAGTGGAAGGTGTCCCTGCCCATGGCAGGGGGTTCAAAACTGGCTGATTTTTAAGGTCCTGTCCAACCCAAACCATTTAAGGATTCTATGAAACTTGGGAAGCTCTTGTGAGCTGCCATGAGAAGTGCAGTCAACACCGCCTTGGGAAGGAAAGGGAAAGAGCTAAAACTGCAGCCCACAGATTTGTGCTGTGGAGAAGAAAAATGCCTGCTTGTGCCCTCTCTTTCCTGTCTGAGAACCAGCCAAGGAAGGTCTGTTTTGCAAAGATCAAAAGGAAAATAATTTGGGGAATACAAGCAGCACGAGGAGCAGAAGGTGGAGGCACAGAAAGGCGCAGGCTGAGAGGTGTCTCGGAGTTTCTAAAACCAGGGCTTGGTGTTGTGGGTGGGAAGCCAGAAGAACAACTTTGGAGGAGGACAAGCAGAGAGATAGAAGTTCTCTGATTACAGAGGCCAGCAGAGAACAGGTCTGCTGGTCACAGCAGCTGGGAACTGTTGTGAAGGATGAGTTCCAGTCGCTGGCAAACATGGAGCAAAGTCCCTGGCTGCCACACTGACTCCTGGTCCCGTTAGGAACAGTCCTACAAAGCTCTACAGTTTGAGCCATGCTCAGGCAAGAAGGGCAGCAGACCCAATGCCAACTCATCTGCACAGGCCACTGGTGCCTGTAGCAGTAAATTGTCCTGAGTCAGGGAATTTCCTACTGCCCTGAGCTCTGTGGGAATGACCAGGGCACGGCTGAACACTCCTTACATCCAAGACAAGGCAGCTGTATGCAAGTTGTCTGGTGGGAAAGCCTGGCTTTAGCTCCTGATTTTTGTGTTAGGGAATCATGTAGGAGAGTGCTGGCTGTGCCAGTGGTTTGACAGTATAAAAAATGACATTCCACTGTGATCCCAGGAGTGTTTCCCTCCTGACATAGAAATAGGGACTGTTGGGCTTGGGTTAAGAACAGAAGCAGGATCAACTCTGCTTGGCTGAGCTCTTGTGGGTTTTATGAAAGCCTTTCTCTAACAGAGACCCTTTCTAGTTACTCAAAAGTGGTAGAAAACCAGCATTAGTTACATCAGGTGTGCAATTAGGGATTATTCTGCTTTTTTAGCTGCAAAGCTCACGAGGTGCAAGCAAGGAGACCCAGAAGCCTTCCCTGGCTCTGGAGCTTTTCCCATTCCTAATGAGACACTGCTGGTATGGGACTGTGAGGCAAAGTGCAGGGGTCTGGAAATGGATGAGTTTTCCTCTGAAATTAACTTCATGCATAATTCCTTTTAAATCAGTCACTAAGGATTGCCTGGGGGAGGGGCTGGTGGGTTCCATGGTTGGGTGGGAGCAGGACAAAACTCAGCTCTGATGGCAACAGGGTCTCACTGGGGAGTTACAGCAGCATCTGTGTGCTTCCAGCTCAGGCTGGGGTCGACTGTGAGAGGCTGACTTATGAACACTCTGGTCAGATGAAGATCTCAAAGGAAGTCGTAATTTCAATTAAATAGTGAGTTACAATGCACTGGGCTCTTCACTCGGCATATTATTATTAGCAACTGCTTCTCCTGGCAGGTTATTTTGGTAGGTTCCCCCCAGAGAATAGGCCAGCTTACAAAACCTGGCTCTTCTTGTTATTTTTATGCAGGAGCAGCTGACAGTAAAAGTGACAAAAGAATTGATGGGGGAAGTGGTCCAGAGCGTGAAAAATCCGGTCATAAAAGCCAGAGTGTTTGCAATAAAACATCTATACATAAAGGGAGAGGAGGGAGGGGAGGATTAGAAGCAGGGCTGGACAGAAAGCAGAGCAACACGTTGTGAAGACAGAGGAACAAAGTGTAAATCCAGCTGTCAGGGCTGTAATACCCATTGGCACCTTGGTCTCCTTTTCCTCCAGGGAGCTCATGTCCATGCCAGTGTCCACCATAAGACAGTGGCTGAACCCACAGGGATGATAGGATGCCATGGGGTGAAAGAATGGGCTTGGAGCCTCCCAAGGTCATGGGCAGAGCCAGCAAACCCCTCTGCTGCTGTCTATCTGCTACAAAGGGTCTTTCCCCTGGTGATGAGCAGGATTGCTGCAGGGATTTGGGATTGTGAGATGGTCTGAGCTGCAGAGCAGGGCAGCAAACTGTGCTGCAGGGTCAGGAAAAGCAAATCAGGAAGAAAAAGCTGAGTTAGTTAAATGGATAAAACAAGTGTGTTGTTAAGCTGGCCCAGCTTTTTGGGGTTACTCTGAGCTCTGAGCCCTTTGCAGGGTGTAAGGCTCAGCAGAAGCTGCTGTTTTGTCCAGTTCTGTTTGGGGACAAGGAAGGGATCACAGGGAAGGGATCCCTTGAGCTGGGAGCAGAAGGAGCAGAAGAGATACCAGTCCAAAGGGAGGTGCAGTGCTTTTTCACATACATCAATGAGCAAACCAGGTGGCATTAGACAACAACCTCCTGGTGAGGTTTCTTTTGTGCAATTCCTTGGAAATTGATGCTGAAAACAAAACTAGTGTGAGGACAGCTGAGATCTCTCTCTAGGCTTGACCCAGTGCCCTACTCTTCTATTTCAGAGATGTGAGGGGTCTCCAAAGCATGCCTAGGAAAGGAGAGAGCTTCCATAATCACACAGCACTGGACATTAGAGCTGGCACTGGGGAAAATGATAGTTATTCCTGGTATCAAGCATGAGATTTTCGGTGTTTAGACTTGTGCTCCTGGCCTGTGCTGGATTGGAGGTGCATCCATCCAGTGGGGACAGGGGAGAGAAGACTAATGAACACCAGAGAAGACCCTGAGGTGTAAGAAGCCAGAAAAATGTAAAGAAAGGAAGGAAACATTTTTTTTTCCTTTGGCAGCCCCTTCTGCAGGATGTTTAACTCTGAAATTTGTATCTGTTACATTCACATGGAATAGCCTTGGCTGGGTGATGGGAGCATATGGGGGACAGGAGCTGTCTGTTGTATTTCTGTCAGCATTTGGGCTCTGCAGGCTGGTGCAAGTGGCCAGGGGGGTGGGATTCAGTAGTCTGGAGGCAGAAGGAAAGCTGAAATGCAGCACAGTAAGGATCATGCCTCCGAGGCTGATGTTTCCCACTTTGCCTCGTGTAGCTGTGGTTCTTTAGGGATGGGCCAGCTCAGGCTTAGCCTTCCCCATGCACCCAGAGTGATGCCCAGCATCACCTCCAGGCAGACAAGGCACCCAGAAGACCTCCTTGACATCAGACTCCTGGCAAAAACAAGTGTGATGAGTTCTGGGCATGCACCAGGCCTTGGTGCACCTCTGAGCCTGGCCCTGGGCCACAGCTCTGCCCTCTGGGTGAGGCTGGGCCATGCCCTGAACCCCTGAACTGACTCACCCAGGGAAAGCCACTGCCTCAGAGGTGGATGTTGCTTCTCATCCCAAATAGCTTGGCATATGATGTCAGTGCTGTGGGGGATCTATGCCAGTCACACCAGCAGAGGAAGGTCTGAAATCTCCTGTTTTCCAGGGGCTGCCACCATCCTAGGCCGAGTCTGTGTCAACCAGCAGAAGCCACAAAACTTGCCAGACAAATTGTTCTTGTTTGGAGGCAGCCTTTCTCCCTAGCTGTCTCCAGAAACTGAGTCAGTTGGCATAAATCCTTCAGAGCAGGAGCAGATCTCCTCTCTATGTAGCATTTTCAGCTGCTGGGCTGCTGGCTGGGAATTGCTTTAGTGAAATAGGGTATCACAAGGGGTGGGAAGTGAGGAAGGCAAAGTTCTGGAGTGTTACGTCAGTATCTGATCCTGATCTGTGATAGAGCCATCTGTCTTTGGAGAACCTGGGACCAGTACATATTATGGATATTAGAAAAGTTTATTTAGGGAATGACAGGGAAAGAGACCTCAGGATGTTTTGAGATGGTGGCAAATCCTGTAGGAAGAGATAAAGCTGTGCTGTGGGAAGGGTTGGGGGCTGCTAAGCAGGTGTCCACTCTGTGCTTAGTATGCACAGTATCCTTCTGCTGGCAAGGGAGGGTTTCTGCCTTTATTTCTGAGGCCTGGCTTTTCTTATCATGGTTAGTTTAGAGGACTTGATTTATACCTTTCTCCAGCCTCTCAAAGTCCAAGCGGCTGGTGGATCCCAAGAGGTGCATATTGCTCATTGCTAAGTGAAGTCCACACTGTATCCAAACCCTCCCAAACCAGCTCTTAGCTGCTCTTGGGGCACTTCTCCTAAGAAATCCTCCCTTCCCTGCTGAAGGCAGTTCTGAAAGGAGAGAAAAGGGCTTAAGATCAAGGGAGAAGAGAGAAAGATGCACAGCTTGGCACTGGAGAAAGGCACCTTGGCTTGCTCCCCTGCATTTGGATGGTGCTGAAGCACCTGAACTCCATCAGACACCTGCAAAGGCTGTGTGGGCACAGCACTTCAGTCAGGGTCCTGTGAACATCCAGGGATTGAAGGGACATGAGGAAAACTCCAGCAAGACTCAAGAGCTTTGCCAGGACCCTTTGCAATGATCTGGGCATGCTGGAAATTGATGTCCTCACAGTCAGGAAAAGACAAAAAGAACCAGATCCCTGGGAAAGGAAAATCTCCAGAGGCTCATGGAAAACCAGGAACACAAACTGATTTACAGCAGTTGAAAACCTGTTCTCCACATCCTATTAAATACAGAATTATGTCCTTAATCCCCAATCTTTCCTTGTCATCCTGGTCACTGCTAAACTCTGCCAGTGCACCTCAGTCTGCTGCCTCTTCAGTGGATCTGAAACACAGATGCCCAGACTAAGGCAGACCCCACCTTTGTTTTTCAGTATTTTAGGGATATCCTGACATAGAAGTCACAGCCAGACCATTGTGCTAAGTTATCCCAACAAAATCCTCCACAATTTTTAACAAATCCTTTGTAATCTCATGCATAATGTTGGCCTTCATGACCTCCTTTGGTAATGAGTCCCATAAATTAATTAAATGCACTGTGTAGAAGGAAAGCCCTTTGCATTTGCTGGTATCAAACCCTTTGCCTGCCTGGCCGTGGATACTGGTTGGGTTCTAGCATGGTCAGCAGTCAGAAAACATTTTTTTTTTTGTGGCCATATTTTGCCCTAACTGGTTCCCAGTTTAAGGAATTCCACTTCAGAAAGCACAAAGCACAGGGCTTTATTTCCAAAAATCTGTAACCTTCATTCATGATAAAGACTGGCTTTGTCTGCCATCTGAGATAATTTAGGCTGAATGTGAGAAACTGAGAAATAGTGTCCTAGAAATCAATAAATTTATGTGGAGTGTTCACAAGAGAATGATGTTTTAATCACTGAAGTTTTTTAAGTCTACAAGTAATTTGTGTTTATTTTAGCCTATCTTTATCCAATGAATAAATAACACTGGGGGGAAGGAAGTCTTTATTAAGGATCCAGCCTCCTTTCCGTGTTCAGCTGAAGAATTTAGAGATTGCAATAAATATGCCTTTGAATCCAGAAAAGGCTTTTCAGCAGGACAAAGGCAGGCCAACACTAACACTCCTAATCAAAGAAAGGCAGATATATTAAAGTCATCAATCCAAAGCCTTTCATGCCTTGTTTCTACATCAGAAAGATTTCTGGGTATAACCTGAAAGCCCAAACATCTTGATAATGAGACACAAGTCTGCCATGAGTGTCTTTTGGGTAAATATTAGCAAATTTGCCTAGATCTGACTGGAATGTTTTCTGATTTATTTTTTTCCCCATAAGAAGTGCTGATATAATTTAAACTGAAACTTTCCATGGGAACATACCCATTTCAATGAAACCTCAGTTGAGAAAAAATTCTCAGGTCCTGATCTGAATTTGGGGCCAAAACCAGAGAGGCAGGGAGTTTTTGTGCCATTTTATCTGAGCCTGGAGGATGTGGAAATCCCACGGCACATGGATCACAGTGGTTGAAATCCCTTGCTGCTGTGAATATCAGCTTTTAGAAAGTGGAGTAACACAGACCTGACAGTAGAGATTCTTTGCAGTGATGATTTACCATGTACTGGGCTCTGTCATCTTCACTGGGCAAGGGTCTGAGTCCAGCTTTGGGAAAGGTTGGGAGCCTTCCAGACCATGGCATTCTGGAATAACAGGGGGAAATACTGTTTCACTTGTGGCAGTGGTTGGGAGTTGGGAAGCTGGGTTGGATGAGGGTGGAATAGAGATGTGAACTCTGTTAAGTGACCTGTCTGTGGGCTGGGTGAGAAAAAGTAACCACATCTGTCCCATTCCCTCTGATTTTCTGGGGGTAAAAACAATGTTTTAACTTTTTTCTCAGTCAAAAGTTCTGAGAATAAGGAAATCATGACATTACCCATTCCAGAGAATCGAGGGGAGAGGCAACTCTGTGCAGTATCCACCTCCCAGCTGCCTTTGTCCTGCTCTCTGTTCATCCTTCATCTCTCTTCCCTGAGCTCTTCCCGTGTTCAGATGTTGCTTATCCTGTCATGCAGGGGATTGACACCACCTGCAAACACATCTGCCTGACTGAAGAGATCAGCTGGGTCATGGCTGAATTCCTTGAGAACTTCCAGAAGAGAAAGGTGGATGGATTCCC
Source organism: Leptocoma aspasia (assembly GCA_013399835.1). NCBI lineage: Eukaryota > Metazoa > Chordata > Aves > Passeriformes > Nectariniidae > Leptocoma > Leptocoma aspasia. Next base: position 114,643 of record VXAX01001184.1, on the reverse strand, counting down.
AGTGAGCTCTGTCACCAATTTATGTAGCTTGGATCCATAGCTGCTAAACAGCGACTGATCAGGGTTTGTTTGACAGCCGTGGTCTAAACCTTTGCACATGTTAATGTTAGGACATATTTTGGTTCTGATGCAAAATTCCCCTGGGATCAGGCTGTGCTTGCAGGGGCAAGTGGGGGATGGAAATTTTTACTGGCTGTGACCTGGGCTTTTAAACCCTGGCAGTGTAGAGCAGGTAGTTCTTATTGCAGTGCAATGGCAAATGTCATGTCCCAGTGTGGCCAGACTGCTTTCCTCAACCATGTCACCTTCTCCTGCTTGCCCCCAGAGCCTTCCTTCACCTCTGCACAGGAGGGTGACCAGGCTCCCATCTGAACAGTTAAATCACATTCACAGTCTTGTTCAGGTAGAAATATTTCATTAGAAAATGCTGGACAGAGATGGGCCAGGCTGGGAAGTTGCATCTTTCAACCAACTTTCAGCCTGTGCATCCCCAGTGTGATAATGGGGCCTGTCCCCTCTCTCTGGCTGCTGCTTTTCAGACCAGCATGTCAGAGGTCTGTGCAGAAACTGCTCCATTTTCCCAGAGAATGGCTTCACAGGTCTGTTTTGTGTCCAGCTCTGCTCATCACGCTGTTTTTTGTCCATGCAGGTGTTTCTGTGTGCAGCCCACAGCCCTGCTCATGCTGCATCCCAAACCAAGCCAAAATATTGGCAGGAGATGAGTTACAGAGCTCGTGGCATGAGCTCTGCCTCCCACCCTTTGGGCTGCAGGGCTGTGATCCCACCTGGACAGAGATGAGATGGCATGTGCAGGATCTGTCCTGTCATCCTGCCAGCACTTCCCATCCAAGAATGAGCTTTGCAAATCCAGTTGCTCTTTACTGAGCAGCTCCCTGACAGATTCTGGGAGCATCAGGGTGGTGAAAATGCTTGTGGCCAGGCAGACTGGGATGGCTGCAATCTGCCTCTGAGAGTGGACCCTTGGGAGCTGCTGGAGGGGAGCCCCAAAAAACTCAGAGACTACAAAATCTGCTTAACATCACTGCAGAGTCGGTGCTGCAGCATGTGGGGGATCAGTGATTAGAGATGTGCATTTATCAAGGTTCTGTGCAAGCTGCTTTTAACCCACTGAGGTGGGAATACCTACATGTCTGTTTGAGGTCAGGGTGGTCATGGCCTGACAAGAACTCAAGGAGCATTTGGACAACACTCTCAGGCACATGGTGGGATTCTTGGGGCTGTCCCATGCCGAGCCAGGAGCTGGACTTGTGTGTCCCTTCCAACTCAGGATATTCTGTGCTTCTGATTCTACTGGGCCAGTGGACAGGACAGTTTCTTGATAGCTCGTGCTGCTTAGCCCTGACCTTGCTCTTGACAGCTTCCATCCCCCTCTGCTCTGACCCCTTATATCCAGCCATGCTTTAATCCCTGTAATGTTTCCTTGTCCTGAACACAGTGAAGGCTGTTTTCTCTCCTGCCTGTCTGTTCCTCACAGGATAATGGCAAGACACAGCAGTGAATTCCTATGGGAGCACACCTTAGCAGGAAATAATGCAGTGAGACACGTGCCTGGCTCAGAGATTTCAGCAGCCATCAGCCATTAACACACAAAAAAACCCCAAACCAAACAAAACAGAGATGCAATCCAGAGTTTGCCTTTTCAGAGATGAAGCTGAAAATGGGCTGGCATCGCCATCTGGTGCAAGTTCCCAGAATTAACTGAGCAGCTCCAGCATGGAAATACCTGCCTGGGATTGAAAAACTGACCAGAACAAAGGTGGTGCTGCTGGCCCCAGAGCAGCAGTGCTGGACTGAACGGCTCAAGGAGAGGTGACCTTGATCCTCAGCATGTTCAGCCTGATTCTTGCCTCAGAAATATTTGGGGCATCAAAGAGCAAGTTGATGAGTGCTGGGATAGAGGAAAGAAAGAAAAGTAATGGGCAGTGGAGGCTGGACTCCTGTTTTTCATAGGCAGCATCTGAATCTATGGGGTTGCTGAAAGTTTTCTAACTTATTTTTAAGATAAATGATCTATTCTATTTAAGATGAAGAGCTGAGATCACACCAGAAAAAAAACAGTTTTATTTTCTAATCATGGGAGGAAATAACTACAGAAGTTCCTATATAATATAACTCAGTAGCCAAATTGGCAAATTTTTATTTTCCTCAGTCTCAGTGTTTTCATCTGCTTATTTTCTGTCTAAGGAGAAAGCAAAACTGTGTTCACAGGCACCACCAACACAGCTCAGCTGAAAGGAACTGGGGCTCTGTGTGTGTCATGGCACAAAGTTAAAAGCAAATGTTTGGCACTAACCTTATTCAAATGAAGATACTTTATTTGAGTTTTCCGGGAAGAAAAACAAACAAAAAAAATTGAATTATTTGAGCAAAACCACAGCTTTTTCTCACAGCAAAACTTGATTTTGCACAACTTGCCTTTCCTGCTGAGCAATTGTTCCTGCAGACAATTCCTACAGCCCTTTCAGAAAGGCAGGGGATCACCAGCTGGCATCTTCTGAGCTGTATGAAGTCAATTAGTTCAAACCAATTAGGCAGTTATTGCATGTTACTAAACTGGAGTTAATTTCAACAAATTGGAAACAGATGAGGAATTTGGCATCAAAAAAGCAAATCCACAGGATTTTCCAAACCAGGTACTTCCCTCTCTGCATTTCCTTTCAGAAAACTTACCTGTGATATTACCCTTGGCCTTGTGACAGTGAAAGAGCATCATCACCTTCCTAGGCAGGGCATCACAGAGGTGTCTGACTTCATCACAGAATAAGGCAGAAAAGCCTGTCCTGAATCCTCTCTGGAAGGGTGGATCAGTTCTCCAGATTGCTCCAGCAGGGATACAAAACCAGCCAGATTATTTGGGGAGTAGACTGGGATCCTAATGGTGGGCACCCTTCTGAATGTTGCTCTAAGAATATTTTCCCTCTAAAACATTCCCTTCCCCCGTGTGGCATTCCTTCCAAACAGGAGCTGGAGCAATAAAAAGCAGAAATGAGACTTGGAAATGGGGCTATCCCTAACTTTACAGTTCAAGGCACTAAATGGCATAAGTTTTTTCCAAGTTTCTGGGGGTTTACAGAGAATTACAAAGTTGCCTAAACATCTGGTACTGTTCAAAATACTGCAGGATACCCTACAGATATTGATGGAAGGCGACTAAACCCTTAAGACACTCATATCCTCTTGTGGCAGCTGGAGGTTGATGGGAACACCCCATCTGGTCTGAAAAACCTCTGTTAGGACACTAAATTGCACCCTTAGCATAAAGTAAAGCCCATATAGACAATTCCATAGCCAGTCCTAGGATATCCTGGGTTGGAAGGGACCCACAAGGGTGCTCGAGTCCAACTCCTGGCCTTTCACAGGACAGTCCCAACAATCACACCATGAATCCCCAGTCAAAGCACTCCTGGGCACCTCATGTTCTGCTGGACTTGGTCTGGACCCTGGGAAGGTGCAGAGTTGTTTTGGTGGGACTGGAGAAGAAAGCACCCAAAAAGAAGCTCTGGATTTGTGCCAGATCACTGTAAGGAGTGATCTGAAATGCAGGGAGGTTGAGCTGGAGCAGCAGACAAGCACATGGCTGTTTCCCAACACTGACTTTGCCCAGGGTCTTCAAATGACCATATGAACAAATCCTATGAGATCCTAAACATCTTCATCTTCCTTCTGATCAGCTGAGAAATAATTGCTGAGATTTATTTGAACTGAAGTTTGCAGTGGCAGATGTTGGTGGTGACCCTCTGTACTGAATATCCTGTTTCAGGAAAAAAAGCCCAATCCTGTTGGATCCAATAACCTGGTCTTGAACAGGGCCCCTCACCATTCTACAACACAACGGGTGACAAAATGTCTGTTGAATGCAGTGGCATGGATTTGAATTGTTGTGAAGAGGGGTTTTTGACAAGAGCATACAGAGAGTACAAGGGGAGTGGCTTTAGGCTGAAAGAGGGTAGATTTAGACTAGGTATGAGGGAGAAATTCCTCCATGTGAGGGTGGTGAGGCCCTGGAATTGGTTGTTCAGAGAAACCGTGGATAACTTATCCCTGGAAGTGTTCAAGGACGGGTTGGATGGGGCTTGGAGCAGCCTGGTCTAGTGGGAGGTGTCCCTGCCCATGGCTGGGGTTGCAACAAGATGGTCTTTCACGTGTTTCCCAATCCAAAATATTCCATGATTCCATGAAAGATTTGATCAAGTCAGTATGTGACTGAAGACAGAAACCTGTGTCTGGTCCCAATGTATTAATTTTCAAGGGGGAGTCACTAGGGAAAAAGCTGTGAAGGTCTGTAGTGAAACAGGCCACTAAATATATTCCAGCACAAAGCTGACAACAGCTAGGGCCACATGCAATATGCCTCTGGAATCCTAGCAGGGTTGATTTATCTTGGTGTTAGGCCTAATATACTTAAAAGCCCTTTATAAATAACCCAGGACCTTTTGCACTTGCTGTTTTACAGACTTGCTTTGTTTATTTGACTGTTTGAGCTGGGCCTGTAATTTTTAATGAAAATAAACTCCTTGTCAAGGACCTTTTCCTTTTGGGACCTTTCAAAGGACACATAGAGCAATTCTGTGCTTCTTCCCTGCTTCCCAGCAGTCCCATTAGTTTTCATCTCTTTGGCTTATGAAAGGCAAGGCCTAGGGAAAGGTTAACTGAGCCCCTGTGGGTTGTGTTTCTTCAGGCCCTCAAAGCAGAATCATAAAAATCATAGAATCACAGAAAGGTTTGGGTTGGAAGGGACTTTAAAGACCATCTAGTTCCCTGCCATGGGCAGAGAAACCTTCCACTATTCCAGGTTGCTCCAAGTCTCATCCAGCCTGGCCTTGAACACTTCCAGGAATGGGACATCCACAGCTTTTCTAAGCAAGGAGTCTCCTAATTTTGGGTTTGGTTTTTCTGAGGGGTAGGCACTCAACATGCAAGTAGAGCTCAAGTTCACCCCAAAGGATCAAGAGGAATCTACTGAGGAGGGTGAGTGAGAGACAGACAGGTGACCTTGGTTATGGTTTGGAAAGGGAGTAGGAGGGTAAATCCCATCTGTTCTTTTCCTAATATCCAGCCTAAAGCTCCCCTAACACTGCTCCAGCCATTCCCTCCAGTCACGTCACTGGTCACCAGAAGGAAGAAATCAGCTGATAGGAAGAACTATATTTGCTACATCTTCATTTATCACTCTGGTTTTTTCTCTTCTGCCCTCTGAACTTCAGGTATTTTCCATCTGGGATGAGTTGGTTCATTTTTTGCTGTTTTTCCCCTGTACTTTGCTTATCTCTGGCACCAGCATTTTTCTTCTAACAGATCGCTGGGATCAGCAGAGGGAGTGCAAGAGCAAGGAAAAGAGAAATGCACACTGAATGGGAGGGGGTTTGATCTGAGGTGCTCCATGAGCCTGGCTCAGGGATGAATGAACCCTCTGGAGAAGAGACCCTTCTGGCCACCTTCTGCATTTTCACACAAAAAAGGGACATCAGACATTCTCAGTAATCTTTCTTCTCCTGGTGGTTATGAGAACATCTCCTGATTACAGCAGCAGCACAAAAAAGCAAATCAATAAGTGTGAACTTAGGATCCATGTTAAAAGATTTTCATTCGGATAATTTAGAAATCAACAACATTCACACACAAACACACATAGAAAAAAGTAGAAACTTGTGAAAATCACCTAGTCAGCTACTATTTTACCACTTCAGAGAGAACAAAGGGGATGAAGGGCTTTGTGCTAGTCAGCAACGTGACTCCGTGACCCTTGGTTTGGCAATGACAAATGTTGTCTTTGTTATCCAAAAAATCCAAGGTCCTCACATCTAGCACGTTGCACAAGGTTGCATTTAAGCACCACTGAGGCCAAGGAGATTTGAGCACACAGCTGAGAGCGCTCTGCTGAGCCACAGCCCCAGCCTGGAAATATTTGTTAACTTAGTCCAAGAACACAGGGAACACAAGTCTTGTGGATCCAATGAATGGCTGGTGTAGCAGTCAAGGCACTCAACCCTTTCTCTCATTTAACAAAAACAGAAAAAAAATAATAGTACTTAACTATTCAAATATCTGGCCTTCATTAATCTTTTCCCAGTAATTATTAGCCCAATAAGCAAGCACATCATATGGCTACCTATAAGCACAAGGCATTATTGCCCATTCCATTTGCACTGGAAAAAAAGCAAAAAAAATCTCCCTAAAGCATTTAAAGTGTGTAATTAAGATAAAGCCAAAAAGAAATCAAAGGCCTTTTCTCACATCTATCTGCCTTACCGTGTGATGGGACCATTTTTTCAGAGTCAGCTCCCCAAATAATGACACAATAGTAATGAGTACAAATGACCTAAAGGAGAAAAAAAACCCTGAGCCATCACTCATAAGGTATCTCAGGGGTTTGAGCTCCCCTTACCCAGTTTGATGTAAGCTCCCTGAAGATCCAGACCCACCTGTCAGCTGAAAAAGGGTGCTTAGATATTTTGCTGAATTTGGGTTGCACCCAGCCTATGCTGTCTGATCCTGGGCTGGGGAAGCCTCTTTCTGTACATTACAACTGAGAAATACCCACCAGGAGACAGCTCCTAACTCCCCAGCCTTTGCACTCCTGAGGAATACCTTAACTGGGAACACTGAATGTCCAAGATGATGTTTAGTAAAGGTAAAAGTAAAGCTTTAGTAAAAGTAAAGTGTTCTCAAGATGCTGGTTCTCCTCTTGGAAAACCTCTGGAGTAGCACTCTCCCTGGTGCACCCTCCTAGGACCACTGCTCTGGAGACTGTTGGGCTTCTTAAAAGCCAGGATGCAGGAGTAATTTCTTGGGCTGGCCCTGAAAGAATTAATTCAAGAAGGGCTGGGTCCAGCTGCTCCAAGCAGTGAAGTTATTTCATGAACAATCTCCTGTAGCAATTGCGACAGAAACATCCCTTGCTATGCACAGGGTCTGCCCACCAGCCCTAGGGAATCTGCTCCCCTCCAGGCTGCAAAAGACCCTTCTGCAGAGCAGCAGACCTATGCCCACAGAAGCTTTTTACCCTCGTGCATGGCACCATCTGGAACAATGACATCCTGGGGCTGTTTTTCTGACACCAGTTGGTTTCCCAGCACCAGTTTGCTGTGAGTGGCTGCAACTCTCCCAGAGCCTGGAGCAGCAGTGGAGAAACACTGGAGAAAATTCATTGTAAACCTGCTGTGGGTGCTACAGCAGAAAGCTGAGAGCTCTGGAGTTGGAAAAGGCCTTGGCCATCCCGATGGGAGCCTGTGGAGGGCCCTTGGTTTCATTTTTATATGTGTTTTCTCTTGTGTCCCAGAACTGTGGTGCCGGGAGGTTTGGTTAACCACACTGGGGGCATCCACCTGAGCCAGGAAGGCAGGAGATGTGGAGGAGCTTTGTGACATTCCAGTGTCCAGGTGACCAGCTATGGCTCATCCCTGACATCCTCCAGCCACATGAGTTGTTATTCCCATTGTGAGAGCCAGACCTGTTTTACCACTCTCACATTTCCTGACAGCACAGGGTGGTGGAGGTTATCAACAATGATTGTTTGATGTATTTAATTAGCCTGCAGTTAATTATGTAATATTTATTTATAAAGAAACTCATGAAAGAGAGCTGCCAACATGGCTGATGCACTTGCCATTCACATGGCCTGCCTGGGGGATAGCCAGGTTGGCCTTGCTCAAGTGTTTTAGGCTTGGCTCAGGAGCAGTCCACTCCAGCTGGAGTTACAAAGACCTGCTCTCCAGGTTCTCTTTTGCTCTATTTAGTCTGTTTTGTTCTAGTTAGCCTTTTATTTTTCCCTGCTGTTTTCTCCAGGGAGGTTAATGGGGAGGAAAGAAGGAAAAGTGAGTTTGCCTTGTCATGAATTACATCCCTTCTGCCTCATTCTCTGCTCTAAGACCACGGAGTTTGCCTTAGGACCCTTCCCTGGTTGTCCCATGTGGGGAAGCCCAGGGTGGGATGGTGCTGCAGGGCTCCTGGAGAGGTCATTGAAGCCCCACATGTGGCTGGGCCAGAGCTGGGCTGGGCTGAGAGCAGCTGAGCCTGCAGCTCTCCCACCCCAGTCACATGTCCCAGCCAACCCCACTGTTCAACTGCCCAGCACAGAGAAGTGAAACTGTGCTCCAAAATTGAATCAGGCTGCTCCAAAAGAGGATAATTGATTTACCAGCATATCAGTGGCTGATCATAAACCAAAGCACAACTGTACAAGGCTGTACAGACACTCCACAGTGAGGTGCCCCCTTTCTTTTCAGGGCTCAGAGCTAAGAAATGGTCATGAGCCCTTTTTTTCTTCAGAAGGGAATGAATCCACAGCTTGTCCACTCTGCCCAGCAGCAGGGCTGGGCTCAGAGCAGTTTGTGTAGGTCTGCAGAGAGGACATTGCTCTCCATCACCCCTGAGGCTGGCAGTCCCCAAAAACATGACAGGCCAGTGATGGTTTATGGTCTCTCCAAAGTGAGAGTGACAGAGAGGGGTTGCAAGACTCCAGAGAAGGCTTTGCAAACCCAGCAGGGATTCTCTTGGCGCAGCAAAGTGCTTCGACACCACGGCCCAGCTTTTTCCCCTTGTTTTCCTAAAGAAGAAAGATTTATGTGAATAGTCCAGGCAGTTTCAACCCAAATGATGCTGAATAGAAGAGCCCCCAAGGAGATTTTGTTCCCTCCAGATTTGTAGGGGGAAAGCAACCCCTGCCCTTGGGACTGTGGCACTGAGGAGCCCCTCCCTGTGCTTGGAAGGATGGAGGACAGAGAATCACTGGTGCAAAAATGGGCTGAGCTGTGCCTCTCCACCCTGAAGGATGTCCCTTAGGGACATGGTGCCATCCAGAGGGACCTGGACAAGCTTGGGAAGTGGGCCATAGGAATTTCATGAGGTTCAACAAAGCCCAGTGCTGGTGCTGCACCTGGGTCAGGGCAATGCCTGTTATCAATCCAGGTACAAGACAGACATGGACCTCTTGAAGTGGGTCCAGAGGAGGGCCATGGAAAAGATCAGAGGGCTGGAGCACCTCTGCTCTGGAGACAGCCTAGGACAGTTGGGGCTGTTCAGCCTGGAAATTAGAAGGCTCCAGGAAGATCTTTTCCGTGCCTAAAAAGGGCGTATAAGAAAGACAAGAACAGACTTTTCGGCAGGGTCTGTAGTGATGGTTCAAGGGGCAATGGCTTTAAACTGAAAGATGGTCAATTTAGATTCGATATTAGAAAGAAGCTTTTTTACAGTGAGGGTGGTAAAACAGGTTGCCCAGAGAGTTGGTGGATGCCCCATTCTTGGCAACATTCAAGACCAGGTTGGATGGGGCTCTGACCAACCTGGTTTAGTGGGGTCTGGACTAGATGACCTTTTAAGGTCCTTTCCAACCCAAACCCTTTTATGATTCAGTGATCCATGGAAGCCCCTCTACCACCTGCCTCTACCCAGCCTCCTTGCAGGCATCCTGATCCATGGCACACTGGCTTTTCAAGCCCTCTGTGCCACCTGATCAAGGCTTGTGGAGGGTAGATGCTGGGCATCACCTCTCTTGGCTGTTCACAGCAGAACACTGACTTCCATAAATCCCATTTGCAACTGCAACATCCTGTTTTTCATGAGGGGCAGTGACACTGGAGTAAACCATGAGACCAGGTGGTTTTTCACCCAGGCTGTCTCAAACCAAAGTGGTGTTCCAGGCCAGCTGGCACTGGAAGCCTGTGCTAGACAGCGTGGCTGAACCTCTCCGTGGTCTAACAGGGGAGACCTCATGGCATCTCCTTTCACCTTTAGCAGGACAGGGAGGCCGGGACAACCTCTGCTTCCCAAGAGGAGGACACAAAGGAAATGCTCCGTTCGCTAGGGTTCATTCCCTGTCCAGGGGCGATGGCTTACAGCTTTCAGTAGATGATGGGACCAGGCAAGCCCGGCCATGTGTGATGGGAGGAGGAGAACTGAAAGGGTAGGACGCTTGGATTCATCCCGCTGGGTTGTCATCTCCCCCCCGGATTTATCACCCAGCGCTAATGAGAGGCAGCCGGAGCTGTGTGATGTGGACAAGCCCCGGCTCCGCTCGCAGGCAGGGAGGGCAGGGATTGCCACGTCCGGCCAAAGGGCTCTCGGATGCTCCAGCTCAGCTCGTGTCCTCAGGAGTTCCCGGGCTGAGCCGGGGGGTGGTGGGGAAATGTGAAGAGCAGCAAAAGCGAGACAGGCTCTGCTGGGGCAAGCACAGCCCTGAGCCAAGCTTTTCTTCTGGCAGCCGGCTCCAGGCATTCACAGGGGGATTATCTTTTCTTTCTTTTTTTTTTTTTTTTTTTTTTTTTTTTTTTTTTTTCCTCCTGAAGTGTCTTGTATGGGCCCTGGAGGGGAGAAGATTATTTAAACCTGACGTGTCCCCTCTGGTCCTTCTAATGTTGCCAACCCCGCAAGGCTGCGGATGCTTTCCCACCTTCGCTCACTGTTCCATCAGCCAGGAACTGCGGATCCCACCCTCCACCGAGCCAACCCCAGGAAGCCGCCCACACCACCCCGAGAATCCCCCCATTGTCTTCCTCACTCCTGGGAAGCCCCAGTGACACAGCCAGGGCTGCGACTGAGCCTCAGCAGGGAGAGGAGGAACCTCGGGCAGGATGCAAGGAGCGGGAAGGACCCGCAGCGCGGGTTTGGTTTGGCAGCCCCGTTCAGACAATAAAAGGTCAGGCTGCAGAGAAGCTTGTTTTGTTGATTTTTTTTTTTCCCCTGGCTTTTGTTCAAGGCTGTGTCCTTAAGGACGGGGATTCTCTACGCCGGTGGCAGCCTGAGAGCACGGGTGGGCGGCTGGGTCTTTGTCTGGCGGGGTTTTTAGTGTGCAAATGATTTTGCTGGAGCAAAAGCTGCGAGAGGAGGAGGCTGGGCTGGGTGTAAGCTCAGGGCGAGGAGGTGAAACTCTGCACCAGGATTTTTGGTTCAATATCTGAAGTATCTTCTTTTTCACACTGAAGTTTTAGAGGTTTCCAGGGCTCCTAGAAGATCAGGAATTGAAGCACACGCTATGGAGGAATCTGCATATGAGGACTAAAATGAGAGAAAACAGCCCCAAGCAGAGCCTGAGATGAGGCAACAGGAGGGTCTGTATGGAAATGGTCATGCAGGGTTTGACAGTGTGCTTCAGTGGTCTCAGCAGATCAGCTGCTTCACCTTTGATTTTGGGTAGGATTTGACGTTTTTGGAATGGTGCTGCTGCTTCCTAATCTTTTCAGGGCAGGGACAGTTTCCTAAAACTCCTTGATTTAGAAAATCCCTCCATGCTCCCTCCATGGAATCACCATCCCTGGAAGTGTTCAAAAGACACTTAGACATGGCCCTTGGGGACATGGTTTAGTGGTGAACACAATGGTGCTGGGTTAATGGTTGGACTCAGCGATTTTAGAGGTTTTTTCCAGCCTTAATAATTCTGTGTTTCTGTAATCACACCCAGCCTGATCCCTGCTGTCCCACAGCTCGAGGATCAAAGACCACAGCACTCTGCTGTCATACACAAAGAGGTTTGCAGGGTCACTGTGGCTGTGCCCCTCCTCCAGCTCAGAGAGCTCAGGTCTCACCTGGTATCTCCTGCCAGGCTCCCCACAACCATCTCCTCTCCTTGGCCACTGTGCAAAGAGACACAATGAACACTCACGAGTTTAGAGGCTGCCATAATATCTGTCTTCTATCTGAGTTTCATACAAACTTCTGGGCAAAGGAAAGAAACCGGTTTTTGGATGTAGAACAGCTGCCTCAGGCTCAACCCAAGCAAGCCTGGAGCTCAGATCCTTGGAAGATGCAAAGACCTTGATGCATGGGCCAACATCTTCTCCTGGTCTCTGATACCAGTGCTAACGTGGTGCTAAGCCTCAGGAGCCTGCTGAGCAGCAAAACTGCCTTTGTGGGCCAGACATGTCTAGGAGTGATGTCAGGCTAGTAATAACAACAGGCTGATTGTTAATAAAAACAGTCTGATCTAGAATCTGATTCATGAAAGCATAAGTAACAGAAATATAAAAAATGCCAGTCAATGTGGTTTTCTGGAACAGGGGTCTTGTTGTACCAGCTTGATGCCATTATTTTAGATCATAAGGTTGGCTCATAAACATAACTGCGTATGCAACGTGCTTGTAAAATATTAGATTTGTACAGTGTGCTGTTCCAGTGGGGAGAAAAAGCACCACACATCAGTGGAGCACGTGTTAAATGAGCTAAGAGTTGGCTGTCTGACAGATCTCAAAAACTGGTGATCAGTGGGCAATCACCAGGGCCGGGATCTGTTTCTTCAGTGGAAAATCTTTGGCCCAAAGCTGTGCAGCCTTTTCCTCCAGTGAGCTGGAAATAAATGTGAAATTGCTCCTGAAGAAGCTGTGAGGGGAGAAAAATGGGGTGGACACACAAACACACACAGAGATGTCAGTCCCTCTTAGAATGAAGCCATTTCACAGAATCATAGAATCATTAAGGTTGGAAAAGCCCTCTAAGAGCATCAAGTCCAACCATTAACCCAGAACCACCATGTTCACCACTAAACTGTGTCCCCAAGTGCCACATCTACATGCCTTTTAAATACCTCCAGGGATGGTGACTCCTCAGCTTCCCTAGCTGGCCTGTTGCAGTGCTTGATCACCCTTTCTGAAAAGAAGTCTTTCCTGATATCCAATCAAAACCTCCCCAGGTACAACTTGAGGCTATTTCCTTTTGTCCTGTCATTTGTAACTTAGGAGAAGAGACCAACCCCCACCTGGCTCCAACCTCCTCCTTTCCTCCAGGCCTCAGCTCCCTCAGCCACTCCTCATCAGAGTTGTTCTCCAGACCCTCCCTCAGCTCTGCTGCCCTTTTCTGGACAGGACACGCTTTGGCACCTGCATTTCCATGTCCATCCAGTTGGAAAGGACCCCAATGGTGGATTGAGGGATCAATATGTGAAGGGCCCCAGCTCAGCCTCTTCAGGACATGATGGATCACATGGCAACAGCTGATGGAGCCAGAGACATCTCTTTGCAGGGCTTTGAGTGTGGTAAATCTGCATCTCACGATGGAAACACTCTCAAGAGAAAACAGAAGACAGGTTGAGTTATGGGTGCATGTAGGGAAGCGATTTAACTGCTTTAGATGAGTCTGAAATCCACATCTGAGGAGTTGTGGATGTTGAAATCCTCTGACAAGCTGTGGATGCCCCATCCCTGGGAGTGTTCATGGCCAGGTTGGACTGTGCTTGGAGCAACCTGGCATACTGGAAGGTGTCCCTGCCCATGGCAGAGAGTTGGAATGGGATGATCTTTGAGACCCCTCCCAACTCAAATCATTCTATGATCCCAGGATTCTATGAAACGGAGTACAGTCACACTTTAGAGAGGGTACTGAGCTGTCTGTGGGGGGAGCAGGCAGTCTGGACATAATTCCCTCTGCAGCCATGGACATTTTAACCATAACAGACGGAGCTGGAGGAGACAGGTGCAGTGTCAGGAGAAGGTACATGTCCCAAGGGGAATATCTCTGAAATCTCCTTCAGTGACCCAGTTTGGCACCCTATGAGCTATAAGATATCCTTTTCTTCTCTGGGATCTTCATAGGACTACAGGATGATTCAGGCTGGAAGGTCTCCTGTTCTAAGCAGGGCAGTTATGGGGGTCAGCCCAATTCTTTTACCCTGAAATATTCCCAGGATGGAGACTGGATAGAGCAAATTGAGGAACTGCAAACAGAAGGACCAGACTTCTCTTCCCACGTGTGTCACTTGGCTGCAGCTGGGGTAGTCACAGTCGTGCCTCTCTGCCTTACCCAGCTGTGTTGTCTCACTCAGCCTGGCAGATTTGCAACGGAGAGAGAGCCACAAGATGGCATTTGGCAGCTCCAGGTGAGTCTTCATGATAAGCCCTTTATCACAGCCCTTGTTTTGAGTGCTGAGCACCCATCCATGAAAACCGAGTGCCTTGAACTGGGCCCCCCAAAACCAGCCTGGCCGTCCTTGCCTGTCACCCACGGCTGCCTCAGCGCTGCAAAACAAGGCGGCGTTGTTTGCTTTAAAGATCAAAGCTCATTTAAATGCATTGCTTCTCCCTGTCTCCACCTGATATCCAGACGAGATGCCCTGGCTTAGGTGAGTCAGCCCCTGGCTGAAGTCAGCCGCAGTTATCTCTGCGAGGCGGAGGCAGCTCTTGCGTCGTCCTCCCCGCCAGGTCTCTCTAATCCCCTCCGCCCCCGGTCCTTGGACCGAGCCCCGGCTTGGCCGTGACACGTCCCTGGAGGCTGCCCGGCTGCTGTGGGAGAGCAGAGCTGCCTGCTCTGCTCTGCGAGCCCCAAGGGAGATGTTGCAACAGAAACCAGCACCTGCAGCCAGGGAAGGGCATTTTTCACAGCCACCGCTTCTGCACGGAGCTCCTCGGCTGCGTGCGGCACATTCATCTCTCCAGTGGGATGCGGGAGAGGCTGTCAGTTGAGAATTTTTTTTTTTTTTTTTTTTTTAACGATGAGCTGACAAAGCTCCAGGTGGCTGTTTGGCAGTCACGCTTTTCTCCTCAGTTGCTGACACCGACAGCGAGTGACTCAGCCCTTTCCAAGCTCCCTGCAAGCCTCTTCTCCTGCCACTCAAATGTTCTTTCTCTCCCATGCTTAAAACAAATTCTGCCCCGAGGTCCTGCCCAGCGAGTGGCTCAGACAGGGCAGCACGGCTCCTTGCTGTGGTCATGGCATGGAGCAGGGATTTGCAGGATTCCCTTTCTGAACCGTGGGGGTTGTTGTGTGAGCCTGGGCAGAGTTTCTCCTTCCCCTCCTCGTTCTGTTTCCCAGGGAAAGCTCCCAGGGCAAAACCCACCCCTGGTGATCCGCGTTCCTGTACCTCTGCCAAGGAGTGCCTAATTCTCCACTTGACTTTTCAGCTATATTTGTTGCAAACATTTTAGTTTTCTTTCCAACCCAAGAGCTGCCCTACATTTTCATCCCTACGAGCATGGGAGTTTCCAGATACTGCAGTGCAAGCAGGGCAGCACCTTCCCCCTCCCAGTACCATGTGCCCAGACCCACGGGGTCTGCCAGGTCCTAGGGGGAGGTGAGACCTTTGCCCCTGCACAGCTGATGGTTCAAGCCTCCCTGGGCACAGAGGGAAGTGGGGAGACCCTTTCAGGCAGCAGGATGTCCTCAGGTGGAGGTTGCAAAAGGGCTGATCCCAAGCAGGTAGATGGGATCAGTGATGAGAGCTGTGCTCTGCCTGGGAAGAGCCAGTGTTGGCCATGGCAGCCAGCAGCAGTCCAAAATAATCAAAGGAGGGTTTCATCATGGTTCGGAATGTACCAGGGCAGCCCTCAGAAAACATTTTTTAATCCAGTCTTATGAGGCTGGACTGTGGCTGGTCTAGACTTTATTGAAGACCCTGCAACCTTTGCCTCCTTGCTCTGTGGAGACCTGGCTTGCTGAGGTGGGTTAGGAACATGGACAGGGAGAGCTGTGAGCCATGGGTCATCTGCCAAGGCTTTGGGGTCTCCAGCACGGATGTGTCTGTGTGAGCTGAGAGTTCTGGGGGTCCCTCTGTGGGGGTGGAGCTCTGAAAGGGGTGTCCATGACAGCCTGAGATCAGTCCCTCCTGAATCTATGGTGGTGTCCCTTGATCTCTGATGACTGGAAAAGGAGTCAGGGAGTCAGCTCTGCACATCCACCTTGAGGTGGGGAAGGGGATGTTGCTGTTTTTGTTGTTGGCAGGACTGAAGGCACTGCAATATGGGGCTGTGATGGGCCTTGCAGGTACCAACATCCTCTGCTGAGAATGGTTTAAGGCACTGTGGACCATGGCAGCAGCTGGGAAGAGATCAGACAATCACAGAATAGAATCATAGAATGATTTGAGTTGGAAGGGATCTTACAGATCATCCAGTTCTACCCCTGCCTCCGCTATGGGCAGGGACACCTTCCACCAGACCTGATTGCTCCAAGCCCCATCCAACCTACCCTTGAACACTTCCAGGGATGGGGCAACCCCAGCTTTTCTGTTAGTGGCCAACTTAGCCTTTTCCAGACCCCCTCAATTTAATGAACTTTCCTAGTACTCCTCTTAGGGAGGGCAGGGACTTGTGCATGGAGTGGCAGCAGCCTAACACGGAGAGTTGGGATCTGGCCTGCAAAGGGGTGCATGTTTTTGGGTGACGGAGAGCAAGGAGGAATGCAGCAGGAAGGAGACAGCATGTACAGGCAGGAGCGTGGGTGGGTGTTTCTCCAGCACACACGCCTGTTCAGCAGTCCCCCTGGCCCTCCTGCTTGAGAAGAGAGGCAGCAATTAGGCTGACTGAAGGCCCAGTTGCTTCTTGCACAAGGAGGAGGCAGTGCCCCTTGCAGCTGCGGTTCAAAGCCTGCAGGAGATAAGGATCTGCCATGCTGAGCACTTGGGAAGTGCTGGGGGAATCCAAGGACAGCTCTGGCCAAGCCACCCTGCTTCACCTCTGTCTTCTTCCCAGCTGGCATCTGGCTTAAAAGCCTTCCTGAGCCTAGAGCAGCACAAGGGGAGTTTCCTCCCAACTCCTCCATGCAACTCCATGTAATTACTTGGGAACTCACACAATTTTGTGTCAGCCTTCCTTGCTTACCAGCCTGTTTATGCAAGCTCCAAGTCCTCAGCCTCCATGGAGACTCTGGTCTTTGCCTTCCTTGGTCATGGGGAGCAGAGTTAAAAAACCAACTGATTTAATGAGCAGATCAGGTGGGGTGTGTGTAGTGTCTCCTCTGGGTGTATTCCAGGGTGTCCAATCAAGGTTAGGCCATGCTCCACTGGATATAAAATCACAGAAAGCTTTGGGTTGGAAGGGGCCATCAAGATCATAGAGTTCTAACTGCCCCACCATGGCCAGGGAAACCTTTCCCTAGATCAGGCTGTTCCAAGCCCCATCCAAGCTGGCCTTGGACACTTCCAGGCATGGAGCACCCACAGCTTTCTCTGGGCAACTTGTGCCAGGGCCTCACCAACCTCACAGGCAAGAATTTCTTCTTTGTACCTAATCTAAACCCACCCTCTGTCAGTTTGAAGCCATACTGTTGTCCTGTCACTCCAAGCCCTCGCAAATTCTCTCTCCAGTTTTCTTGTAGCACTGGAAGGTGCTCTAAGGTCTTCCTGAAGTCCCCTCTTCTCCAGCCTGAATGAACTCCCCCATACACTTCCACCCTTGGCCAGAGTTCAGCTCTGCCTTTGCCTCCCACATCCTGATAATTCCCATTAGCAGCACCAGGCACACAGGGATGTACAAAACAGTGAACGCTTTTTATTTTGCTGCTGGAGTGTAACCACTGTAATTTCATAAAACTCAAAAAACCAAAAAAAAAGTGACTACCGAAGGCATATATTTTTTTTTCCTTTTTACACAAGACGTTAAGTAAACAGACAAGTTTCTTTTTAAAAAGATTATAAAGTGTCAGGATCCTATACCTCATCTGCATATTCAAAGTGATGCCATCTGATACAAAAAGCATTGGGTACAATAATTTAGCTATGGCTCAGACCAAAACCAAACCAAAACAAAACAAAAACAAACCCAAAACAAAACAAAAAACAAACAAACAAAAAAAAAACAACAAAAAAAAAAGTCATCTGGGCTTAATCTACACACTACTATGGTTGCCCAGGGGGTTAAAAAGGAAAATATGCAGTTCTTTGTTGCACAGAAAGGAACAGCAGGGAAGTGAAGAGTTAATTGGGAGATCATAGTCTGAAGGGAAGCAGCAGAAACGCCCCCTCCCTGGGAATGTCTGCAAGAGCCCGGCCCAGGACCCCCTTCTGTGCCAAGAAACCAGCCACATTTGTCTCCCACCAGACACAATCCCATCCAAACCCACCCGCCAAGCTGCACCTACCCAGCGTGCTGGCAGCAAATGAGATACAAGACCTTGGAAACTGCATGGAAGTCACGAATCTCCCTGTGTGCTTCCCCACTGGGACTAATAAAAACCAAACAAAGCCAATGAAAAAAATAAAAAAGGAAGCGACTCTTTCTATTGTGGGTAGAGCCAGACTCTGCTTTCTCGGGAAATCTGTTCCCCATAAACCTCTGAAGCTCCCAGCCCAAGCACCACAGTGTCAGCCTTACTGCAAGACTGCATTTGTAAATTCATATTATGAAAGTCTTTAAATGTGTGTCACCAGAACTTTCTTAAATTAAGAGCTGGACATTTGTGGTGGCCACATTTCCTGCCTTCCCACCACCCCACCCCCTCCACGTGCTCCATCTGACTGGAAAACAAACAACAGAAGGGATATTTGAGGGCATGTGTGCTGTGTGCCACCGGTGAGAGGACACAGGTACAAGTTCCTGCTCATATTTATTCCCTCAGACGAGCTCAGACATGACTGATTCCTGGGTAAAGGCTACAGGCTCTTGGTTTGATGGTTGGGGCATCTCTGCTTTGCCATCCTTTGGGTCTCCAAAGTTCTTGCACCAATTTGGAGCCTTGTCCCTGCAAACTGTGGTGGCTTTCCATGGAGGGTGAGGGGGTGGATAGGGGTGTGAAATTATAAAACCCAGTTTGAGCCTTTGCTTCAGGAGAAAAGGGCAGGATGAGGTGGCTGGTTTGTAGCCAAAGCCATGGGAGTGTCTGTTCCCTGTGACATCTGCCAGGACTCAATGGAAACAACCAGAGCAGTGACAGCACTGGCAAAGACATCAGATTTTTAATGCTCTCCTTTCAGCATCCTGGCATTTGAGGTGAAATGAGGATTAGTGTACAAGGAGAGAACCCAAAACCAGCCCAAACCAGGTGCCTTTGGCTGCTTAGCCCTTGCCCTGGTGTTGCCTACTGAGTTTCAACCTTCCCCCTTCCCGAACTGTTTCAAGACTTTTGAGCTCTTCTTTGAGATTTCTAACCCAAATCCCCGTTGGAAGACCCCTCAATTTCCCCAGCCTGTTGCTTATGTAACCTTCTCCAGGCTGAAACATTGAGGAGCTGGTAGCTCAGAAGGAGCCCAAGCCCATATAAAAAAAATTCCAAACATTTTGCAGTCCAACCCAGAGAAACTTTTGAATTCAGCCTTCTGTGCAAAACAGCAGCTCCTGGGCTGCCAAGGTATCCTTTCCATGGAAGCAGCACATTTTAGGGTTAAAGGGGAGATATCCATGAAAAAAAAAAAAGGAAAAATATCTAGGGCAACTAAATCAGCATGATTTGGTAGGTTTTTGTTTGTTTTTTTTTTTAAGTGACTCATAAACTGACGAGGATCAAGATGCCACTCTGCCAGCCAGATACCCTCAGGATTTGGCCACAGGGCCAGGTCAATGGTTTTATACCAGAAGCTCCCTAATTTTAAGGTGATTGGGTTGATGCTACATAAAGCAAAGCCTGTCCCCCTCATGTTCCCCCCAAGCTGAGGCTTAAGTCAAGTCTCACTTGAGTGGCCAAAGGAGGCTGAATTCAAATTCCTCTGTCCCCAGCCTGACTCCAACTCAAAGGCATTGTGGCTGAATCCCAGGACCTCCTGCCCTGGGCAATGTTCCAGGTGATGCTGCCATGAACATGGGTGAGGAAAACTCATCTTGCCAGGACAGAAACGTCTCCAAGCCCATAAAGCAACAGTTCCCACAAGGAAGGGCATAGGACTGAGAGGTTTCCTGGCTAGCAGGGACTGGGGCTGTCACCACCACAATCCCAAGCCACCTCCTATGTCCCTGGGGGAGAAGCAGCACCTATTTTAGCAGTGGGAGGACAGACCCAAGCAGGAGGAGGATGGTGACCTACCCAGCAGCATGCTCTAATACAGGGTCAGGCCTTTTTATCAGCCCTATTCACACTGTTCCAAACCAACACAGACCCTTTGACCATTGCTGCCTCCTCCACGAGTCATGGGAACCAACAGCCTGGGATAGAGCAGGAGAAACTCAAGGGACTGAGGGCTGTCCCACAATGTTGGTCAGGCCCAAGGTGGTATGAGTCCACACATAGGTCCAGGGCCACATGTGGAGGGTCCCCACCTCACTCAGCACCACAGCTTATCCCAAAGGATGGCCTTCCCTGCCCTGTGGTGGGGTTGGTACAAATCGGGACAGGTGAAGTGATGCTGGAAACAGCTCCTAACACCTCTGCTGCTCACCTGTGTGGTGGTACAAAGCAGTCCCCAGCCTTCTGCAGGTACTGAAGGTGCCTAACCAGCTTTCCTCACCACCTGTCCCAAGAGATGAACACCCTGAAGTGAATGTCTCTGGATATCTACGTTTTGGAAGGCACACAAACCTTTGGAGAGACCCAACTCAGGGTCAACAGGACACTGATAGCATCTCAAGCTGGTCAGCCTAAAACCCCAGGAGGTGGATGACCAGCCCTCCTTGTCCCAACAAGTGTGATCCTCTGCAGTTGAGGCATGAGCAGCAGTGAGCCCAAAGGACACCTGGAGCATCCCCTGGGCCACATGTATGTCCTGGTGATAGTGGATGGCAGCCAGCTGTGACATGATGCTGGAGATCAGTCTGGGGGACCATGTGTCACCTCCCAGGCTCTACTGGGCAGTGACAGGAGAAAGAACGGCCAGAGGATGTGTGGAAGACAATCAGGGTATTTTTTAAAGTTTTTTTTTCCTTTAATTAGCAAATTTCTTGTTATCCTCATTAAAAGAAAAAACATCCCCACACCCCCTATGTGCCCACTGCTCCAGCTGCTGCAAGCATTCAAAGGCAGAAAGTTGAGAGATGTTTAATGTCCCAGCTCAGGGGCAGCTCTGAGCCCACCCCACCTGGGTGTGCTGGGGGTGCCAGGTGCCTCAGTACAGATATGGAAAAGGCAGGTGCAAAATCAGGTGATGTGCTCTTGCCAGGAACACCCAAAATCCCCTAGGAGAGCTGCAGCCCAGCCCCTTGGCCAGCAAATGCAGTGGTGGTGGAGAACATGGATGTGCCTTGAGAGGCACACTGTGTCCCCAGGGCACTGCAGCCAGAACTGGGGTTTGTGCCACAGCTCAGGGACATGACAGAGAACCCACCACCCTGGGCACTGAATTTGGAAGCTATAAATAAGAGCACCCCACACTTTGGCTGATCCAGCATCCCAGCAAAGCTGGGTGCCTCAAAGCCCTGATGTGGTCTCCAGCAGCTCTGCCTTCACTGGAGCAAGCTGCCAGCGAGCCCCATCTGCAGCATCCTGACTGGCACTGAGGCAACAGGGAGGTGGTGAGGTGACAGAGGGGCCAGGAGTAAGGGAATAGTGCTGGGGGGGGGGGTCTTAGCTCAGCCCTTCCCCTGGTCACAAGGGTCACTGAGCTAAGAGCCCCTGTCACCTCTCCCTGCTATCACCACCTTTCCCCTCCCAAGGCCACTCTGCCATCCCCACCTCCATCCCTGCTGCTGCAGCCCTTATTTATGGGGAAGAGGTGGGGAAAAGGTTTCTCTGGGGGTGCTCTGGCCCTTCTGCACCCCATCCCTTCTCAGCTGGCACAGCCCTGCCTGAATCACCCCAAACCAAGCACCCTTTGCCCACCCCTCTCAGTGCAACGGGGGGTGAAAGGGGGGAGGAGGATGGTGATGAAGAACGGTCACACGAGCTCACTGCCTGCTAACACCAAGAGTCAAAGGGCAGTGCTGCCTTCCCTCCTCAGGGCTGCAGCTGGAGACAGCAGCCTTTCTTTTGGGATCCAGCAAGACGAGTGTGCTGTGAGTGCGGGAACACACTGGAGATGCTCCATGTCCCCAGCCCAGCCCTGGCAGGGGTGGCACGTGGGGAGCGCAGGGCTGGGCGAGGAGGTGAGGGGGTGGGATGTGTGCGAGTGCCCGGGGGTCTGTGCACGGATTTTGGCAAGAGGTCATTGAGGTTACATGATGCAGCATTTGTTCTTGTGGTTATGAGGGTCCTTAAATCGGAGTCTCTGCTTTGGTCGGTATTTTTCCAAGTATGTCAGCTGCTTGCTGTTGATGGCTCCTCTGCGCTTCCTGTGGGGACAGAGAAATGCCAGAACAGTGAGAGGTGTGGCACGAGATCCCCCCATTCCAAACCACTCCTGTCAGGGTGCTGAGCCCCCTGCCTGGAGCAGGAAAGGATTTTGGAGGCTGAAGCCAGGTGCACCCTCCATGGATGGAGATAAGCACTGACTCCAGCAGCTTTCCTTGCTCATCCACCCTTTGAGTCCCAGGACATGGAGAGCTGAGGAGGAAACATGTGGGGCAGAGGTGGGGTGACTGCCAAACGCCCCTCAGGGATGCTGCCAGCTGCTGCCCCAGCCTCCTGCAAAGGCACACACAGGGTGCTCCATGCCCATGTTTTCCCACTCCATGTTTTCCCAGTCCCAAAGGAGAGAAAAGCAACCCTGGTGTCACCAAAAAAACCAAACCCTGGGCCATGCCAGATCTCTCCATTCCCTCAGAGAGGGACTTTCTGCCCTAACACCACAACACTGCTCCACTTACTGTCGGATGAACTGGATGGCATCTTCATACTTCATCCCACTCTCGATCAAGGCCAGCGCGACAAGGACGGGAGCACTGAAAGGCAAAAGCAGTGGCTGTCACTCCCCAGTCACACAGCCCAGAGCCTGATATCCATCATTTAAAGTTCAAGGAGAAGTTCAGGTAGCAGATCCCCCTCATCAACACCTATTCACACTAAAGTTTCACAAAACCCTGCTCAAAGACAGACTGAGAAAAGGAACGAGCACTGGCGTGGCTGTCCCTCTCCTGCCTTTGTGGGGAGGTGGCAGCTGGGACAAAACCCTGCTCAAAGGTGGGGGAGGAGGGAAAGAGGAGAGCTGGCATGCTTTTCCCTCTCCTGCATTCATGAGGGGAGGCAGCTGAGGTGCTGGGCTCAGACTCACCGCCCCAGGCCGGCCACGCAGTGCACGGCCACGCAGCAACCGGGGTCCTCGCAGAACTTGGTCTTCAACAAGTTGAGCCAATCTTCCACAATCTTGCTGGGAGGAGGTGCTCCATCATCAAATGGCCAATCCTGCAAGGTTGGGAAGAGAGAAACGCTGTCAAGTCTCTGGGGAAAACCTTCAGGGGTTGTTTTTTACTCGGGGTGATGGTGTTTGGGGCCTCAGCTGCAGGGAGGTAGAAGAGTGCCAGACCTGGGCTCACAGCATAGCTCTGTGGGGATACAGGCAGTTTTGTGGCATCATCTGGCATACAGGAATTCCCTGGCTGCTTTGCCTCAGGGTCTGAAGCCACACAAATCTAGGTCTGGAGTCTTTCCACCTCCTATGGACAGGTTCAGCCTACAGGAGCACCTGTAGCATCTGCAGCATGGTCCCCATGACCTCCTGCTTCTGCAGACCAGGACGGCCACCTCATGCTCCATCCCCATCCAGTTCCCATCCTCCCCCCTGCCAGCTCCTAATGCCAGCACTTGGGAGCACACTGTAAGGGATTTGAGCAAAGGTGGCTTGAAGATGGTTGAAATCTCAGAGCTTGATGCAGTGCTGAAATTCAGCGTCCTGCAACACATGGAGGAGAAGACTAAAAGATGGTCTGGGGACCCACTAACACAGCCCTAGAGAGAGAGTCAAAGGGAGGGAGATCACTCCAAATGAGGCCATTTAAATACCATCCTTCAGGAAAGGCTATTAAGGGACAAAGAAAAAAAATCCCATCTTCTTCTGAGCTTCATGTTCAAGTTGCAGGGGTTCAAAATTGGAGCATGGTGAGGAAGTTGGTCAAATGGGTTCTGCATTTGATACCACTCAGCCTTAGGCTCAGTTATGAGGGGTAAGTGTCCCAAAATGGGGATTTCTTTCCCAAAACAGATCTGTCAGAAGGCGAGTGGCCACTGGCTATGCAGCACTGGAAGAGAGAGACAGGAAGGGCAGCATCACTTGGAGAGGATGTGCCTTGGTGAGCCCCAAAGGGTGGGGGCACCAGGCCCTAATCCTAGATTTTGAGGAGTGAGTCACTAAGCTGCTGTGCTGGAGTCACCCTTGGTGAGAGATGGCAAAATAAGCTGCTCCATTTCAGTGTTTGAACAGGTGGTGTGATTTCTGTTGGGATTTGATAGCATAGGAGCACGCTGGGCTTCAGGGCATTTGTAGTGCTCGAGCCAGCCCCCCTGGCTGGCCTGTGCCTGTCCTGCAAGGCCATCTCCTCTTGCAAGGCCATGTCCTCCCTGCACCCATGAGTGCAGGTCAGAGGCTCACACCAGGGATGACACAGCACACTACAGAATCATCCTGTGATGGAATGGCTTGGGATGGAAGGCACCTTCAAATATCATCTAGTCCAACTCTCTGCCATGGCAGGGACACCTTCCACTATCCCAGGTTGCTGCAACCTGTCCATGAACTCTTCCAGAGAGGGGGTAGCCTCAACTTCTCTGGGCAACCTGGGCCAGTGTCTCACCACTCTCATGATAAAAACCTTTTTCCTTATGTCTCATCTAAATCTGCCCTCTGTCAGTTTAAAGACATTCCCCCTTGTTCTATCACTACATGTCTGTGTAAATAGTCCAGCTCTCCTGCAGCCCCTTTAGGGACTGGGAGGGGCTTTAAGGTCTCCCCAGAGCCTTCACTTCTCCATATATAGACCTACATACAGTCTATATATAGAAGCATAGAATCGTTTAGGTTGGAAAAGCCCTCCAAGATCCTCAAGTCCAACTGTTAACCCAGGACTGCCAAGGCCACCACTAAACCATGTCTTCAGGTGCCACATCTACAGCTCTTTATACCCCTCCAGGGATGGTGCTCCCTCGGCAGGCTGTTTCAATGCTGGACAACTCTTTCAGCAAAGGAATTTTTCCTAATATCCAATCTAAACCTCCCGTGGAGCAACTAAAGGTCATTCTGTCCTGTCCTGTTGCTTGTTACCTGTGAGAAGAGACCAATCTCCACCTGGCTACTACCTACTTTAAGGGAGTTGTAGAGAGGAAAAGATCTTCCCCAAGTCTCCTTTCCTCCAGGCTAAACACCCTCAGCTGTTCCTCATCAGACTTGTGCACCAAAATATATTTATATGCCAAATATATATATGAGGATACAGATAAAAAATATACCAGACTGTGTATACCAAATAAAAATAGATACCATGATATCTCAAAAATATATAGAGATTTGATATAATTAGAGAGATATTTCTGTATCTGCAGAGATACATCTATCTATAGAAAACCTAGTTATAGATATCTCTTGATTTACCTTATATAGTTTCTATATGGTTATAAAAACTTTGATATAGAAGCTATTTAGTTTCTATAGTGTCTTGTATAGTTTCTCTAACTCTCTCTATAAAGCATCCTAGATATGTATCTCTCCACATAAGAGAGATATAAGAGATGTAAAGAGGTATGTATATCCTAGATGTAGAAACTCAGACTGGAGGCTCCAGTTAGAAATGGGGTAAAATGCAGAATTTGGTGTGTAAGTGAGCAGATATGATCTCCAACATATGGATTCAAAATACGTAGGATACAGCAATCTTTCCAAGATATATCCAGCAGAGACACAGATTACATCTATATCTAGAGACATCTGCATCTGGAGGATCTGTATCTAGAGAGCCACAGGATTATCCACCTATATCCCTGAGGATCTAAGATAAGAGCCTCTTCTCTCTCTAGGATATACATTATACAGACAGAGCTATATAAAGAGGTCCTACAAACAGAGGACCACCCCAGAAGACACAAGGCACTTCCAAACCCTTCCCTAAATAATGAGCAGAGCCTCACTTCCCAGCTGGAGCTGAACTCCCTGGCAGGGCTATCATGCCTGACATCATCTCCAATTACCTATCAGCCAAGATACAACCCAGGCAGCTGCATGCTCTGCCTTTCCCAACTTGCTGCCTGCTCCCTTTCATCCCCCCCAGCTGCACCAGCCAGCTGCTGGAAGAGCAAAAAACCCTCACACCACCCCCCAGGATAAGATAACGCTGGGGGTAATGGGAACCACGTGCATCTTCCCCGTGGGATCAGGCGCTCTCATCCCTGGATGCTTCAGAGCCTGAGCAACAGGCAGGGAAGGCAGCTGCCGACTCAGCCGGGTGAGTCACAGTTTCGGCTGCGTGGGCAGCACTCCTCTTTTTAAAGCACCAGCCTCAGCTCAGTTCAGCTGGGCTTCCAGCTCTGCTCCTGCCTCAGTGTGATGCTGTGCTGGGCTACCAGGGTGTTTAACAGCCCCAAGGGAGGAGATATTTAAGGGTGGTGTTGGGGCAGCTCCCCCTGATTCCCACCTACCATGACAGTGATGCCGTCCTTCTCCAGGGGGGTCTTGTCATAGGTCACTTCACACACTCGCACAACCGTGGTGGCACCGTATTTCTTCAGGTCCTGGGGAGGTAAGGAGAAGGAGGGGTCTGAACAGACCCTGCCAGATGTTCCCCAGTTAACCCCAACACATCCAAGCCCTGCTATGAGCATGTGGAGCAGTATGAACCCTAAAACAGTGCTGTGTCCCTTCTCTGAACCCTTGACCCGTGGTCCATCCAGCCTGTCAGGCACAAGGAAACATGAAATCCCAGGGCACCAAAGCCATGTGGCCTTGTAGGATTTTTAACCAGCATCTTCATGATTCCTCAGAGTCACAAGTACCAATGGGGCCATTTATTTTTAAGCCCTGACAGCCTCATCAGCAAGGATTTTACACCCCAGGCAAAGAAACATCCCTGACATGGGTGCAAGCCCTCTGAAGGAGGAATTATTTCTGCCTGGTGAGGTCACACTCCTGATGCAGAAATGCATGGAGGCAGCTGGGGGGGAGTTGTAGCATGCCCCACCAGCTGAGTTCAGCATCTCACAGATGGCTCAGGGGCTCTTTCTCCACCTCACTGCCATATCCTATCATCACTCCAACACGCTGCAGGCTCAGGCGTGGGACTTGGGATGCTTCCAGCATGGCTCATTGCCCAGTGCGAGGATTGCCCCCGGATTACGTTCCCGGTGCGCCGGCCTCGCTGGGCACCATGAGATCATCCCTGCCAATGATCCCCCTCCTTTGTTCCCCATGTGCGCTCACCAGACCGTGGTGAGCCCCACATGCTCAGCAGCCTGGCCAAAAGTCTAAGAGACTGGAGGAAAGGGGAATTTTTCTCCCTTCCCACTGGTGTGATTCCCATCACCTTGTGTGCAGCATGTAGAGTATGGGGTGGCTGTCCCCAAATCACAGCCACCTTTCTGTCACCCTGAGGAAGTGGCACTCACACAGCTGCTACCAGTGCTGGTTCTTCAACACCAAGCTCTCCAGCACTACCCAACACACTCTAGGCATTGGAAATATGCTGGGATATTTGGGATTAAAAGCTGTTATTGAGGTGCTGGGAGGAACAGGGCAGGTTGTGTGCATCCATGTGGATCGCTCCAAAGCCCTGTGACATGACATGCTAGTGGATCTTGCAGGGAATGCAACAGGAATGGGGAAACTCTGCTCCATCTCTACTGTGCCCAAACATCACACTTGGGGTCCTGAAAAACATCCCATCCCAAAAAGCTGGCAATGATTGGACCCACTGCCCCAGGATGCCACCAGGGGTTGTGGTACCAAAGGGGATGTGCTGCCCTCTCATCAACATCTGCTTTTAGCCCCAAAAGATGCAACTGGACCCTGGTCCCCACCTTCCAGTCTCCCCTCCTTACCTCCAAGAAGGTGCTGAGTGTGGCATTGGTGGGGTTGTGGGTGATGAGGAACCTCATGTTTTTGTAGCAGACCTCCACGGGTGCAGGGCGGTTCATCCGGGCCATGGTGGGGACAGTGGGAAGGTGAGGTGGTGCTGACAGTAGCAGGGGAAAAACCCAAGAAAAGTGTGGTGNCTTTGCTGTAGTGTTGGCGTCCTCTGCGTGTGTGCGACGGCGAGCGGCTCCTGCCTCCGGTGCCGCGCGCTCCCGGGCGCTCTAGAAAGGCCTCTGCATATGGGGGGTGGTGGTGGCGGGAGGGTGACCCCCGTCACGTTACCCCATCGGGGTATGTGGAGTACTTGGGGGCGGCACGGGGGGCCGGGAGCCTACGGGGCGGCGTCGGCGGCGTCCGGCAGCGGTGCCTCGCTGGGGCGATCCATGCACGGGAGCCTTGAATGGTTGAGTCCGAGGGTCGGGGTACTGGGCGAGACGAGGAGAGGCGGCCGGGGGCTGCTTCACAGGGCGGGCTGCTGCGGGCTGTGGGGCTCACAGCTGCTCCTCAGCACCTCCATAAATCCCAGCGGAGAGCGAGGCTGCAGGGGAGAGAAGGGGAGAGAAAGGGAAACGTGGTGGTGAGAGTGTCCTCCTCCCCAAGGAAGCGCCTGCCTGATGTGGGTGCCCCTTAAGACACCATCACTTTCTACATGCCCTAAGAGCATCCCTGACCATCCTCATCTTCACAGGAGACCATAGATTAGAAAGCGAGGTGGTATTTAAAGCTAAAGCTGAAATATCATCTGGAGAGCCAAAATGGCACTGGAAAGCCAGAGGAGGTAACTCACATTTCACCTGCAGAACGGAAAGCACATGGCAGGGAAGGCCTTGCTCCCATATGGCACCCAACATCTGCACCTGCTGGTGCATTTAAGCACCCAATTCATGCCAGCTGACCCCCCCCAACACCCATCCAGACCCCCCAGACCTCACCTTTGTGTCCCCAAAAAGCATACTGAATATCTCCACCCCAAATGCACGCTGTGCCCGAAACCAGCTGCCGCTGCCGCTAATCGGCCACATGCTCCTGGTGCTGGGCTCATGTCCACCAAATGCACCTCTAATGCTCTTAGAAGAATTAAGCCGCCTGCAAATGAGCTATCTTGGGGAGGGGGGGCCGAGGAGGGGGTTGCATGTGTGTGGTTTTGCCAGGGTTAGTGATGGATGTGTCTCCCTGCCTGCTCATCCACATTCCCACACCGCCGGCACACGGCTCCCAGTAACAGAGCCCAGCCCCTCAACGCGTGGTTTCTTTGCTTTCAAGGATGGCAGTGGGAAGAATTAAAAAATAAAATCAATTCCCACTGTGGAAATACCCAAATCCATGAGATGATGGGAGCAGCAGGGAGGCAAGGGCTCTGCCAGCCCCACTCAGAGCCAAGGGAAACGCAGCCAGAGCCTCCTCAGATTGTTCCCCACTGGACTCTTGTTTTGAAGCTGGTCCTTCCCCCAGGTCAGCGGCTGCTTAGTGCAGGGTGGCCAGAGCCTCAAAATAGACCATAAGCACATAAGTAACCCGAGCCAGGCCAGGTTTCAACCCCTTGCCTCTCCTCACAGCAGCCAGAAACTTTCCCCTCTGGATTGTTTCACCCTTATGCAATGAGACAAGGTGGGAGTAGGGAGATGAGCTGAGCCCTGATCAGCTCATAACAGCACCTGGGTGCTAACTTTGTCCAGGCCCGAGCATCATTTACAACATGAAAATTTACAACAGGTGTTACTGTTTAACACCTCCTGTTTCTCCAGTGGTACCCAGGAATGAAAAAGTTAAATAGCAACAGGGAAAAAGCCAGGTGAGGTGTCAGGGGAAGCAGAGCTGCTCTGCTGAGTTTAGCAGCCAGTTTGGCTGCTAAAATCACGGACTCTTCCCAACAACCACGTTCCAGCACACCTAATTTTTTGACCAGGAAAAAAGGGGATAATGTTATCCCAGTGTCCTGCAAGGATGTTCTGCAAAGTGC
Organism: Leptocoma aspasia; assembly: GCA_013399835.1. Classification (NCBI taxonomy): domain Eukaryota; kingdom Metazoa; phylum Chordata; class Aves; order Passeriformes; family Nectariniidae; genus Leptocoma; species Leptocoma aspasia. The sequence continues at coordinate 85,178 of VXAX01001184.1, read as the reverse complement.
AGAACCCTGCCTGGGCTGCAGGGGATGAGTAAGACGTTTGAGGGGAAGATTTTCCAGTCCCCATTGAGAAATCAGATTTTAGCAGCTGATGGAGGCTGTGAACTTGGCTGAGGCATGGGAGTGAGGTGGGAGCTGCTTCTCTGCAGCATTTTAGATGTGATTCAGAGCAGCTCAGCCCACACATGATGCTGAACCCCCCAGGGTAGCTGACCCTCCCCACCTGGACCACAGCAGCTAGAATTTTTGCTCAAAGCTTGCAACGATCCTGCAAGATNCTGGACCCTGGTCCCCACCTTCCAGTCTCCCCTCCTTACCTCCAAGAAGGTGCTGAGTGTGGCATTGGTGGGGTTGTGGGTGATGAGGAACCTCATGTTTTTGTAGCAGACCTCCACGGGTGCAGGGCGGTTCATCCGGGCCATGGTGGGGACAGTGGGAAGGTGAGGTGGTGCTGACAGTAGCAGGGGAAAAACCCAAGAAAAGTGTGGTGTGGAGGGGTAAAAAAACCCCAAAAACCCAACAACCCCTCTGCGCTTCAAAAATAAAAGTAAAACAGGACTGAGAACTCAATATACAGACGTTGTGCAAATAATCCCAACTCCTGGGAGCGCACCGGCTTCCTTGACACACCACAAGCCTCTCAGGGGGAAAAAAAGCCAGATGGGGAAAAAAAAATAATATTAATGAAATAAT